>HG992177.1:9302500-9832500 GCA_905220545.2 Melitaea athalia
TTTAAAATCATTAACTGGGAACAAATTAGACATGTTACTTGTTAAGCCGATTCAGATACGTGGAGCAGTAGGACAAAAGAGTGCTAAAATACAACAAATGGTTTTATTGCCTGTAAGATTTGGGGTAATTGATTTAGAGATTAGATTTTTTATAGTACCAAAATTAGTTCATTCAATGATATTAGGATTTGACTGGCTTATGGCAAATAATGTTAATATTAAATTACAAGAGCCATCCATAGGGTTAGTTATCGAACATAGAGATCAACGAGTATTAATTCCGTTTATTAAATATAATTTTGAGGAAAGGAGAATTTGTGATATTACAAAGGTAGATAATAGTTTTGATTTCAATAAATATCTACAAGAAATAAAGACGGGTACACCTCTTAAAGGAACTCAATTAAATAAATTAAAACAGATTCTAATTAAATATAGCGAAGTATTTGTTAAAAGGTTAGGTAGAGCTAATTGTTATCAACATATTATCAAAATGATGGATCATAGTCCGATAATTAAACGGTCTTATCCCGTTCCGTACGCGTATAGACAAAAAATGGAAGAAAAATTAGCCGAAATGGTCGATATGGGAATAATATCTAGAGGTTCAACACCGTATTGTAGTCCGTTAACTTACACCTTAAAATCAGATGGTTCAATTAGAGTTCTACTAGATGCACGTGAAATCAATAAATACATGATAGCTGAGTCGGAAGCACCTCCGATGCAAATAGATGTTTTAAATTCATTTCATGGGGTTAATTATATTAGTATAATAGACTTGAATAATGCATATTTTCAAATTGCCATTTCCGAGGATAGTAAAAAGTATACCGGGTTCACATTTAATGGAAAATCTTATATGTACAATGTTTTACCACAAGGACTTAAGACTTCAGTAGGTAGTTTCAGTAGAGCTATGGACTTAATATTAGGGCCTGAGGTTAGACATTTTTGCGTGAATTATTTAGATGACCTTGCTATCTTAACTCAAGGAACGTTAAATGAACATTTAGAACATATTGATATAATACTAAACAAATTAAAAACAGCGGGGTTAACATGTAATCTTGAAAAATGTAAATTCATATGTAAAGAAGTTAAAATGTTAGGACATATTATTTCTACCGAGGGAATTAAAACTGACCCAGAGAAAATAGAGTCAATTAAGAATTTCCCAGTTCCCAAGAAAATAAAACATTTAAGAGCATTTTTAGGACTTTGTAATTATTATAGGCGGTTCATTCCTGATTATAATAGTATAATTCAACCTTTATGCCAATTATTAAAAAAGAGCAAAGGATGGATTTGGACTTCAGAAGCACAAGTAGCCTTTGAAAAATTGAAAAATAGTTTTTTAAAGACAATAATGTTGCATCATCCGGATATGTCTAAACCTTTTTATTTACAAACAGATAGTTCGGGAGTAGGTCTTGCGGGGGTTTTATTTCAGTACGATGAACAAAGGGAAATGAAAATATTAGGCTATTGTAGCAGATCTCTTAGGGGCGCCGAATTAAGATGGACTGTTACTGAACAAGAGTTTTGGGCTATAATCTATTGTTTAAGGAAGTTTGAAACCTATTTGAGGGGCGCAAAGCTTATAATTAGAACTGATCACAAAGCATTGACGTTTGTTAGGACATGGAAATTGTATAATAGTCGAATAATTAGGTGGATATTGTTTCTTGAACAATTCGATTATAGTATCGAACATATAAAAGGTAGAGATAATGTCGCTGTTGATGTGTTATCTAGGTTCCCACCTGATTCATCAATGATACAAGAAGATAGAATCTATTGTCCTGAAATACATTATATGGAAATTAAAAAGAATAAAACATTAATAACAAACTTAAAAAATATATCTAGTTTTCAATCTAACGATAATGAAGTACAGTTGATAATGGATATTATAAATAATATTAGTAATAATCATAGTGGTAGAATAAATAATATTGCTAAGCGCTGTTATATCAAGGATGGAGTGTTATATTTTAAAATCGATTCAGATAAACATGTAATTTATTTACCCTCTCAGTTACGAGAGGAAGTAATTTCTCAAATTCATAAAGAAATGGGACATCAAGGAGTTTTTAAGGTACTCAAATATATTAAAGATAGATTCTATTTTCCTAATATGCATAGAACAGTTAAAGTATTATTAAAGACTTGTCATCTCTGTCAAGTTTCTAAAAGTGATAATATAAAATATGTAGGCAAATGTAAATCTATTGTGACAGAAGAAATAGGTGACTTAGTTATGGCAGACTTATATGGACCTTTGCCGAAAGGACGGTTTGGTTCTGCTTATATACTTGTAATTCAGGATTCATTTAGTAAATTTGTTAAATTATATGATTTGTCTAAAGCCACTTCTCGTTCAGTTATTACAAAGTTAAAACAATTTGTTAAAATAATTAAGCCTAAAGTAATTATGACTGATAATGGTAGTCAATTTTCATCTGAAAGTTGGAAACAAACTTTAAAAGATATGGGTATAAAACCTATATTTACAACTGTAAGAAATCCTCGACCTAATACGACAGAGAGGGTTAACAGAGAACTAGGACGTTTATTTCGAACATATTGCCATAAAAATCATAAAAGTTGGGCAACAATATTAAATAAAATCGAAACATTATATAACAACACATTTCATGAAAGTACGGGATTTACTCCTAATGAAATATTATATGGAATGAGTAATGACATGTCATTTGATAGTTGTTTGCCTCAATTAAATAAGTCTAAAGATATTAATCAAATTAGAATTCAAGTTAGGGAAAATTTAAAAGATAACAGTATTAAACGACAAACTAAATTTAATAGGTCTCATCGTTTAATTGAATTTCAGATTGGAGATTATGTAAAGATTCGTAAAGTAAATAAGTCAGAGGCTCAAAAGAAACTTATAAAAAAGTTTCAATTGCTGTATGAAGGACCTTATGTAGTTAGTGCGATTCCATTTGCAAATGTTTACACATTAATGGACCCTATAACTAAAGAAATTAGAGGAAACTTTAATACAATACATTTAAATAGATATTATCAATAATAAATTGATCACGATCAATTATAGATGTTATCAATGTTTAACTGTTGATACAAACATTAGAATTAATAATGTAGAATTGAAAAGGATAGATTTTAAAATTTAGAATATCAATAAACTTTATTGAAGATTTATTATATTTTCACAATAATTTAATGTCGAAACTATAGATGATTTTATAAAATGAATTGCACTTAAATAAGTTAGATATATAAGTAAAAGATTAGGTTATTAAGATAGTAATTAGATAATTAAAATAGATAGTAATAAGTTAGATAAGTGTAATTGTAATTAGGTTTAGTTATGAATATAAATAAAAATTAGGGAATGATGGGTCAGGGAAATGACTCAACTAATTTTATTGGAGCGCTTAAAAGTTCTCACATAATTATATAACAATTTAATTTTCAATTGACTATTAAGTCATATATTAATTTTTTTTCATCAATTCTTAACTTACTAAGCGCTAGCTTAATAGAAATAATAATTTAATTTTCAACGGACTACTAAGTCATATATAAATTTTTTTCTTTCATCAAATACTTATTAAGCGCTAGCTTAATAAAAATAGTTGGTGGGGAGTAGGGCGGTCATTTCTTCACAAAATTAACTGAACATTTTAAGTTATATTCAATCTAAATTGAATTGCAAAAATATAGGTCAGACCTTAAAGTTTGACTGTTTGCAATACAAGTTGTCCAAGTACTGCAATATACTAAACAACATATCACCAATTCATATTAGTATTAGATATGAATTGTGCAACTGTATTCAAATATTTTAATTTATTCATTCTGAAAGGAAACGGATACGATTCCATACATTCTTGGGCCGAAATGCAATGTAAAATATAACGTAATGAAAAAGTACCAATTAATGTATTTACGCTTATTGATTCCTTGCTGAAATTCTGTACATTTTGGCTATTTAAGAGCGGAGTTATTAGACGTTTTGTAAAATTGAGGTTATGTTACAATGTCTATGGAAAATCACTAAGTTTCTGAAGCACTAAAGGTTATCATATTATATCATTACAAATATCAATCACTTGAAACCATAAATAAATATCAGGAATGGACTCAGGATGCATCTGAATACACTGAAAACATTAAACAATTATAAACATGATTACATGAAACAAGTGACAGTGACGGGACCATGACGGGGCACACAGTTTCAATATCAGTCAGCTGTCAAAGCTGTTATTAAATCGATATGATTTATTTTCAATCGATACGAAATCGATAATAATTTGGGTTTATCAGATATTAATTTTTATTTTCGATATTAATGTAACTTTATTTAAATACACTTTATTGTTTATAACTTCAATTGTGTATCTGAATACTTTGAGTTAATTAACTAGTGCAAATTTTTTAAAATGCTATAATCGATTATAGTTAAATCGATACCCAATTAATTTGACGAAAACTATCTTTTCATTTTTCTCAGCTTCCAGATTCAGAATTGAGCTGATATTTTATATTTTATAAAAAAAAATATATATATATATGACCAATTTTTTAAAACCATATCTGTACTTAATACATTTTAGCCTAAAAGTCCCCATCTCCTCTAAAATAAGATGAACTGCACTCTGTTAAGTTGTATATTTAACATTGAGAGCCGGATTTTATATTTTAAAAACAATATGTGTATTGTTATAAGATAAAATTGAGCCTAGATGTAGGAATTCAAATCAAATTGGATCTATGTGAGTGTGAGAGTGGGTGAAGGAGCTGGAATGGTTGGTTGAAATTGATTATTTTGATTTTAACCATTGAATATAACGCTAGTAGTATGATTGATGAGAGGTTGGATGTTTGGGAGAAGAGTATGCTTCTAAGTGCTGTTGATTGAAGTTGAATGTAAAGATTCATGAGTGTCCTTTCAATTGAGAAGTAACATGATACAGAATTGTGTTATTTGGTTACGTTGTTGTGATTAATTAATAATTACGATAAACTACATTATATAATTAAGGGGCGATTGTAACATAACAAATAAACGCAATTCAGTTCTAATTTATTAGTGCCATAAATTTTAAGATAACAAACGCATAAATTGAAATGTGAGTTGACACGTAAAAATAAAACAGTCAAGTTAATGTACAAAAATTGCCCTAATCCATTAAGGGACTCAAATTTTAAGTTGTACTTAAGAATAGGAATTTATTGCCTGGGAACTCAAACAGTTTGACTAACCTGTTGAAATATTAGGTAATAAATATTATATTCGAGACAGGCTTAAAATTTTGTGTTGATAGATTCGATAAAACGATGATAAGGAAACATTCTAAGGGCCAGTTTCCACTGATTGATATAATCGCGATTAGTTCGACGTAAAGTCGGTTTACGCATTTAACAAAGTTTAGAGCTGGAAATTGCATTTCACTAACATAAACTAAGCGCAGTTAGAGAATAGCGGCTGAACCGATTGCACTAATTCTTTATTTTTTGTGTTCCTTGAAGTATGAGGATGTTTGTTACGGAGAGGAATTTTAAAGGGATTGCCTGAAAAAGTCTTAAAACAGCACTTTGCTGTGTGCCCGTACGAATGATTCATAATAATAATTAAACGAAAACCAATATTAGAATCGAACTATAAATTCGATTAAGCGAAACATAGCTTTATTAAATGGTGGAACCCGGACCTAAGCATTGGGTATCCATTGGATACAGTTTTTTTGTTGGACTCACATTACGCCAGGGTTGCCATCGCAAGATTTTCAATTACCGTGTTTGGATTAAAAACTACAAAATTGACGTGTATTTACTTTACATTAACACATAAGGTTAAAAATGACAATGATCGGTTAAATAATTTCCCTTTCGAAATCGGTTGAATAATACATTATTCTCCACAACCGTCATACAAATTTATTGTAACTAACAATTTTTTTTCTTCAGCTTTATTCAATGTGTATTTGTTTTTCCCTTTTATTGTTTATCTTTTATTGTGGTTTTGTTTAATTGATTTATGCAATTTCCTTTGGATCGGATAAAAGTGGTTACAGCCAGTAAAGCTCAATTTATTGAGGAAGTAATAATTTTATTCCTTGTTTTGTGTTGCACTATAATGACTTATAAATTATCGATTAAATTATTAGGAAAAACAATTACACATTGGATTGTCGTATTTTGAACACAGCAATGAACGTACTGCTGTGTACCGCGGTTATCACCGAATTTCCTTGTGACACGGGTATTGCTGAGTGTATGGTATCACTGCAGAGCGCATTGGTAAACGTGTTAGGGTGGGGGAAAAACAGACGCGAGATTTTTAAATAAATACGATGGCAGTGAATTTCGGGGGAGAGTTTGACATTCAAATTTGAATTCGGAGTTCGAAGCGGTAGGCCTCCGCGGCCGCCGCGGCCTCTTGGCCAGCGAAGCTATGGAACTTCTGACTTAGATTAAAGATAGAAATACCTAAAAAGTATTTTTTAGATCTGATTCAGGGATTTCTTTAGCGTAAGCTGGCCGAGTGGCTATGTAGCTTCAGTTTAGTCCGCGAATTAGTTTTAATTTAATTTTACTGATTAATATTAAGTGCAATTCTTTATTATAAAATTTTAATTGTAATCCGCTATATAAATTCAGTGAAAGACCTGTGAAGAAGCGCTCCTGATTGGTTCGAATGCATTAATTTTTTATTTATTTGCATGTTTGGGTTTCTGCATGTTGTGTTCCTTTTACTGATTTTTATAACATTTACGGAGATTTTTAATAAAAGATATCTAATGAATTATTAGTTAGGTTTACATCGAAACTATTAATTATTGATTGATTATTGAATAAAATAATTATGAAAAGGTTTACATTGATACTATTAAATATTGATTGAATATTGAAAGGAATTATTATCTAGGTTTACATTGATATTATTAATTATCGATTAATTACTAAATGAAATTATTATGAAAAGGTTACATTGATACTATGAATTATTGATTGATTAATGAATAGAATTATTATGAAATAAGCCTTATGACCATAATTATATTGAATTTAACTAATAAAATAAAATCTAACTTAAGTACATAACCACAATATGATGTTGTTAGAATAAAATGAAATTACATCCGATAGATTTTAAAGTACATATATAAATTGAATGAATCTTGGTTAAAACTATCATATTAGATATTAAAAGGTTAAATAGAATTTCGTAGGGTGTATTTGAATAATGAAATGAAATTTTACTGTTGTTTAATGAAGTCATTACTTTGGAAGTAGATGGAGTGGTGGATATTTCTATAATTTGACCTATAAACAAACTAATGATTAGTTGTCGTATCTTAGTGAATATTCTCTACATATAAATATACTTCTAATGAAAGTATATGTATGTATGTATATGTATATATATATATATATGTATATTTGGCTTCATTTTGACATTACACAAACTTTTGTAGTTCAAACATTAATTTAAGGACTTGTAGTTGTTAAATATATGTTGGAACGAGGTAACAAAGTGGTTGTAGTCTTGAATGAGTTCAAGGATACTTTTAGCTCTTGAATACATTCTAAGATGAGGTAATTATACACTGATCTATGACATTACACAACTATTGTAGTTTTGAACATTGATCTAAGAACTTATGTTCTTAAATAAGTGTCAAAACGAGGTATCTGGTAGACTGGAGTGTCTCGATTTCACGATGACTTTCATTGAACTATATAAACTATGTTAAGGTGAATCCATAAATGTTTGTATTCGCCAGTGTTTTATTATAGGTTTCCCCTATAAGGCAAGGTCTGTCTAAGCCACAGTTCTTCGCGTCATCGATGCTAGGTAGTTCCTAATCTAGGTCTATCTAGTAAAGAAAGTTGCGAGTACTTCCTACCAACCTCTGCGGTTGTGTTTGCCTAACTGAACTATGTTCTTGGTAAATACTATACGTACGTTTACTTATCTTTGATAAGAATTCCTCATCTTTGATGAGAGACATGGACAAACTTCATCATACACCCAGTGTATGGTAGTTGTTTGAACTGCAACAAGAGTTAGTGATTTATATTTGGTCAGTGGTATGTAGTTCTATTTATACTAATAGAGAAACATATTCACTTTTCCAATTAATTTATTGCTAATTTTTGTGGACAGTCTCTGTTAAGTCCCAAGGCGGATTTACTGAGATTTAAGCCAAGCCTTAATCAAGTCCTCTTGTGTTTTTCAAACATACAAACATTGATGGATCATAAAACCTATTAAATATACATTCTCTTTTCATTGTGACAATGAGATACTCTCAGAGATTCTGATTGAGTAAATGAATATGTTATATTTTAATTGTTTTATTTATCTCTCGACACTACCATGTCCTTTGATAAATCCATTCAGTTCCTAAGAGAGCCTGATATAATCAAATGTTTAACAACTTAATTACTGGTTCAATGTTTCAATTGAACAACCTATTCTGGTTAATGAATGCTGTTTCATTGAATGCTGTGAGTCATGCAAAGACAAACCTACACAACACACCTACTCTACACGTTGGTCTTATACCTTTAATTATTTTTTACTTCCTTATAGGACACTCGAAAGGTTGCGCTGTCGCCTGTCGCTAGTCGCCGACGACCCATCTCACAATGGTGGCGAGGCTTGACAATATAGCTGACTATAGACCCGTAACTCAGTAGGTCTTTCCTATGGGAAATTACACTACACAATCCAATTGTGGCAAAAGTAGTAGGTTTCGTGATCGAATTTCAAAGTAGTTGTGTGACCGAAGTTCCCGTATGGGCTAGTAAGCACACAATGAAAAGATCAGTAGACACGATCTCCTTTTGTTCACGTGGAACACATCTTAATACCATGTCTGATTACAGCTTGGTAATTACATCAACTCTAGTAATTCACTGGTTATGTCTATATGACGTCCCAAGGGATTACTCAAATACAGTCAATGCATGATTTTGCTGCAGCGGTATGAAACAAGCATTTGTTAGACAGGATATATTTCCGTCTAACTTACTGTAGAAAATTGGGACCTCTCATTTCCTACCTGCTACCTTTCTTTTTGATTTGATAGCACCAACGTTGTGCCTAATTTAATTTAGAGCCTTCAGCACGGTGTGGATCGGTTGGGGTCGGAGGGGCTTGGTGGTTGCGACCCCCCGGGTTCAGTTGAACCCGGCCTTTTAATCCCCTAATGCCTATAAACCCTATCCTAACAGATTAACACATACAAACAAACACTACACATTATTTCTCACAATTATCTGAGATAATTTATTAACTGAATAAATTATTTCAAGATAATTAATAACTATATAATATGTATTTAATCATTATTTCATTTACTTATATATTTTTATTTATTTCATTTGGTTAGAGTTATTAGAATCTATCTATTATATCAGGTTTGAGCTAAAAATACATGTAAAAGAAACTTAGACACTATTCAATTAATCAATGTCATTATAGAATATCCTATATATAATTATTTAACTTTATTTCTATTTTAGCTATCTAGATTTACTAAAAATATTAGCAATTATAGTTTACACATTCTTAAGGAGACGTCAGATATTTAGTTAAACAATAGGTGATAGCTATTTCTAAATAAATAAGTCTATTACTATTTATTCTTAACGGTTCTAATTTACTAAATTTTCATTAATTCCTAAATAATTTACTAATAAGGTGTTATAAAGTTTAATATCTTTCTTTCCTTTTCATAATGATTTTCCTGAAGTTAGGTATCTATAGTGTTTATACCACTGGAAAGTGTAAATATCTTTATAATTAAATTTTAGGATACTAAATCTTATTAATTCTAAATAAGTTAATTATATGGTGTTATATCTTTCTTTCCTTTTAACAGCATTCCAGAAGTTAGCTATCTTTAGTATTTATATCACTGGTAAGTGTAATTTACTAAGTCTTATTAATTCTAAATAAGTTAATTATAAGGTGTTATATCTTTCTTTCCTTTTAATAGTATTCCAGAAGTTAGTTATCTATAGTATTTATATCACTGGTAAGTGTGAATATCTTTCAATTAAATCTTAGGATAAATTAAATTCAGTAATTTAATGTCATTGTACAGGGATGTTATTTTAAATTAGTGGCTAGGTAGGATGTTAGTTAGAGTTTATATAGAAATCAAGGCTTCTAATAACATATACTATGTCTTTCCTTCGGCATACCATAAAAAGAACTGAAGTTACTCTGAAACAAAAATCAAACACAACGTAGAGTCCTTCCTCATACTAGACGATCACAATTATAAGGCCAAAGACATTTAATGTCCTCTTAAGTTTAATATTAGCTTGTAACGCCACTACCATGATAGTGTTACAAATTGGTCTCCGTGACCAGGATGTTATAAATTTATATATGTTGGGGTCTTTCTCATCACCCCATACCATAGTATAGATCGGTACACTAGTATGGTTGAAGGAAAAAATAAAATCGTGGTGAACAATCCATACGACTTTCATTTCCTCCGAACACCTGAGGGAACGCAAGGGTTGTACGCCAACAGGTCAATAAATCAATTTGAATTTTGGTTTTGTATTTTCGAAGCTGAAAATTAACTGAAAATAAATAAATAATAAGTTTATTTACTATTACTATAGGGTTTTCTCCTGTGTCAGGGGTCCGAAACTCCGAAAACACACACTACACAGACATAAACACCTAAACAACGACAAACATCTATATGGCCAATACAAATGTCTGTCGTGAGCGGGGATCGAACCCACAGGCCACAACCGCCAGCGCAACAGCCAGTGCTGTGACCGCTGCGCCAACGCGTCGTTAAGCAATGCATGGTTATAATAACAAGTCGCGTGTCTACATATTTCTAGAATCATAAAAATATATTAATAAAATACGTTTTTCTTTATTGGTGTGTCTGAAGTGAGTGTATGGCTACTTATAATTATAATAGACCTACAATTTCTCCCCGCCTAAGTCTTTAGATTAGGTACTAGGTGTAAGAAGAGGAAAACATGTGCATAGAATAATATGACAAAAATAAACTACAAAAATCTAGATCTGTTTTTTTTATGTAACTAGGTTGGCAAACAAGCGTACGGCTCACCTGATGGTAAGACCGTAGCCTATAGACGCCTGCAACACCAGAAGCATCGCAAGCGCGTTGCCTACCCTATCCCCAATCCCCCCCCAGGAGCTCGGGTCACCTTACTCACCAACAGGAACACAATACTGCTTGAAAACAGTATTATTTAGCTGTGGTCTTCTGTAAGGTCGAGGTACTACCCCAGTCGAGCTGCTCCATATTTTGAGCAGGAAATTTCCTGCTGTGCCCTACCTCAGTCATTTAAGCATCGAAGTGTAAGTTTGAGAAGTATTTATAACGTTATATAAAAATAGGTGATGAACCAAATTAACTCTGGCTACTTTTAATTTATTCCTGCAGAATCGACTATGAGGTGTAACCTACATTTGAAAAAACGCATGGGGCAGATATATATATATGTAAAGTACGTGTATGAATAATAATAAAAAGACATAATATGATAGATTTTTTGCTATATCGACAACTTTGTTCTAATATCAAAATTGATTATTTATAAACTTTAGATTGACAGATACCTACCTATACCTACGTCATTTTACAACACTTTCCTTCCTTCCTTCCTTTCGTAATTAATAATCTTTTATTTAAACCTTATCATGAATACAATAAACAAAAAAGTATAGAACACGTGTTTATAATATCTTCTAGACAGATTTTTTGTCTGTGCGTGATCAGAGAAGCAGATTTCGTCGACTCGAAGAACTGGGTTGAAATGATAATTTGAGCTAGTCGTCCTCACTTTCGCAATTATGGGCTACTACTTCTTCCACGATATGTCATTAAACGGTCACGAAGCTTTTGGTACGCAATTATCATAAAAATTAGTACTTTCACAGTTCTCATTCAAATTAAACAAAAGAAAGGAACGTGATAATTGTATCTACTGTTATTATAACCATGCATTGTTGCTATGAATATTTTTTTAAATTGCATCCATCTTCTATAAATAAGATATCTTTATTTGTAAAACAGCATCAATACCTATTTATTTTCATCTTGACCCCCAACCTAACCTGAAGTTTTATAATATACCCACTTATACATTCACATTCAAAGGTAAAGATATATATGTAGGCTACCTACGCTGTTGTTGATATTCACCTACCCTCAATCATTCTATTATTCGAGTCGTTCTGACGTGTATGTCAGTACCTGTGATTATTCGAGTCATTCTGTCGTCGGCTAAGGCATTCTTGGCTCTGGCGTGGTGCGGTGCACTTGTGTATCCTGCTAGTAGCTTAACCTCGACTCTTCTAATAGTTAGTTTGTGTACACGAATTAATTGTTACTGATTGGGCAACTCGACCGGTGGTGGTGAGTGCCAATGCGCATTGTTAGGCGGCGCCGCCGTAAACCAACACTCGGGTCACAAGTCCCGGGCACTGCGTCGAGTTGTCTCTCTGCCACGCGATAGACGGTACCCGCTCGGTGAGTCCATTGAATACTAAGTAGTGTAATTATCTTGTTTTAAATTACATTGTGAATTAACCAGGCCATCCGTCCTACTCCTCACTTCTGATTCCTACATCAGAAGTGGGATGCAACCTTAACGACCCACATCGCGAAAGCCGTGCGCCGAACAATAAGCAGTGTGCAATTAAGTTGCAATATTCCGTAGTGATCGTAGGTACATCGATATTTTAGTTCTTTTCGGTCGTTCTGTTGTGTTCTTATCGGTGTACAAGGGTTTTATTCAGTGTTATTTGTTGAATTTAATTTTATAGTTAATGATTTTTGCTAATAGATTTTGCGATTCTGTTTTTATTTCGATTCAGTTACAATATTAGATTGTGAGTGTGATTGTAGTGCAAGCTTGCAGCGCGTTCTAGGTCCAGATCTAGCGAAAGGCAAAGCGTATCGAACGGATTCATTGCTTACTATCCGAGTTTTTAAGAGTGAATACTCATTTTTCATATTTCGCGACAAGGTCCACCCTCACTTTAATGACTCTCTTCGCTTACGGTATCGAAGCTATTTTTCGGAAACTAGAACATATCTGTTTCCATAGGGTAGTTTTAAATAATTGTAATTTGTAGTATCCTGAACTCAGTTCAAAGTTAAAATATTAAATGATGCAAGCGTAGTTGTAGTATTTAGGTTGTTAAAGTTTTTGTGGTTACCCACTTGTTTGTGATAAAGTGGTAATATCGTCTTAGCTTGAGTATTTCCGATTACCCGAATATTTTTTTGTGTTTGTTACACGATATATCTTACACGATATTTTAACTAATACTATTTGTCGAAGTACCGAAAGAGCGTAAAATTAAAGACTCCATCTTCCGAATAGTTAATACTAATTTTCTGATTTAGTCAGTCACCATTTTTATCATCTACTGGCGGGATTGTTATAATTTGCAAGTGAATAATCAGTTATTGTTTAATTACGTAGTTTTAATTATTACGTGGCGTATAAGTGATTACTGTGATAATAATAATTAATTCGATATAGTTAAAAGTGTGTATCGCGAACTACAGATTTGAAGTGAGAAATGAGTGTTTCTTTGAGTTTTAGTCTTTTTCTACCTTTGATTGATTTATTTAAACTGTTTAAAAGTTGTTTTAGTTGTTCTGTTTAAGAACGTTTAAATTACAGAGAGTTAATTGATAACACCTTGGTATAATCGTAAACCTATTACAACAATAGTTATAGGTAGGTCACCTAAGATTAATAATTTTGTTTATGAGTAGGTAACTATTGAAAATTCTTACTATATTCGTTTGTTTTCTTTTAACAGTTCAAGAAAATTTGAAATTAGTGACTTCCTCACACGTTACCAATTTGATTTGAAATCGATTTTAGTTAAGAAGAAATTTCAATCGATTTAATGAAATATCTTTAGTTAAAAAAAAAAAATTAATTGTTCCTTTATTAGTTATTTTAGTTAATTACGTAGCTAGTTTGTTAAATAAATGAGTAGACAGGTGTATGATTTTCCAACTTGATTTCGACTTTATTAACCACGCGTTTTAAAGTTAAATGACACTAACGCGTGAGTAGTACATTTTAAGGCAGTCGTTGTAGGTAACTGTTGAAATTCTTATGTTTCCATCTGTGCTAAAAATTGTTGAGTATCTTTGCGAAGCAAGGGTTGTAAATGGAACTGTATGATTTCGATAATTCCTTCATAGAGACAGCTAGGCTTTTTTAATATCCTATTGGCGATTTTGTTCTGTTACAAAATGAGGAGCGTAATCAAACGAAACTTGATCCGAAATATTGAGGCCCTTTTCACGTAATAAAAGTTCTCTAAGGTAATCGGTATACCCTTAAAGCTTAAATTGTCAACGTACCTACAAATTTGCTCACGAAAGGTTAAGAAAAATGCCAGCACGTCATGTACCAGACGATATTGATGTAATTTATGATCTTGTTGATAATGATGATGTTCAAGTTTAAGTAGAGGGAGAAACTCGATTGATCAATTCTATCGACTGTATAATGTGTTCAACCGTACCAGTCTAGTTATTTAGTAGTCGTAGCCCTGTAGAAGGTGTCTCTTGGGGCAACCCAAGAGTTCATGGGTGTGCATTGTGCGTTTAACTCTGGCGGAGGTAGTGGTGTTTGATACCGTAGCGTGTAGTCACAAGAGGTGACTGACACGGGTGATCCATTCGATTGATATGCGTACTGAGATGTATGTGACTGACACATGTACTGTGATTATTCTTCGCCTAGAGAGCCGTGGTGTTAGAAGTCTTTACTCGAGGTTTTCGCAAGCTTGTTGTCGAAGTAGAGTACGTCTATAGTTTTGGCTGTGATGATTTCGACGGTACATGGCTGTGGTATTTGAGTGAAGTGATTAGTTATAATTGGTTTAATGACAATATTATGATTCAGATTATTGTAAAGTTCTTGAAACAAACTAAGTTTTGAGCGTAGAGTTTGTCTACTTTCCCCTTTTACGTAGAGTTTGACTGAGTATAAAGTACTGTTGCGGCCTTTCTTCTACTCCAGGTTGACCATGACACAAGGGCGTGTGCTAGCAGGATGGTCGTGACTTGTCCTTTGTTACTTATATAGTTTATTAATTGAGGTGAAAACGGTCCACACTGACCTATACTGGCCTATTCTGGTAATAATTAGTTAATTCTTGGGTTTAATGGCTTTCAGTTATGCCAAAGAGCACTGTCAATTTTGGATAATTAGCAATCCCAGAATAATTCAGATACTATGACTGCCAACTCTGATACTATGACTGCTACATCTGATACTATTTGTAACAACTATGATACTATGATATTTTGTGCGATCTGAACCTGTCAACATTATGATACAAGCTGATGTTTACAGAACTAACTACAGTACTTAAGAGATGAATGGTAAAATGGAAAAAAAAGAGACAATTAATTTCAGTAAATGAGATAAGTTTAAGAAACAAAGGTGGCAAATTAACTACGAGTATATAATAAGTACTAAGTGATTAGTAGAACCGATTTAGTAGTAGTAGTAGTACTAACTTGTGTAACTTTTGCCTGGTAAGACTGAGGAAGAGACTAAGTTCTATAATGTTTTCGACCTCATTGACTTGATCTCATGACTCTTACACGATGTAGAAATTCACGCTGAACTAGACAGAGCTGATTAGTAGGTGAGAACGCTTTTTGGTTTGCATTGGTCGAAAGGACAGTGCCATCCGGGCCATACCGTGCGCGGTTGGTTGAAGGGATGCACCCGTCCGGGCCATACTGTTGGTTTGCGCTGGTCGAAAGGACAGTGCCATCCGAGCCATACCGTGCGCGGTTGGTTGAAGGGATGCACCCGTCCGGGCCATACTGTTGGTTTGCGCTGGTCGAGGGGACAGTGTCATCCGGGCCATACCGTGCGCGGTTGGTTGAAGGGATACACTCGTCCGGGCCATGCTGTTGGTTTGAGTTGGTCGAAGGGACAGTGTCATCCGGGCCATACCGTGCGCGGTTGGTTGAAGGGATACACCCGTCCGGGCCATACTGTTGGTTTGTGCTGGTCGAAGGGACAGTGTCATCCGGGCTATACCGTGCGCGGTTAGTTGAAGGGATACACCCGTCCGGGCCATACTGTTGGTTTGTGCTGGTCGAAGGGACAGTGCCATCCGGGCTATACCGTGCGCGGTTAGTTGAAGGGATGCACCCGTCCGGGCCATACTGTTGGTTTGTGCTGGTCGAAGGGACAGTGCCATCCGGGCTATACCGTGCGCGGTTAGTTGAAGGGATGCACCCGTCCGGGCCATACTGTTGGTTTAGGTTGGTCGAAAGGACAGTGTCGTCCGGGTCATACCGTCCGCGGTTGGCTGTGAGGACACACCCGTCCGGTCCAACTTGCTTGTTTGTTGTTGAGAGAACTAACTGAAGACCAGACTGTTTGTAATGATGAGTGATGCGCTGCTGGAATCTCACCTGCTATAGTGGGTGACGATTTAGACCAGCAGGTTTGAATTGTAGGGGTTTTCCTATTGTAAAACTAGACTAGTGTTACTTACCATATTGATATGACTGTAATGATGATGATGTTAACCATATTCAGACTGGTGTGACTGAGTGACTTACTAACTGAAACCAATTATTTCTAGTCGGAATGTCCAGCTTGGACGGAATCAGATATTAATATGTTGGATAGATTTTTGTCAGGATAGTCGAGCGATATTTTGTTTTTGCTTACAAATACCTAAGATTGTAATAAATAGCGCGCGAGGACGCGCGCAAATCAGGACGGCCGTGTAGGCTACCTACGCTGTTGTTGATATTCACCTACCCTCAATCATTCTATTATTCGAGTCGTTCTGACGTGTATGTCAGTACCTGTGATTATTCGAGTCATTCTGTCGTCGGCTAAGGCATTCTTGGCTCTGGCGTGGTGCGGTGCACTTGTGTATCCTGCTAGTAGCTTAACCTCGACTCTTCTAATAGTTAGTTTGTGTACACGAATTAATTGTTACTGATTGGGCAACTCGACCGGTGGTGGTGAGTGCCAATGCGCATTGTTAGGCGGCGCCGCCGTAAACCAACACTCGGGTCACAAGTCCCGGGCACTGCGTCGAGTTGTCTCTCTGCCACGCGATAGACGGTACCCGCTCGGTGAGTCCATTGAATACTAAGTAGTGTAATTATCTTGTTTTAAATTACATTGTGAATTAACCAGGCCATCCGTCCTACTCCTCACTTCTGATTCCTACATATAGAAGTGTCGCTGTCGCATGCTCTTTAACAACAAACATGTTTAAAAGCCTTTGTTTATGTGTATACGTTTTCTTTGTATAACTAATGGACAGGTTATGTGCTTCAAATATGTACCTAATTCAATAAATTCTGGTTCATAATCGCGATTAAAACATCGATTACCATAGAGTTTCGCAGACTAATTAATAAAAATAAATCAATATAGGTGGATTATATTAATCAAGAAATCTAAAATCTAAACAAAAAATTAACCATTTGGTTTGTATTGGAGAACTCGTATATCACTTGCTTTTGAATAAATTTTTAATGTGGTGTATTGGGTAAAAGCATATTATTCTTCATAATATTAACACCTACTTAGTATTTTTTGTTTTTGACGATATTCATATTCCAACATATCTTAAATGCTTGTTTGATAGTAGAGTGAAAACAATAACACCTCACAAAAGGATGTGTTACTTCGAAATATTCTTACATATTATTTTCTAACTCGTAGTAATTCACAAGAGACATCAGCATTCACACAACTCATATGAATAACTAGCTTCTGCTCGCGACTTTGTCCGCGTGAAATAGGAACAATTCTAATCATACATGATTCTTTCGAAACTAACTGTTTACGAAGCGCACGCAGCGGAAGCTCTCAAAATACCTCGATTTTGTAACATTCTTCATTGGTGCTCCGCTCCTATTGGTCTTAGCGTGATGATATATAGCCTATAGCTTTTCACGTTAAATGCGCTATCTAATACTGAAAGAATTTTTGAAATCGAACTCGGAATTACTGAGTTCCTGAGATTAGCGCGTTCAAACAAACAAACAAACTCTTCAGCTTTATAATATTAGATAGTATAGATAATAGGTACGTTAAAAGAGGTTCTGTTTACTTATTTAGAGACAAACTCTTCAGATCTAATCCAAAGTATAAAACAACATTGCTTTGTGGTAGAACACTATTCCGAAGTGGACCGGATATAATTATTAAGATACCGAGTCAATAAATAAATACAGCAGGTTCAAGTCATCCAAACAGCTTCGGCGTGATTGCATTTCCGTATCACACTCTTCAGTAATGTTAAGTTGAACTTTAATTTAGCTTTATATACGAAATACGGAATGTCTTAGCGAATTTTCCATAGATAGGCTTTAACATTATTGACTCCTTATTAAAAATTTATTCGTATATTCTACACAACTAGACCAGTGCTTTTAGCTTTTGAAACCAAAGAAAATTAGGGCGCCTTCAAATTTGCCGCGCGGCGCGGCGCTGCAACCGCGCGTTGTTTATTTACATAGATTTACAAAGGAGCGCGTCCGCAGCGCTGCCGCCGCGCTGCCGCCGCGCTGCCGCCGCGCTGCGGTCGCGCTGCTGCCGCGCGGCAAATTTCAAGGCGCCCTTATAGTAGGATGAAACACATTGGAAAAGAAGGAGAATACAACGAAAATGAACGGAAAAATAAATTACGGTCGATCTCAGGTCGGGAAGGGGCCGTTCAAGTATTACGTAACGCAATTAGGGGGGGAGGGGGGTCTTGTAAAACGTTACCATGCGTTACAGGGGGGGAGGGGGGTCTCGTACAACGCGTTACGTAACATTGTTTTTTATTTAAATAAAAAAAACTAGTGTACTAAAATCTCACAAATTGGCAACCCTTTCCGTTTATATCCCTTTTTGTATATATATATTTATATGTACTTACCGCAAACGCGATTTTTTAAGCGACTTTACGGTAGTTTTCGCAACAAAGTTGCAACAAAGTTGTAGTTTTGCAACAAAGTTGCGTTGCAAACATTTGGGTAAAAATGGTCAGTTGGGGTGTTACGTAACGTTTATGGGCTGGGGGGGGGGTACAGGAAAACGTTACGGCGCGTTACATGGGGGGGGGAGGGGGGTCAAAAATCTTCAAAATTTGCGTTACGTAATACTTGAACGACCCCGAAGTGGTAGGGAGGGAGGGTTTAATGGTAAAAAACGCTTTATCTCGATTTATGACTAAACAACAAGTCCTATGAGAAAAAATTCAATGGCAAAGTAGTAGGTAATCTACAACTTTTTTATTTACACTTTTTTCACATTTTTATATTATACAATTTTTTTTGTACTTATTTTACGAAATTTAGTGAAAACTTACCTTTTTATGTCCCAAACACACTGTAATTGTTTTGATTTAAAATATTTATTTTTCACCTTAATTTGACCTCAATATCGAGAAAGCACCCTTATTTTCAATCGAAAATCCTCACGTCAAAATATCAGCTTTTTTAAAAAAGTCGGTCGGCTTTTTGTTCTTTGAAATCTCTAGTTTCTGATGATGTAAAAAAATATATACATTACTATGATAAATGTTTTCAGAAAATGCAAAGAATTGCTCAGAAAATTAAAAGAATATTTAATAAGACATCACATGCGAAATAAAAAACCATAAAATAAAATAGTTAATAAGTAATTTGTTTATTTATTTTTTTTAACATTTTTTTACACTTAGGACTTTTTTATGCTTCAAAGTAAATAAAGTAAGAACTGCGTTATCTAGGTTCATTCAAGTAAAAAGGTAAAAGTAAGTTAACATTTAGTTTTTAACAATATTATATATTTGCAAAAAAAAAATTAAATAAAAAAAACTGCGAAACCATCTTTTATAACAACTATATTTTGTTGAATCGATAAATCATATGGATTTTAAAACTAAAATATGTTCATTTTGTTCAACTGAAATACATAAATATAAAGAGGATATTGCTAAAATCCGTTTCAATTGCCAAATTCTAACTCATATATCAATAATGGTCTTTAAAAACATTGCACTTAAAAATAAACTCGAACAAAATTTTACTAAATAGTGATATTATTAATAAGTGAAAAGATACAAAATTAACAGAATACATTTTTTTAAGTCAAATAATAATAGTCAAATAATAATTGCAACAGGGATGTTATGGATATGACATTTCGGATGCGGTTACGGAAACGGATATTTGAATAATATTACCTATATTGGTTTCGAATATGGATATTAAGTTATTTCGGATAATCAGATACTCTTCAATGAATTTTAGACCACCTGAAAATCCGAAACTTATATATCGGTTTCGGTTACGGGTATTGATTTGGATATCCGAAATTTCGGTCAGAGCTTCACAACATCCCTTATTTGCATATAACGATTACATTATTCATTTTCACATTCGCACATGGAACTTGCCGGCCTTGGTGACGTATTTGACGCCCTTGAAGGGTTTATATTTAGCGCCGTACATGTCAAGTCGACTCACTCTGAGCCCGCTCACCGCTAGCTGAGGTATCGTGAAGTGAACGTTGATGCTGGGATTAGCACCGGATGTGTCTGCACCCGATGCTACTGACACCTAAAATTAAAAATGGCTATGGATTATATTGTAAATACTCGTATATAGCCGCATATTATCGACAATATTTCAATATAGACAACAACAGCAAAACAAACTTTGACCAAAATGAAATATTATCTGCACCGAAATCAATATTTATATGTGATCTGTAAATATACTAACAAGACCCCCTTTTTATTAAGGAGAAAATAGTACCTACTTAATATCAAAGAGATTGGTATGCTTAATAATATGATCCTCCTATGAGCTTTTATTAAATGACAAGTTTGATAATACCTATTATAAATTTAGTACTTGTTTAAAAACCGTATTATGTTAATATCTATTTAGGATAAAGAAATTAGGACTTGACATTTTGAAATTTGAATCGATCAACTTAGAGCCTATTACACCAGTTGTGGATAACGCTATATGACGGATGATGGTAAGCGACAGTTAAAAGTTTTTAATTCATTATTCTTTGTTACTGTCGAATTTTACATTTTTAGGAGATATTTCTATTCGCATATATTATATCTTAAATTTGTAGTTTATTAATTGAAGAGAAACAGGTGTGGCCTATTCTACCTCCCGGTGTCAAAGTCTATTTTGTATCGTTATCCGTCAAATAGCTAGCTTTTGCACAGCAGGAAATTAACTGAGGTAGGGCACTGCAGAATATGCTCAAAATATGGAGCAGCCCGACTGGTGAAGTACCTCGACCTTACAGAACACCACAGCTAAATAATACTGCTTTCAAGCAGTGTCGTGTTTCTGTTGGTGAGTAAGGTGACCAAACCTCGTGGGGGAATTGGGGGTTAGGTCAGCAAATCTTGCAATGCTTCTAGTGCCTACAATTGTAGGCGTCTATAAGCTACGGTAATTGCTTACCATCAGATGAGCCGTACGCTTGTTATCAGACCTATTTGCATATTAAAAAAGCGTCATCCACAACTAGTGAAACAGGCCCTTAAACTCAAACATTATATTATTTACAAGCATCGACGAGCAAGAACTCACAGTTGGTTGCGATAATAAATGTCAACTCTCATTAGAATTCATAGTGTAGACATAACCGTAACAGAGCAGATATATAGCGCACAAATAAAAAGTGAATATTTGTGTTACAAAATAATTAAATGGAAAGAAAATGTAGTAGTTAATGTTTCTGTTCACATAGTTCAGAAAGTAGAAAAAGAATGAAGCAGAATTTACTTATATGTAGTATTTTACAATTACAATAACTACAAGCTTGAAAATTATTTTCTTGTTAATCCTTATAAGTGCACTCATAAACATATATTATAGAGATATGTTGTGGCTATCAAAACCCATCAAGACAACTACTATGCCAGTATACCTATTAATAAACTATATAGTTATATTTAGGGATTGCAATCCGGTGTCGTTTTCAATCCGGACGGATCCGGTCGAATTTTTATCAATCCGGCCGGATCCGGCCCGGATCCGGGCTGGATTTATCAAACCTAGGGATTGCAATCCGGAAAACCGGATCCGGTAATCCGGCGGATCCGGCATCATTTTACAGTTACCGGATCCGGTGACAAATGCCGGATCCGGTGACCGGATCCGGTGTTGGCGTTTTTTGAGAAAATGACCCCTTTTTAAGAGATAGATCGTGTTTCTTGAATAAACGAGTCCTTTGACGCTAAGACTAAAGAGTTGGTTGATAGATTTATGCCATTTAAATTTGTTATAGATGCGTTATGGTGAAGGTATTCAACTCTTTTTACAGCTGAAAAAAAGCTGAAGTTGCTTGATTTATTGTGTGAGTATTAAATAACTTCACATTGCCGTTACTTGCAGAATACCTAGAAATATTAAGACTCAAACTACGGATGTTAGTTTATCGTAACTTCGTAAGTCGTAACCAAACTATTGGATATACGAAATAAAAATATATCCGTAACCGTACCATAAACCGATATAAAAGTTTCGTATGATTTCACAGGGATCTATCACAGAGATAATTTAAAATTTCAAATACAAATTTTTTTGCTATGTTTTTAAATTTTTCTGGTCAAATAACATTAGCCGAGCGTGTTCTTACATTATTATAAAGTCAATTTTGCAACTAAATCATCGTGGGAGTCATCGCTGTTTAACATAGAGTACTCAGAATTTGTAACAGTAACTAATACAATAAACGTTAATTATTGACTTATCATAGGAAGTAAAATAAAGTAATTAAATTACAGTAAGTAAGTAGTAACTATTGTGGCATTTTGTCTAAAATCAAATATCTGTAACCGGAACTAAAGAATAATCCGAAACAATTTAATATCTGTAACCATAATATCATAATATCGACGGTTTGCTGGTTGTATTCCCCCTCGGGGCGGATAACGAAGAGCACGTTAAGCTGTCTGTCCCGATTGTTATCATAAATACCTGATAGCTATTGTTACTCATAGTAGGAAACATATCCGCTGATTAAGCTCCAGCCCTTCTCCTACATGGAAAAAGAGGCCTATGCCCAGCAGTGAGATGTCATAGGCTAAATATTATATTTGGAACCATATCATATCTATAAATATTCGTATATATATCGGTAACCGAAGCCTTGACCAAGTAATAACTTGATAGATAGCGTGAAACTTGTGAAAGGAAAAGTAGAGAAGATCTACAATCACTAAATAATTTAATATTACTGGACGAATTAAAATTACAAATCTAGCTCTTTGATCCGTCTCACCACGTGTTAATACGACGTGGTCGAAATCGGAACTCGGCTTAGTTCAATTTGTATGAATAAATTCGCCATATATTCACGATCACGATCACGATTCAGCCTGTAATATCCCACTGTTGGGCATAGGCCTCTTGTCCATGTAGGAGAAGGATCGGAGCTTAATCCACCACGCTGCTCCAATGCGGGTTGGCGGATATATTCCCTACTATGAGTAACGATCGCTATCAGGTGTACATGATAACAACCGGGACCGACAGCTTAACGTGCTCTCCGAGGCACGGTGGGGTAACCCACAAGGACTGCACAAACACCCAGACCACGGCAAACATCTGTATGGCCAATACAAATGTTGTCGTGTGCGGGAATCGAACCCGCAACCGCCCGCGCAACAGCCAATCGCAATCCAGTGCTTGACCGCTGCGCCAACGCGGCGTCGCCATATATTAATACTGAGAAACTCCCACGGCCACATTTATAGCTCTTTAAAGTGATTTTAAATATTTTTAGCTTTTCATTTGATATATAATTTGTTTTGAAAGTGAGATTTAATTTAAAAAATAAAATGTAAAATTTTTTCACTTCATTAACGGTAAACATACGTTTGAATTAAAAAGATAAGTTAGGTTATTGTATTTGATAAATCCAGGCCGGATCCGGGCCGGATCCGGCCGGATTGATAAAAATTCGACCGGATCCGACCGGATTGAAAACGACACCGGATTGCAATCCCTAATCAAACCATAATAACCTAACTTTTCTTTTTAATTCAAACGTATGTTGACCGTTAATGAAGTAAAAAAATTGTATATTTTATTTAAATATTTTTTTTAAAATTAAATCTCGGTTTAAAATAAATTATGTCTATCAAATGAAAAGTTAAAAATGTTTAAATCAACTTTAAAGAGCTAAAAATGCAGCCGTGGGAGTTATTTCTCAGTATTCATATACTTATGTCGAATTTATTGATACAAATTGAACTAAGCCACTCGGCTCCATTTTCGACCACGTCGTATTAACACGTGGTGAGACGGATCAAAGAGCTAGATTTATAATTTTTACAAATACAAATATCCGTCCCATGCGGGAATCCAACCAGCAAACCGTCGATGTTAGGATACTATGGTTACAAATATTAAATTTGTTCGGATTATCCTTGTTTCAGTTACAGATATTCGATTTTAGAGGAAATGCCACAATACTTTATTTTACTTCCTATGATAAGTTAATAATTATGAACGTTTATTGTATTAGTTACTGTTACAAATTCTGAGTACTCTATGTTAAACAGCGATGACTCCCACGATGACTTAGTTGCAAAATTGACTGACCTTATAATAATGAAGAACGCGCTCAGCTAATGTTATTTGACCAGAAAAATGTAAAAACAGAGCAAAAAGTATTTAAATTACCTCTGCGATAGATCCCTGCGAAATCACCCGAAACTTTAATATCGGCTTATGGTATGGTTACAGATACATATTTATTACGTATATCCAATAGTTTGCTTACGATAAAATAACATCCCTCGTTTGAATCTTAATATTTCTAGGTATTCTGCAAGTAACGGCAATGTGAAGTTATTTAATATTTGCACAATAAGTCAAGCAACTTCAGTGTTTTTTCAGCTGTAAATAGAATTGAATACCTTCACTATAATGCATCTATAACTAATTTAAATGGCAAAAATCTATCAATCGAGTCTTTAGTCTTAGCGTCAAAGAACTTGTGTATTTAAGAACCACGCTCCTTCTTTTAAAAAGGGGCCATTTCTTCAAAAAATGCCAACACCGGATCCGGACACCGGATCCGGCAGTTTTTACCGGATCCGGTAACTGTAAAATGATGCCGGATCCGCCGGATTACCGGATCCGGTTTTCCGGATTGCAATCCCTAGTTATATTATTTGACTAATACTTACACTTCCTCTTATATTGGGCAGTTTAGGCAGATCTATTCGTCCAATATCCCAGAGCAACACTTTACTGACGGGATCGTATGAATATTTCCCTTGGTTCGCCGTTAGGGAACAGTTTAAAACACATTTCGGCATGCAAATTTCTAACGCTACATCTGAAAAATCGAAGCTTATATAAGAAATTACACAATATTATACACATTTACAGTGCACAATTTAGGAACTAATACGATAATTTTTAATACAACTAGGCAAACAAGCATATGGCCCCCTGATCGTAAGCGGTACCGTAGCTCTTGGACACCTGCAACACCAGAATCATCGCTAGCGCTTTGGCTATCCTCGCCTGTTCTGGAGCTCTGGATACCTTACTCATCACAGGAACATTACACTACTTAACACTATTATTTAGCTGTGATCTTCTGTATGGTGAGAATGGTGGCGGCATTTCCCCATTGAATCGCAGTACAAATATATTGGACAAAAATACACCAAGCCTATTTTTATCTAATTTTTATTCTTTGAACAAACTGTTAACATCAATTTGTTAATTGAACTAACTTTCTAAAGTCCTTCCCATTGTTTGCTTTGGTCCAACAGTCAGATCCAGTCTTCCTTGATCACCATTGTTCCGTAACGTAAGATTGTGCCGAACATAGATTGGAATTGCTACAACACTCTGTGATCCAATATGATATGACATCAGACGGAAATTTCCATCAGGTGGAATGAAAGATAATATTCTTTCAGACTAAAAGAAACAGAAAATAAGAAAGTTAATTTGTTTACTAAATATTACTAAGATAATAATCTTTCAGACTAAAATAAACAGAAAATAAGAAAGTTAATTTGTTTACTAAATATGACTAAGATAATATTCTTTCAGACTAAAAGAAACAGAAAATAAGAAAGTTAATTTGTTTACTAAATATTACTAAGATAATATTCTTTCAGACTAAAAGAAACAGAAAATAAGAAAGTTAATTTGTTTACTAAATATGACTAAGATAATATTCTTTCAGACTAAAAGAAACAGAAAATAAGAAATTTAATTTGTTTACTAAATATTACTAAGATAATATTCTTTCAGACTAAAATAAACAGAAAATAAGAAAGTTAATTTGTTTACTAAATATTACTATTTTCTTCTACGTTTTTGTCTTCAACAAAAGCACTTAAATTACAAATGTATAATTTAAGTACTTAAATTAATGTTTTGAAACTTTCTTCCTTATAACCGTTAATGTGATGATTCTTGAATCCTTCTAGCTAAAACAACTAAACTCATACGTACCTACAGTGAGGCAAGGTAGCCATTTGCCCTACCCTAACGTACCCACGGTGGGGCAAGGTGGCCAATTGCCCCACCTGGACTCGAAGCTAATAATAGATATTTTAGATTTTAAGAAGGAAATTTTAGACAAATGCTATAACCTACTTAAGCCTTAAATAAAATAGTGTAATTAGTGAAAATAAACAAAAGGAGCAGTAAATAAAAATAAAATCTTATACTAATCGAGTTTAACATATTTTTTTTTGCCCCACCTTTACAAAATTCTAGGTACACCCATAACTGAACTATAATTAATAAAGCTTTATAAATATAGATACTTGATCACTACTATTACCACACCAGCCAAAAAACTTTTCTACTAAACTTTTACTGGATAGAAGTTGGAGTAAATTAAAAAAAATATATATTTTGTAATTTGTCACTTAACTTACCTCCCAACGCTTAAATCTGACGCAAGGATGGAATGAAACATCATCAAACAAGCGTGGGTTCACAAATGTAAGAGTTAAATCTGGCATACCACTCAACTTGATACAGCAATCAATCTGAAAATGTACAGTAATAAAATAACAAATATGGGAAGTAATTTTGAACCAAAACTAGTTATAACTAGCTTCTGCGCGCGACTTTGTCCCCGTGGAATAGGACCAATTCTGTCATAAATGATTTGTGCGGGAAAAAAACCCCATTTTGAAACATTTTTTATTGGTGCTACGCTCCAATTGGTCTTAGCGTGATGATATATAGCCTATAGCCTTCCTCGATAAATGGGCTATCTAACACTGAAAGAATTTTTCAAATCGGCCCAGTAGATCCTGAGATTAGCGCAATCAAACAAACAATCAAACAAACTCTTCAGCTTTATTATATTAGTGTAGATTATTATTTATAGTATGTATTGTAATATAAATATGTTAAGTTATAATTCACTAGTGTCGATATATTATTTTTGCTTGATTCATTGTTCGTTCATGTCAGTTCTAAAATGCAAAATACAGAGGTGATGAGAGCTTTGTATATAATATGTAGTTTAAATAAAATTCTATTTTTACTCTATCAATATTTTTATAAGGCCACCTTTGCAATTTTTGTGTTATAATATTGTTATTTTCCTTATATAATTTCAAATGTACAATAAGGTGTTAAATAAATAAGTACATAAACTTTCTTGTTAAAAACTGTATAATAAATATTTTAGTAAATTGTAAAAAATAAGATAAATTCAAACGAAAATGAAGTATTCATCTGAAAACAAATAGCATCTAAAAGTAAAAATGACATTTATTTTTATACTTCATTTTTTTTTCGTAAGTTCATAATATAAGTAATTGTTTTATTCCTATACTATTGTGTTAATTTACAGAATGTAACTCACATATCCCTGTATTTCAGCAGAAACCGTTGCTCCACTTTTGTCAATAATAGCATCAACTTCTTCTATTATATCAAAGTATGCTTCATTATTAGCATATTTAACACCTGACCGTCTCCACGGAACATTGGAGAGTTGACCAGACGGCAATATTGAAGAGACACTAAAAATCAAACATACTAATTGTAGTGTAATGTTTATGTCAACATCTAAAGTTATTAAAAAATTTAACAGCTTTATTTACTTATTTAGGAACACCAGTATTTGTTTATTGTTAACACTGGCTGTGTTACAATTTCTTAAGCTGAACACCACACACAAATAAAACAAAAAAATTGGAGCTATTTAACACGTACATATTCTGATACATTACTTACAAATATTTTATTAATTAAATTTCTAGAAACATTAAAGAATGTAAACTAAACAATTCATTTTATGCTTACTTTGATTTTCCAGTAACTGTATTGGCAATTGTCCTCAAAATATTAGGTGGCTTAATTAATTCTTTGAGAATGTTACTCTCAGTGGCTAATGGGAAACCATTGTCTAACATTTCATCCAGTAACTAAAAATACAGAAGTGTCTTTTTATTATGTAATATTTATTTTGTTAAAATAAATCATCTTCAACAATAAACTACACTTTGAACATAACAGTGAAAGTTATGACGAACAACATTAAAAATTTATATATGTATTATCATAGGTTACCTCATATACAACAACATAATTTTCTTTTATAATTGTCTCAGTACAATCAGAGAAGTAATCCTGCAAAAATAAAATTATGGTTTTAATTGTATTACAAGAAATTAACAAAATTAATATTTTGTAAATTATATTTTGTGACATACTTGGAATGTATCTACAACTCTATGCAAGAACTCAATAACAAAAAGTGGAGCAACTTCTTGTTTACTGACTGCTACAAGGGCAACCCCGCCTCGCTGAATGGATATCAGATAGTGATGAGGAGCAGCAAGCACTGGTGGGACATCCTGTTAAATAAAATATGACTGAATTTGCATATTTCAAATATTAAATTTAGTTTTATGGCTTATTTTTAAAGTAAACAAAAAGTAAAATGATGGTACTAAAATCAAATAAAAAAGGAAAGATTGGTTTTTTTTTACAATGTTACTAGAATATGATAGAATTAATAATTGCATTTTTCTTCATAAGATAGATATCAAGAATACCTGTGCAACTATCATAGATTTTTTTAAATCTGTTACTGTACCGCACATACACAGTATGTATATCAGTGCATCTAATATTATTAAAGAAAAATTAAAATATATAAGTAATATAATCTAGTCTATGTTGTTTTATACTCACGTTAGGTGAAGCTCTTTGAGCCTCTAAATAATAATCGCATACTGATCGCGGTATAACGCTCCTCCAATGTTTTTCCAGGAAAACGTCACTGTAAGTGTAATAAAAAATAACTGAACTAAGCATAAATTGGGCTTTTTTTTTAAATATAAAAGTTTCAAATGTTACATACCCAGAAGGGTTGATTATAAACAAACTATGGATCATTTTTATTACTTGTAAATCTTATTATACGACACATTAAAATTCTAACTGTTCTTAACTCATTTGATTAATAAATATGATATCGATGTTACTGTCTTTTTTAAATAAGTTTCATATATTTTATACCGAGATTTTATATTAAAAATGCAAAATAAGAACATTCAACATTGTTGACTTGACGTTTATCGTTGACGTCGGTGACAAGTGACAACTGACAAGTGACAACTGATATTAAAAAAAACTATTTAACAGCTTGGGATTCGTGCTGTTTAGGTACGTAATAAATTAATTACATTTCATGATATATATAACTACTTACATAAAATCCGTTATAATTTTTTTTTCTTTTTAAGGACTGTAAAAGAAATGAAACTTCTGTAATGTATTCTATTTCATTATCTCCTATAAATTTATCCATTTTTTCTTTATCCTGACGAATTTTCGTTTTATCGAGCTTAAAAAGAATATAAGGTATAACCCAAAACGCTACGACTTGTCTTTACAGAATAATATCTAAACTCTGTCCAAAAATAAAAGAATTAAAAGGTAAACAAATATGGCGGAATGTGTAACCATAGACTACTATAGTGCTGAGATGTATGTTGTTAAATGTCGATATCGGTAAATTTAATATGATGCATTTCTAATGGCACTATGCAAGGCCATAGAATTAGTGTACTTCCACAGATTAAGTAATAGGTACTACCTCTACTTGAAAATAATATGGATGTAATGAGGAATTAAACTAAATAAAACATTAACATATATTTATTACATTTAGCACACCATACTATAAGGGGGCGTTCAAGTATTGCGTAACGCAAATTTTGAAGATTTTCGTCGTCGAACGTAGGAAATATATAACTTCTTACAGTGCGTAGAGTTCTGTCTTACTAGGTGCATGGCAATACTTATTTTAAAATATCAGTGACAAAATACTAGGTACTCGACTACTCGATATTAATATTCTAAAAATACTACGTTTATCTCGCCTCCTCTTAGCGTAAACGCTTAAGCACAAGCGAAATGGAGATGATACCGATTTTGCAGACAAACAATTATTTTTTTGCTACTCTGACAAAGTGAAATCTGTATCTACCGCATTTGAAATCTGTATCTACCGCATTATATTATTGGATAGTGTGACTTGATTTACCTCGCAGAAATGAAGTTCGAATAAGAATCCAGTCGAAAGCGAAATCGGGGTCCTTAAAACTTTGCAAATAGTCGTCAATACTGAGATAAACGAAAGCCAAGTTGTTGAGCCGTAGAAACACAAACGCCAATACAAGAATTTAGATTTAGAGGGTCGGTATCGTTCATCAGGTTTTTATTCGTTCTTAATGGAATTTTTTCATTTCTGGCCATAGCCATGTGCATGGTATACTAGGAAATCCATATAACATTATCTGATTTTTTTTAAAATAATTTCCTGTTATTTTTGTATACAAATAGTTTGTTGAGAAACTAACGATATAACACTAGAAACATTAGCAGGGTGCAGCCCGTATGTGCGTTTCAAATTAGATTTTCGAAAGTACTTTTCGGTATTTGTGTGTGAGTAAAATTTATCAAAACACAGAGTAACCTTTAGAACCTTGAAATGGCGATGCATGAAAAGGCTATGTAATTAATATCTAATTTAAATATTTTCTACTACTACTACTACTATTACTACTTCTTTCTACGAAACTAATGAAAGCTCAGAGAAATGTTAATTAAAACAAAAAAAAGTCTATTTGTATTAGGGGCACATTACCTTAGCTGGGGCTCCCCACTATCGTGTAACAACTCCTTTAAAAAAGTATTAGCAATTTGATGACAAAGATACACTAAAAGTATTTTCAATGAGACTTCAAGCAAAAGTCACCACATAGAAAGACATACGGTCTTATTGTCAATAATTGTGTTTGCTCGCAAACGAAAAAAAAACCGACTTCAATTACATCGACAAGTAATACAACGTAATAAGACGAAAAAATAGTCAGGTAAATACGCGCTATTAAAGATTACTCAAAAAGTTGTAATCAGATCTTAATATAGTTTAAACAAGACTACATGACAAGTATTAGCTTTCAATTAAAGTAAGAATCATCAAAATCGGTACACCGAGTAAAAAGTTATGCGTTATAATTACAGGTCGGAAAAGGTAGAATGATTTAAGGTCGTTGACATCAAACGTAGATGATAATATGGATATGCCTCCAAAATACCGGAACTTCATATTTATTGTGATATTTGTTCCGGAATTTTGAAATTAGCATGAATCTGTGTTTAAAGTGAAAAAAGTATTAATAATATCAATCTACACTGCCAGTGCTAGCTAATGGTGAAAGAAATCAGTATTTTATTTTGTACAAAAACACCTTGGAATAGTTACAACGTATTTTGTCCCTTTCTGATGAATTAGAAATGACGCTTGTCAGTATGAGACAAAACATAGACAGCGCCTTTTGTTACTTTATCTCATGTTCATCTATGTTCACAACGCATCGACCGCACGCAAAGACCAATCAGAAGCAAGTATCCTGTATGACTCATTGGGTGTTTGTTAGAAAAAACGATGCGTGTGCGCTGTGTTCCAGGTATATCGAAGAAAATTACCGTGATATTTAAGTAGTGCTAAAAGAGTTACAAAATCAAAAATTATCCATAGTTGATTCACTTTTAATGTTTGACCAAGTCAGAGTTACCATGAACGAATGCAACAGTGACAATATTAAAAACAAATTAGAATATGTCATGGAACGATATCCGGATTTAGACACAATAGGCAAGTAAATAAAGCCGTTTTTTCCGGTCAACCTCGCACTAAATTTATGAAACTCAAAAAGTACGGACATTAAAAAAAAAAAGTTTTAAACAAAAGTTGTAGAGAATAAAGTGAGCTTAAAAAATGGATAGATGCATTTTATTGATTAATCCAATATTTTAAGAGTTATTGGCCAAAAATGAAAAACGGGTTTATTAAATGGGCCATAAATCGTAAACGGTAAGTTTTACAAAAAAGTTTACAGGAAATAAAAGATGCAAAATTTTATTCTCCACAAAAAAGATCTAAATGACTTTTGCCCTAAAGTGGACAGTTTCCGAGATATCAGCCAAAAACTTTTCTTTAAGATTGCGATCGAAGCTCCACCTGGATCTGTCAGCATTTTGTGTTTTTTATGGTCAGTAAGTGACCCTAACCTAAAAAAAAATATAGTTCAAATCCCGGAACTTTTTCCGTTACTTCCCGCACATTATGAATAAATAAAATAAAATGAAATAAAAATAAAATAAAATGGCATGTCCATATTATAATATCTTGACGCAAGTATATAAAATCATTCTACCTAGTCCGACCACTGGTTATAATACAACGTAGGTCGACGAAAAAGTAGTCAAGTAAATACGCATTATTAGATATAACTCTAAAAGTACTTGTCAGATCTCAATTAAATTTAAATTGGACCACTTGACACGCAAAACCTTTCATATAAAACAAAATTGATCGAAATCGGTCCACCCAGTCAAAAGTTCTGCGCTAACATACATTAAAAAAAAAATCGAATTGAGTACCTCCTCCTTTTTTGGAAGTCGGTTAAAAAACGAAGTAATGCCTCTCTCAAAGTCGCATTAAGTAAGACACTATTTTACTTTAGTGGCCGTTTTAACTTTTTTTTTAATTATTTATAAAAAGTGAAAATAAATTATGATTTATAAAAAGTTCGAGTAACTTTTTATGATTTATAAAACGTTCGAGCTAAAACGCTTTTTTTTATATCATTGAACTCGACTTTTTATCGATATGAAAGAACGTCCCGCCCTTATCCATAGACACAAGACAGTTCAAGACACAGTAATGACAAATGTCACTTGTAAGTTTGAGGTTACAGCGAATTCGGTTTTCTGCTAAAAATATTAGTTTGACGATGAAATAGACGTATAATTACAAATTTAATGGTAGTGCATGTGATTACCCAGATGCTACAATAATCGTCTAGTAGCCATTGTATGTGATTACACAGGGATTGCGTATTTTTCATCCGGTAAGGAGTTTGTTTACATTTTAATTCTTTTATTTTTGGACGGACTATAAAGTATCAATCTCCGTGGTATCAATCAATATAACGGGGATCAAATTGTCTATGATAGTCTATAAGTACAATGTGGGCGAAACTTAGAATTAAAAGGCATAATTATGTCTTCTAACTCAGATAAATAAAAATATATATAAATATACTTAACATAGAGACATGCTCGTCTGCTGTTTTCAAAGTAGACAACTGTGTTTTTACCTATACTTTCAGGAAACAGCTGACTGTAATACACAATACATAATCATGTAAATATAACACGGCACCTGACTCGGGGCGGGAATCTGACCCGCAACCCTGGAGCGAAAATGGAAATAAATAAAAATATGGAAAAAAATTGCGTTCGTACAAAGTACACATGTCAGAAGTGAAACTTCTTTGGCAAACTAATAAAAAAAGAAAACTAATCATTAAAGCTGCAACTTGACTAGATGGCGCTAGTAGTAGATTAAATCACGCTGGAAAAATTGTTTGTTGTTAGTATAAGGCCACCATACACTAATTTCACGCGGTGTTCCCAGACAGTCACCCATCCAAGTACTAAACGTCATGACGCTGCCGCGTTACCGGTCGCTCAAATTTTAACCCTCATGCGCCTAAAGAAGTTTCATCAAAACTCTGATAAACCTCATAAAAAGATGGACCAATGCAGACAAAATTCTCATACCTATGAGAGGCTATGAGATCTCAATTTTATAACTTTTGTTATTTTCTGCCAAGTAGCCCTTCACTTGAGCCCATAAAGCTAAATTGGGTTAAGCTTACAATGATTGCAAACGAATGACGCGACGATTTGTGGACTTCGCCATGTCGTAAACGACAAATTTTTCGAGACGATCTTTGTTTTGCTAAACTAAATCCAAAAGTTGCATCTTTAACATTGATACAACAAGCAATGTTTTTCAACTGTATCCGTTCAATAATTTAATAATTTAATTTTTGTTCGCGAGATGATGTTGTTTGAGAATGATACGATGCATTATCTAAAACCTACGTCTAAAGCAATAATTATCTGCATTCTCATCGAATTTATATCCATCCATATCTTGGTGGTAGTCACCGGTTTTATTAGGTTCAAAATATTTCAATCCTCCTACAAATACATTATACATTAAATATAATACTGTTATACTGCCGATTAGTACAATAATTGTATATAATTATTATAATCCGCTTGCCTTTTTTCTGCCATAATAATAATAAAGCATCAGTCAGTGAAATAACGTAAATTATAACGTTTTTTTAAAACATATGTACAAATTTATTTATAAAAAAATACAATATAGTGACAATATATTAGGTACCGTAAAATGGGGTGAATAGACACAACTTTTAACTTCAACACTTATTTTCTTACATATTTTGTATGAAAGCTTATTAATAAAACATTGTGAAATCGTGAGTCGTGTTGTAATATACCAAATATGTATCCTAAAAATAAGTAAAAACATGTCTTTTATTTGTAAATTGAGAAAAAGTGGGTGGTTTCTATTTACCTTGAAACTGGGGTCAAAAGATACGAGAGAGGGGTGAATAGAGAAAAAACGCTAGGGCTGTCAAATTCAACTTTACTTATTTATTAAAATAATAGGTAAGAACAAACACAAAATAAATGAATGTATGTTTTATAAATTAGTATAACGCAATACGATGTATCGTACCTGTTTGAAACAAATATCAAGTATTCAGACTGATATATCATTATTATTCACTGAACAACAAATACTGATTAATAAAATATTTAATTTATTTTAATGTTTAAATTTATATTAAAAAAAAATAAAAACATATAACTACTTAAAATGGTTTTCTAATAATTAAATGATACTTATAATAACTTTTTTCAGCACGTAGGTAGCTAAGTATGATGAACTACGTTAGACAACCCTAAAAAAATGTGTTTCTATTAACCCCCTTCTCGTTTCTATTAACCTCTCACTCGTATCTATTCACCTCTTTCGTCGTACCTATTGACCCTAAAGGCGTTTCTATTTACCCCTTTCTCGTATCTATTCACCTCGAAATTGCAGAAAAAATGCCTGCATCCTGATTTTACAAGAAATAAGAAAGAAATTAATGAATATTAACACTTACCTTTCAATTCCTAAAAGATTGGAAGTTTAACTCTCCAAATAAATCAATTCGCTAGGAGAAATCTTCAAAAAACTTAATATTAAGCAAAACTTTTCGCAAGGTCTAAAATCACTTATCACACACGTTCACTTTAACGGCTTTTTTCTTTAAATCACTAAACTTTACGTAAATTTGTGTGTTACCAGCATAAAGGAAAAATATTGCCGTGTAATTAATAGAAGAAATAAACCTTCTATACTAAGCTATATATAATCTAGAGACAAAATAATAAAATTTCCAGTTTTGTTTCTATTCACCCCGCGATTTCTATTCACCCCATTTTAGGTACCTAACAATAACAAATTTTTCAATACTGTTGATAGCCCACTTAAGAATACAAATCTCCATGTAGTCATAGTCAATGTATTATTGTCAACCCAGACTTGATTTTGTATGACCGGCATTTACCGACGTCTCATCTAAATATTATATAGAAGATTCGTTTTGTCTGGCTGCCTTTACTTCGTCTAAATATTTGCTTCACCATAAAACTATATCCAGCTTATCTACTAAAATACTGTTTCTACTCTTATTTACTAAAATTCTGTTTCTACCTCTTACGCGCTCTGTGGCACACCGCTGCCGCTGTGCCGAGTAAATAAATTTAAATACCTGGACCACTGGAATACCGACAATTTAAATTATGACTGTGAGCTGGAGAGGGAACGTAGTTTGCTGTCTGTCCCACTACGATGCAACATGTTAGCTCGAAGAGTTGCAAGTAAGGGTCGACCCAGACAGGATTTTCGTTCTCGGCCGAGACCGAGACCGAGACCGAAAATATATAAATTAAAAACAATAATTGTGTTTGCTCGCAAACGAAAAAAAACCGACTTCAATTACATCGACAAGTAATATAACGTAGGTAGACGAAATTTAGTCAAGTAAATACGCGTTATCAAAGATTACTCAAAAATTTGTTTGAAAGATTACTCAAAAATTTAAGTGTAACCAGACGATTAAATTAAAAATCATCAAAATCGGTAAACCTAGTAAAAAGTTATGCGGTATAATACAACGTAGGTCGACGAAAAAATAGTCAAGTAAAAACGCATTATTAGATACAACTCGAAAAGTACTTGTTAGATCTCAAATGAATTGAAATGGGACCAAATGACACGCACCACCTTTCGATTAGAACAAAAATCATCGAAAACGGTCCACCCATTCAAAAGTTCTGAAGTAACATACATTAAAAAAAATACAGTCGAATTGAGAACCTCCTCCTTTTTTGGAAGTCGTTTAATAATGAAAATGCGCTATTTTTGCATTATAATAATATCATAGTATATTTAAGAATGTAATAATAATATTTTTTGAAGTTAAACTTCTTTAAGCGCATGAGGGGTAAAATTTGAGCGACCGGTAACACGGCAGCGTCATGACGGTCAGTACTTAGATGGGTGACCGCCTGGGAACACCGCGTGAGGTTAATGTATGGTGGGCTTATACTAACAAGAAATAATTTTGCCAGCGCGATTTAATCAACAACTAGAGTCATATACGTGGTAAACCTCGAACAAAAAACTTAAACAAAAAAAACTTTTATGCCGTTATGAGAAAACGGTGCCTCCATGTTAGCCCGCCTCCGCGGCTCCTCCAGCAGAATGTAGCAGGGTGCAGATTCACAAATTACAGAGTTACAGTGTGTATGTCGTACTAACATTAGTTTGTAAGTTTCAAAATGTTACTAACAATTTTATGGATATAAAACAGAAATAAATAAAGTATTATCATTATTATTTAGCTGTAATCTTCAGGAAAACAATACTGCTTGAAAGCAGTATTATTTAGCTGTGATTTTCTGTAAACTTGAGGTTCTTCCCCAGTCGCGCTGCTTCAGATATTAAGCAGGACATATCCTGCTGTTCTATAGTTTGCGTCATGTAAAAAGAACGCTGGCCTTCAAGCTGCGCAAAGGCGATTTATCGGTCTATCTGGTGGTATGAGGTAGGGGAGGGGCGGATGTCTCTCGCGCAGCATGCTTGCCGGTGTGCTATTGGTTAGATAGCTCGACGTCGACTCAAAATACTATCGCACACAAAAGTTTTAAGAAAAATTATTTATAAAGTATATTGTTTTTTTGGTTTTAAAACTATATACGTTATAAATAATTTTTCTCACTTCCCTATGTAAAACTATTTCGTAATTTAAGACAAGGAATGTTGTAAACATTCAATAATGAAATTGTGAAAAAACTAAAACAGGTGCTATTGACATAAAAATTTAAAGTTTGTATAATATCAACTGAATACTATTTTTTTATAACTATAGAAAATTAATTTTTATCAATCAAAGTTTGTTGGTATGACAAATATCATTTGGTCACTTTTGTTCTTGACTTATTTATGTATAGCTATTTTAAAAATTGACAACAAAAATACTAAATGAATGTTGTAATTAATTCCAACCAAAATTAGTAACAAATTAATAAAATATAACAAACACCAGAGATATTAAGAATTTATAAATTGTATTTCAATAATTATGAAATTTTCATAACAGTATTGTTTACTATTTACGTTATTAGTTTATGTAAATGAATATTAAATAAAACACAATATATTCTTACATTATTTATTAAATCCTCTCCAAAACAGCACTTAACGGTTGGATTTAGCGACACGCTCCAACTCATCCTTCTTCTTGATAGCGTAAGAGTTTGACGAACCCTTAGCAGCGTTGATAAGCTCATCAGCGACGCACTCAGCAATTGTCTTGATGTTCCTGAATGCTGCTTCTCGTGCTCCGGTGCACAACAACCAGATAGCCTGGTTCACACGACGCAGAGGAGAGACGTCCACAGCTTGACGACGTACTGTACCGGCACGACCGATTCTCGTCGAATCTTCACGAGGTCCAGAGTTGATAATGGCAGTCACAAGTACTTGAAGGGGATTTTCCCCAGTCAGTAGATGGATGATCTCAAATGCGTGCTTAACGATACGCACAGCCATCAGCTTCTTACCATTATTGCGTCCATGCATCATCAGGGAGTTTGTCAGACGTTCAACAATTGGGCACTGAGCTTTACGGAATCGCTTGTGTGCGTATCTGCCTGCAGAGTGAGGCAAGTACTTAGCGTATTTTTCCTTTACTGAAATGTAATCTTGCAGTGACATATCTGAAACCTGGACATCGTAACAACTCCATCTTCCGAACAATTTAATCTCCGGAATGTCGGCGGGTTGTGGCAATGGCATGCTTTCAACAGCCATGCTGCCCACTTCAGCATCATCATTCCAATTTTCCTCTGCCATTGTGAAAACCTGAAATATAATACATAAATTCAATAATGCACTTAATAAATCACTACAATTCAATAAAAATATTATTAATAAATGAAAATGTAACACAAACCTAGTCACAATACACAAGTTATAACCTCGTGTTGTCAAAAGAACACGAGAAAAAGGAAGTAAGCTTTACGTAGGTTCACAGAGTTGGCAGTATCTAAAGAATTGCCACTATTAAAAAAAATATCTACTACATAAATATAGAATTAAAAGTTTTACACCACTTTTACACCTAGTACCAATAAATCATGAATAAGTACATAATTATAGAGATTGAATATTAAAAATTAAACACAAAAATCAAATAAAAAAATAGGTAATAACAACTTTAATTTTCATTAAGTAACGTCATTAGCAATAATTATTTAAGAGCATACCACATACATTTAAGATTGTTCGCACGTAAGAAGTTATACTTCGTTGACTAGCTAGCTTCACGTTGCTAACTTCTTCTTCGTTGACTAGCTAGCTGACTTCAGGGTGTCGGTTTTTTGTGACGGTGTGCGCGCGCATCGTAAAAATTTACTTTTATATTTTTCCCTAATGCGCCAAAAGGTGTATAAATTCAATAAAAGAATAATTATAAATTAAATGTATGAAAAATAAATTAATGATTTTTACAGATATAACAGTAGTCAGTATACGGTTGTACGCAAGTCGCAAACTATAAACATCGCTCATGTACCTGACTCTGGTTCAATTGTAATTTTATAATTTACTAGCCGACCCGTGCCCACTTCGTTGGGCGTTACCTATAATCCATTTCACATAAGAAGGGTACGGTGAAATTTGATATGTTCCAATACACTCTCACTATTTTCAGCAAATCAGATAAATATAAATGTTTTAAAATCACCAATTAATTTCTAAGGCAAATAATAATGCTTGATCGACACGGCACGTCAGAGGGCGCAGGTTCAAATCCTGCTGATTTAAAATCTTTATATATTTTTATCTTTTTCCTTTTATCTTGTCACTCCTGAATAGTGTAGCTTTCTGTTAGCGAAAGAATTTTCATGATCGGATCAGTATTTGCGAAGATTACCCCGTATATACAAACAAAGTTATAAACTTTACCTCTTTATAATATTAGTATAGACTAGCTTCTGCTCGCGACTTCGTTCGCGTGGAATAGGAACAATATTCTATCATACATGATTCTTTCGAAACTTTAACTGTTTACGCAGCGCACGCAGCGGAAGCTCTCAAAATACCCCGATTTTGAAACATTCTTCATTGGTGCTCCGCTCCTATTGGTCTTAGCGTGATGATGTATAGCCTATAGCCTTCCTAGATAAATGGGCTATCTAACACTGATTTTTTTTTTAAATCGAACCAGTAGTCCTGATCTATATGAAAATAAATAGGTATCGTACATTTACCAAATTATTTCTAACTAGTGGTCGCCCAGTGGTCGAATTTAACCATAATTAATTTCAATACATGGTAGTATGTGTAATGTTTGTGTTTAGTGATTTAATGTCTTTTTTATGCATAATTTGAAAAAAAATATTAGCATTCTGCACTCTTTCAGTATATAAATTACTAGCTGACCCGGCGTACTTCGTAGGTACCGCCTAACAGTCGATTCTTTAATTTTTTATTTTTTTTTAATACTTATCCTTCCCGAAACCCTTCCACTAACTCTTAAACTTTATGGTATGGTATTAAAGTTCAAATTGACTTTTAAGTATTATTACGAATCTTTTGTATGGGAATATAGAAAAGTGTTGTTTTTAGACTTTTTCAAGCAATTTTTTATATTTTTCTCCGTAAGAACCAATATCCTCGTACTTCAAGGAATATTATAAAAAAAAGAATTAGCAAAATCGGTTCAGCCGTTCTCGAGATTTGTGCTTAGCAACACACAGCATTCAGCGATTCATTTTTATATACCGGGTGTATTTGGAACGCTTTGAAAAACGAGGAGAGGAGGTATGATTGTGTTGGCATAACCTGACATGATACAAGTGAAAAAACGCGAAAAGAATTTTTTTTTGCCTGTTTTCATAACTTTTTTTGGTATAATCCGGTTTGGGAAAAATAATGAAACAGAAATTTGAAGATAATGCTTTAAAATAATCGTGCTTTGAACAAACTGTCAATGTAATGAAAACCATTCATACGCGCCATCAGCTGACAGAGGTCACCGACACGACGTAAACGTACTCGCACACGCGCCTAGGGTTGGCGATTCTTTCCAAAAAAGATCGATTTTTGAATAGATTCGAATCGTTACCTGATAAATCGATTCATATAAAAATCGAGGTCCAAAAGATCGATTTCCAAAAAATCGATTTTCGATTTTTCTTAAAGTGAAACTTATTACATCATCTCAAACTTTGTTGTGTGTGTGTTGCATGTCGCGTGACGGTTGGCCGCGCGGTAAGATTGAAAAAGCGATTTTTATACTTTTAATAGAATATTATTTCAAAAATTTTTAGTTAAATGTCTATAATGTGAAAAAAGTTTCACTTTTACCGTGGTTTCATAAAACCACACAGGTTTTTAAATTTTGTATTTACAATGTAAATATAAATCCATTTTATGAAAAACAAGAAAGATACCATAATATTTATTATTAATTTCTGGGATCTCACCAGTAAAATCAGGGATTTTTTAGTTCAGGGAATTCGATACTAAAATGATTTTTATTACCATATCAAAGTACGTGGGGAATACTGAAAGTTTCTGGATCTAGCCACTTACAATAAAAGAATTAAAAATACAATTATGGAATTCGAAAATGGAACTCATTCGGAGCATGTTACTCTTTGATTTGCGAGATTGTCTTTTGTTTTTTCATTGTGGCGCCCTTTCGACAATTGAGTGTCACTGTCAAAATGAATTTAACTCGTGAACATTTTCGTTCGATGATTTTTTATGATTTTCGTTGTGGCTTAAGTCAGCAAGAGTGTTTCCAGAGACTGCAATTGGCATTTGGGGACGAAGCACCATGTTGCAGCTCTGTGTATTCGTAGTTTGGAGAATTAAAACGTGGTCGTGATCATCTCCATGACGAGATACGTGAAGGTCGGCTGGTAACTGCGGTTACCGAATCAAATATTGATACCGTAAGACAACTAATCGATAGTGACAAAAAAATTACTTGTCAGCAAATTCGTACCTTATTAGGCATTGGAATGAGCCAAGTGCAAAATATTTTACATGTGCATCTGAAGGTTCGGAAGCTTTGCACTCGATGGATACCACATGATTTAACGGAAGACCAGAAACGGCTGCATGTCCAATGGTGCCGTAAAATGATAAAAAAGTTTAACGGAGGACAGTCATTGGCTGTCTATAATATCGTGACAGGTGACGAAACCTGGGTGTACTGCTTTGAACCCGAAAGAAAAAGCCAGTCGGCAGAGTGGGTTTTCCCTTTTGAAGATTTACCTACGAAAGTTAAGAAGAGTCGAAGTATTGGTAAACAAATGGTTGCTTCCTTTTTCGGAAAATCAGGACAATACACGACAGTATCGCTTGAAAATGAACAGTAACTGCAGATTGGTACGTTAACACTTGCTTGCCTAGAGTCTTGGAAAAAGTTAGAGAAAAGCGTCCTCGAAGCAATGTCGTCCTTCACCACGATAACGCATCCTCACACTCCGCGAAGGTAACGGAAGGCGGAGGCCTATTTGAAGGCTTCAAATGTGGAATTGATGAGGCATCCGCCTTAGAGCCCGGACCTCGCACCCTGCGACTTCTTTTTATTTCCAAAAATTAAAGATAAACTGAGAGGTATACGTTTTACGAGCCTGAATCAGCAGTGAATGCGTTCAAAGAAGCCATCGAAGAGGTCCCCAAGGAGGACTGGTCTAACTGCTTTTTACAATCAGTCATCATCATCAGTTCAGCCTATTGCAGTCCACTGCTGGACATAGGCCTCCCCAAGTACAATGGTTAATGGTCTTTGTACAATGTTTTCAGCTAATGCAAAAATGCATTAATTGCGGGGGAATATACTTCGAAAAACAATAAATAGAATATTAAGTCGATATCTTGTTTATTTATTAGAATCCAGAAACTTTCAGTATGCCCTAACGTATAAGATCAGGTATAAAAGAAGACATTTATTTTCTAAATGTAGGTATTTGTTATGTTTATTTTCTAAATTAATGTATACGGAAACAAGCTAACTCGCGAATTTTTGAGTAATTAACCCTTTAACCGGCAACACCGTAATATTACGAGTACGTGCAGCTAATTGTAAATAATTTTATGGTTATTACCAAAACAGAAAAAATCGAAGTCGATTTTCAAGGGTGAAATATCGATTCACTGAATCGATTCAGTACAACATATCGATTTAAATAATCGATTTATTTGGTCCAAAAAATCGATTCTTCGATTAATCGATCTCAGATCGCCATGAGCCATCCCTACACGCGCCCCGCTCGCGTCACCACTCACCGGGTGCTATTTATCGCTTTAGTCGTTCGGCGTTTTAGTTTTTACGAATAAATTCAATAACAACCTACCTATTTTTTGTAATTATTCTTATTTGTAATAAGTGTATCCCAATAAGCATTTTTGGTGTTTGAGCGTAACATACAAACGAACGGCACGCGGAACAATAAACACTGGTACTTATACATTCTCATACGAACTTTATTAAACAATTAAACATTCATAAAAAATATTTTTACGTAGTTCTACAAAAAGAATAAATAAATAAAAACATTGTTTTCTAATTTACGCGAATTTCACTCATTATAATGAAACAACTTTTACGGATTTTACTTGGTACATACTGATAATAATAACAAGTTTTTTCGTTCCGCCGCGCCGCCGCCCGCGCCCCGTGCGTCTCGCGGTCTACGAGTAGTTCACAATGTGTATGATACATTGCTGCCTCACATAATACATAAGTCCTAATATGTTCTTAAAAAAACGTTTCTGAGATAAATGGTTATAATATGCATTATCTATACTAATATATAAAACTGAAGAGTTTGTTTGTTTGATTGTTTGTTTGTTTGAACGCGGTAATCTCTGGAACTACTGGGCCGATTTGAAAAATTCTTTCTGTGTTAGATAGCCCATTTACTGAGGAAGGCTATAGGCTATGTATCATCACGCTAAGACCAATAGGAGCGGAGTCCACGCCGACGAAGTCGCGCGCAGAAGCTAGTATAGTGTATAAATAGTATATTACTTGGTTTAAATCTTTAAAAGCGTTCCAAATACACCCGGTATATAGAGATGTGTGCAAAATTACATACTCCTCCGTCCAGGCAATTTTCGTAAAAAATCCAACATACAATCAGTAGATAGTATGACTGCAGCCATATATGCAGTAGGTACATAAAAATAATATTAACAGAAAAATAAAAAAGTTTATTAACTGATATACAAATATATTACTCACTTATGACTTAAATAATTTTTTGTTAAAAAACTAACATAGATTGATCAGTAGCTATATTAAAAAAATAATCTATACAAATATATGCCTACTTTTTTATTTATTATATTTACATAACCATTATCTAGCTTAAAGCTACTTGGATCATTTTTTCAACATAAGTTATCTTTTCCCGAGGTTTACCAAGTTTTTTGCCCTCCTCAGTTTCATATTTATCAATTTTCTCCCAACCACTCCAATCAATAACAGGAGTTCTCTCATTGATTATACTTTTAACTTCTAAAAATCCACCCTTATTATAATTGTCTTGTTTTTTCAAATCTTCACATATTAACTTTGCGACTTGAAATGCATTCCCCATTGTATGTAATATAACTCCAACAGGACCAGTTCCTAGCCATCCGGCCACATAGAGCTTTGCTAAATTACTTACATCACTGCTTGTAACTCGCCCATTTTCATTTATGACTACCCCATTACTAAAAGGTAAATCTTTGTCAACTTGAATGCTTTTGTATCCAATACTACGAAATGCAAGGGAACAATTTAAAATCTCCGAATCGTCCGTCGGAACACATTTTTGTTCTTCTATTTTATCACCTGTTAGTGTATTACAAGTCAATTCTATACCCTGTAAGTGCTTTTCAGAATTTACTAAAAACTTTTTTGGGCTCCTGTAAAATATAGGTTTAAAAACTTTTTGATTATCACTAACAGCATTATCATTTTCATTAAGAGATTTTAGCATCAGCTCAGTCAATCTCTTTCTAGGACGTGGTAGACTACTCACAGCATCTGCAACCGCGACAAAATCATTTTTTCTCCAAATTGTAGCACAGTTTTCTAATTTTATTTGTTCACGTAGTTCTTTTATTGTAAATGCCACATTCAGCGGTCCTCTTCTTCCTACTAGATATAATTCCTTAATTTTTGAGTTTGCTATCGCATGAAGAGCATAATCAGTAATATCTGTTTTTTTCAAGACATCTAATGGTGATAATAATATTCTAGCAACATCAAGGGCAACATTACCTTGCCCGAGAATTGCTGCAGTATGACCTGACAGATCAACCTAAAAATTAACAATTTTAAATTACAAAACAACTGTAAAAAAAATGTATCAAGGATTATGGATTTACGCTTTAGCCTGTAATATCCCACTGCTGGCTGGAATAGGCTTCTTTCCCCATGTAGGAGAAGAAACAAAGCATAATCCACCAAGCTGCTAATATATCCATATTCCCTACTATGAGTAACATATCAGGTGTCCATGATCACAACTGGGACCGACAGCTTAACGTGCTCTCCGAGGCACAGTGGGGAAACCCACTAGGACTAACATCCAGACCGGAAATAAATATTTGTATAAACACAAATATCCACTCCAAGCGGGAATCAAACCCGCGACCGTCCATGTTAAGGCCCCACCAAAACTGCACATGTACTGCGCATGGTGTAATGGTGTGAGGATTTATCACATGTTAATTTTTTACTAATCATTTTTGTATATACCTTCAGATTTCTATCACGAGGGTGACCATTGTACCATCCCACAAAATTTCTTGCAGCTAACACATTATTTGCATCTTCATTTTCAATTCCTAAAGTCTTATCTTCTTCAGCTCCAAATGTCTGAAATGTTTCTTTTACTACTTATAAAACATAACTTCATTAACTGAATAAGGTGAACCACAAAATGCATAGGTTTTGTACTCTCAGGATATAATGGATAAAAAGTTAATTAAAATTACCAATAAAACAGCATCATAATGTTCTCTCAGTTGTAACAAACTTATGTCCTTGCCCAAAGTTATATTTCCATAAAAATTAACATTTTCCCGTTGAGCCAATTTAGTGAATTGATTGATTACATTTTTAACTTCAGGGTGGTCAGGGGCAACGCCATACCTAAAGAAAGCATTATTGCATAATATCCCGATAACTCAATAAGATGAGCCTTAAGAAAAACTAAAATATGATTTATTTAATATATATGTTTTACAATATACTAAATATACTAATTTGGTATATATACCTTTAAATTGAAAGAAAAAAAAATTACAAATGAGAAAAAAGATGTAGTATTCTTTTAAACATGTTAAATTACATATTTTCAATTATACAGCATAATATGTATGTCTTATTAAGTTAATTATCATTGTTGTTCAGATTATATTGGAGAATCTTATAAAGATATTAATGAAGAATCTCTAACCGCACTAGTCCAAATGGAACCGGTAGTTTTTCTATTATGTCAATTTGTACATTTTCTAATTTCTTTGTTAAATGTGTAGCAGCATAAAAGCCAGCTGGTCCTGCACCCACAACGCACACCCGAGGTATATTTTTATAAGTTGAAAATAATCGAAACACCATTTTTAAAGGCTTTAAATTCATGATTTTTCCACAAACAAAAATATCAAAGTATGGGAAATTGGGAATACAATTCGCGATAACGGTAAAATATATTTTCACTGATTTCTTTTTACGTATTAAAACATGATTTGACAATCTCAAATTTGAATTCAGTGAATTAAATCGATTAACATTACAGATACAATTTTATGTAAAAAAGAAACAGAGGCATTGAGTTATATAAACTTAAAAACCTAAACATTTAACATAAACTGTCTTGAATAATGTTTATCTTTGGCCTTTGTGCTTTGCTCATTGCTCTTGCTGTTTATCATATTGATTGACACTTGACACATGCTTGACACCGACAGACCGTGTTGACAGTTGACAACTTGAATGTTGACACCATGGAGATGAGCCTGTGGTGCAACCAGGAGGGTCCACACAATAATTTATGGAACGGCCTAGTAAGCTATGCACCACTAGTTGCCACTCCATGCGATAGGATTCCAAAACAACACATTTTCGAAAGCAAAGACCGAATACAATTATTTGAGGCCGACAGAGATCAGTCCGGAATACGGGAAGTCCGCATTTATACGGACGGTTCTAGAATGGGTTCTGGCACCGGTGCCGGAGTGTACTCACTGGACCTCAACATCAAAATGTCACTACCTCTGGGTAAACACAGCTCCATTTTCCAATGTGAATGTGTTGCGATTACCCACGCAGCCACCGCCGTCCTGTACAAAGGTATTAAGGATTGCAATATCCGAATCCTGTCGGACAGCATGGCTGTACTAAAAGCACTAGGAAGTAATACCACTAACTCTAGTCTCTTAAACGAATGTCACCAAGCCCTGGAGAGAGTAGCCTCGTTCAATGGGGTAATCCTCCAATGGATAAAGGGACACAGTGAATCGCATGGAAACGATGCCGCCGATGAGCTGGCGAGACAGGGGTCTAATGCAAAGTTAGCTGGCTCCACCATCTTATTGCCGCTACCATTTGGACAGCTGCGCTCATGGGTAAGGCAACGGACACGTGCATCCCACAATGCCCTTTGGGCAAACCAAACTGGCTGTAGACAGTCCAAGATGGTACTCACGGAAGTATCACCGCGCCTAGCGTGTCGATTGCTCAGTCTGAACCGTCTGGACATCAAAATAGTTGTTGGTACAATTACCGGCCACATGGCACTTAACCATCAACTATTCATCATGAATGCAACGGACAGCCCTATATGCAGGGGATGTCTCGCTGCAGAAGAAACAGCCGCCCACGTGATCCTGGAATGCGAGGGAGTGGCCACACACCGGGCCACCATACTTAAAGGTATAAGGAAGCTCCGAGAAGCCTGTGAACGCCCCAGGAGGCTTCTGAGCTTCTGGAAGGAGCTAGGCTGGCTGAACTAGTCAGCCCATTTTTCACGCATAACGGACCAATGTTGGGTCTAAATGCGGAAAATCGAGCCCACTAACTAACTAACTAACCATGGAGATGATAGGATAGATACGCACTAAGCAATTTGTGCAATACGCGCTCTATAGTTATTTATACTCTAAGTGCGTTTTCCAATTACAGAGCATAATGCGACTCAGTGGCGCACAATACTAAACCACTGAGCCACCACTGCGTTGGTATCCATTGCAAACACGCACACGTAAGCCCTACTTTTGAGAGTGCTCGTTGTGTGAAGCGTTGCTGTAGCTTTGGAACTTTCAACGTTGAGCATTGAGCATTATACCGCGTAATGCGCTTTAGTGCTGATATTGGAAAACGCACTCTGGCTGTACTGACTGTAGTCATGAGCAGTGCTGCCAGATGGGGCTATTAAGTGCCAAAATGGCTATCTTTCTTACCGAGCGGCGATAATATTTTGTCCGTTAGCTACAGGTAGCCAACGGCTATCATTTTTTTTCGTCGGAAATATTGAATTACCTGCTTGTTTTTAAGTAGAAAAAAAATATGTATTTAAAATTTCCCGCTTCAGCTATCTCAGAGCCATGATGGGGGCTATCTCGGGGCTAAAATCGGCTACATTCGCACTAGGGCCAGGCTACTTCGGATGACAAAGTCTGGCAACACTGGTCATAAGCGGTGTCATAAAAAGCGTTCGGTTTGGACGCTTTCGCGCTGTCAGCGCGCTTTCACGTCATTTTTAGCGTTCGGCTTGGAGCTGTGAGCGTCAAAAAAGCACGCTTCTGGCGGAGTTCATTTCGTTCATTCATTCATTCGCGACGCTGACATCGCGCTCTCAGACGCTTTCGCTACCGAGGTAAGGCAGCAAAAGCGTGAGCGCCAATCTATACTATCTGTCAAAACGAATGCGAGCGTAAGCTAACCTAATTCTATTAATTTCTCAATATTAATTATTAAGTTGTTTACAATCGCATAAAAATGGAAAGCAATATACCACAATTATTTTCTGTTCACCTACAGCTCCAATTTTATTTATTTGTATAGATTATTATTGTGTTTTTTTTTTAAATATATTTTTATTTATTATATAAACAATCCGTTTTTTACAGAACTCAGTGAATTCTTTAAAAAATGTAATTATTAAGTGTTACAAAAAGGATACAAAGTTTAATAAGATAAAGGTTTATAAGACTACCTAAATATATGTTCGTAGTTTTTTGGTACTGAATAAAATTAAAAACATTATAAACAAAGAAAAATGTCTTTTATTTCATTATATCCAATAAATAATTTACAATTTTGTTGTGTATATAGTTATTTAAACTGTTTAAACATAAAAGTAAAAAATAAAATAAATTTTTCATTCTTCATTTTATCGTAAACATTAATTTTAATTCTTGGTACAGGTTCGTTTTTAATCAAAATAAGTACACAAATACTTCCATTCCTTATTATTATCACTATCTTCAAACATATCAAATTCATCACTATCATCCGAATCATCATGGATAATTTCTATTAAATTATTTGCTTGATAAACATTTACCACATTCGCCATGTTGATGCTAACCACAGAGTACAATAACTATACGGGATGCTAACTGTCAAGTCAAGTGTCAACTGCTCAACTGACGCTCACACTTTCCAAAACGAACGCTTTTTTTAAAAATCGTTCTCAGTGCTTATAGGCCAAGGCTGCGTTCCGAAATGCGATGAAATCGATTACAGCGATTTCGTCGATATCACCCGTTCCGAATTGAAATTAGTGCTATGAGACTAATAATCACTGATCAAATCGGAATGCACTTTGAGCGCTTTGAGCAAAATTTGTTTGTCAGTGTCAAATATCCCGATATCAGTTAATTTTTATCTCTTTGCGCTTGTTCAACATCTTGTTCATTTGAACATTATTGAATTACTCTCCCTGTACCTTCATCGTGAACTGAAATAATATGTGTTGTTTCCTTTTTTTTGTTGTTATTCAATTAGACAGTTTAGACAACCGACAAAAATGTCAAAAATGACAGAAGACTCACAACGCTTACGCCCGAGGCATAATCGTTGTAAGCGCAATATGGCGGATGTAATGACGTCATCTGTGACGTCACGTGAGCGTTCGATGGCACGCTCACGACAAATCGGAACGGTGCTGTGAGCGCTGTAATCGATTTCATCGCATTTCGGAACGCAGGGCAAGACGAACACTAAAAATTAGTACTTTCAAGCGTGAGCGCTCAAAGCGTGAAAGCGTCCAAACCGAACGCACCGAAATTCATAATGTTAATGTCATTATGTCATATGTCAAAAAAATCTTAAAAAAAATTGCTTTTAAATTTTCTCTGTAATTTGTATTTTGTACTAAATAATTATTTTATAGCTTAGGAAGTTATTTTGTCGCGTAATTAAATTTATGTATTACGAATAAATTAAATATCTAAAATGTCTCATGTATCAGACATTAAAATTCTATTTTCTAGGTTGTGTTCTATGAAAAATGGGTTAGTAGTATACAAATTCAATTTTAACTATTGTTGTAATCGCAGTATGGATCACAGTTTATTTAATTACAAATATGGTATTTCCTAATGTGACAGAAAAATTTCCTCCAGTATGAAATGATGAAATAACAATGTAATCTTTTAATTTTACAAGTCAGTGGTGTTAAATTTTAATCTAGTGAGTTTTACCGTATTTGTATTATTCCAGACTACCTTCTCTCAAATATGGAACTAGAAGCTTCAGTCAGCATGTGGAAAGACCGCCACAACCCTTACCAAAAGGAAGTGTTACTCCTTTGCCTCCACTGTCTGAGCCTATGCCTAACCTCCCTCCAGTAGCTTATGCATCTTCGAAATCTGAAAACTACACAACAGAAGTGACAACACTAAGTAACGGATTAAAAGTTGCATCAGAAAAGAAGTTTGGCCAATTTTGTACTGCTGGGGGTAAGTAAAAAGACATTAATGCCTATCTTTAATTTTCAATTTAAAATTTATTATATCCAGTTTTTTGCTTTAAAATAAATTTGTCCTAAATCAATTTAAATAAAGTAAATAATATATAATTTTAAAATTGGAATTAAAAGTACATGAAATTTGAAATAAAAATTGTAGTATTAATGGTACAGTAGACCCCCGGTAATCCGGCCCCCGGCTAATCGGGCACCCCTGTAATCGGACATGGTCTGTTTGAATATTTTGCTAATGCATGATTGAACGAGTTATAACTTGTACGCACTAGTAGGTACTATTGTGCTCGACGCGTAGGGTATTATTTCCAATTATTTCCTAATGTAAAGTTATTGCATATTTTTTGTAGGTTCTATAGCATTAATGACGTTAGTTTTATAATAAAACGTAAGCTCTCTATTGAGTTGTTTAATTTACTAAAGACATACATAATGAAGTATCATTTTTACTCCTGAATACATATATAATCCTATCATTGAACCTGTAATTTGTCGGATTACAAGGTACTCTTTTAAAAAAATTCCGGACTATAGGGGGTCTTACGCAGGGTACTCTATAATCCGACAAATTCGGTAATCCGACACTGCCCTGCAAAACGTTTGTCCGATTACCGCGGGTCCACTGTAATTGTTCTTTTAAGTTTATTATTATAATAATTATGATTGATATTTTTTAGTTGTCATCGATTCCGGACCAAGATATGAAATTGCATATCCTAATGGAATTTGTCATTTTCTTGAGAAATTAAGTTTTGGTGTAAGTAAGGACTAAAAAGGAGGACTTATGTATACATTTTTACATTATTGATATTTTGCTGCCTTAACTTTTTTATTATTGTTTAGTTTTTTTTATGACATTTTTTTTCTTTTTTACTTTCGTTTTTTTACTTTCGTCAAGTGTGTCTAATCACCTTATGACGAAATAAATTTTTTCATTTTCATTTCTCATTTTCAATATATAATTATTGTTCAATTTTTACAAAAATGCCAAATAAAATTTTCAGGCAACCCATAAGTTTGCCACCCGAGATGTTATGTTAAGAGAGTTGGAGAGACATGGTGGTATATGTGACTGCCAAGGTTCTCGTGACACCACTGTGTATGCCACCAGTGCCGATTCAAGAGGTCTTGAAGCAATAACACAGGTATTTTTATAAACCATCACAATGTTTTGCACATTTAATATTGTTTCTCAATTTTTAATGCTTCATATCATATCCATTTTGTATAGGACTTCAAAAACAAAAAGGAATTGTTATAATTGAACTACTAGGCCACAGGTAAAATATGTTGATTTTAAAAAATAGAAGTAGTATTCATATACAATACAAGTACATAATTATGGTCATGATATGGTCATTGACTGTTATGTGAACTGATTGACAAAGTAATTATTAATGTTTCAATTAATTGCCTGTAAGAAAATTGATCGCATCTGTATCAATTGCACTGAATGCATTTTAGTTGCATTCAATACCATTCAAAAGTTTTGATTGTGTAATAGGCATGACAAAATATTTTGAAAACCTCTTCCGTAATGTGGGTACACATTTACTATTTATGAAAATACCTATATTTCGGTAATAAACTTAAGGTCAAAGAAGTTTAAAACTATTTTTCTAATATGTTTTCAATGAGTGCGACTAAACGATTGCAGGTGTCATGGCGTCGGCTCTGACGTCACAATTATATAGGTGCGTTCTACCTAAGGCCCACAATGCTATTGACCATGATCGCTGAAAACCGCTCAGTAGTCTACTCTGTCCAATCGTTTATCTTTTTGACAGCTCATGCCTATAAATTACAGGTTATTTTTCGAACATTTTCAACTTATCGACTAGAGTACTGAGCGGTTTTCAGCGGTCATGGTCGATAGCGTTGTGGGCCTTATGGGCCCCGTAAACGATCAAACTTGTTTGTCAAACTTGTTTGTCAAACTTGTTTGATCAAACTTCATGTTTTCATATAACAAACATATGAAAAAAGCCCGCAGCCCCGCACACGATCAAATAATTTGACAAACACTTTTGTCAAACAGAAATGTAATATGAAGTTTGATCAAATATTTGATCGTCTACGGGGCCCTTTAGGTGGAACGCGCCTGATGTGTTTATAATTGTGACGTCATGCGCTGTATTTTGTGTTTCAATCAAAATGGCTGATTGCAGTATTTTAATGTTTTATTTTATTGAAAATCACAATAATCTTATAATTTTACATAAAACTAACCTAACCACTATTTTGAATTTTTTAAATATGTGTGTTCCCTAAAAAAAATAAAATTGACGATTTTTTGATACTGTCTCATGTAGAGATTGCAACCCGGTATGTTTCCCAATCCGGCTGGGCCCAGTTGCATTCATTGCCAACCCCATCGCTAACACACAACCCGGCAGGGCCCGGCGGACCCGGCCAGGTTGTGTGTTAGCGATGAAACCTTTAAAGTATTTTATGAAAATTTTCTATATATTGATGAAAAAGACAATGATTCAAGGTTAATATTTATTTCAAACTGGCTTATGAACAATTATCACAATAATCAGCCTCACTCAAGTCTCAAAATTGCACTTAATACAGAATTGATTACTTTTACTTATGGACGGGAAAGTAACATTAGTATTAGTAATTATTCATTTTTATAAGTTTAAATAACCAGGTCTTTCTCTTTAACCCTTAAAGTGTCTATATGAAAACATAGTATTAAAATAATTGTGTTTGCTCGCAAACGAAAAAAAACCGACTTCAATTACATCGACAAGTAATACAACGTAATAAGACGAAAAAATAGTAATCATATTTTTGCTTTCGATAAAAGTAAAAAACATCAAAATCGATATATCCAACGATATATACAACGTAGTAGTAAAAAGTAGACAAGTAAATACGCATTATTAGATATAACTCTAAAAGTACTTGTCAGATCCAATTAAATTTAAATGGGATCACATGACACGCAACAACTTTCAATTAAAATAAAATTCATCGAAATCGGTCCACCCAGTCAAAAGTTCTGATCTAACATACTTACATTAAAAAAAATACAATCGAATTGAGAACCTCTTTCTTTTTTGGAAGTCGGTTAGTAAGAAACTAATAACGCAGCTTAAGGTACTAAACGTGTCATAAAAACTTAGATTAGATAGAGACAAACTTCGGTAGCTTTGTTATAAACAAAATAAATTCTTGTTTGCTAAAAGTAAAGTATGTTTTTTCTTAAATTTTGGCTATTAAGAGTTTAGACTAGTGAGAGTTTAGAGTTTGGCTATTAAGAGTTTAGACTAGACTATTACTAATTGACTAAATAGCGAAATTTTATATGCTAGGTTGTACTGTAGTCTGTAACTGTAAATAACCAAACTTGTATAGTCACGGTTTACGGTAAGAATGGCCGGGCCGGGTTTGCAATCTCTAGTCTCATGCCTATTATGTAACTAGTTATGATATACAAATTCAAACTACATATAACTAAATTATTTTTTTAAACTTTTGTAGTTTTATAGTAATATTCCATTACATATTATTAATTTGTAAATCACATTCTTTATAGGTTTTAGCTGAAGTTACATTAAGACCTCAGTTATCTGCAGAAGAAATAGAAGCAGCAAGACAAGCTGTTGCATTTGAACTTGAAACATTGCAAATGAGACCCGAGCAAGAGACTATATTAATGGACATGATTCATGCTGTATGTGTTTAATTTTATGTACATAATTTCTTTGTTTTTTTGCCGGTGTTGGCTGGATGAGGATTGTGGAAAACCGAGATGTCTGGCGCGAACTTAGGAAGGCCTATGTCCAGTAATGGACTGCAATAGGCTGAACTCACTAACTGACTGACTGAGAGGCAAATATATTCAACTGATGTTAATGTATTAAGTATTTAAATAAAAGTTAATCGTAATTGTCTTATCAAGGTCATTACTAGTAAGCTGTTCCCTGTGGTTTGAGAAATTTTCCTCATATTTTTTTAGAAATTTTTGTCAAGAATATTTAGACTGAATGACTGATGATGATGATCATAAGAAATTGTACTACTACTTTTAAATTTCTTGCAGGCTGCGTATAAAGGCAACACACTCGGATTTCCGAAAATTTGTCCACAGGAAAATGTACTTAAAATAGACCGCAATGTAATAATTAACTACTTGAAAAATCATTACACTCCTGACAGAATGGTAGTTGCTGCTGTTGGGGTAAGTTTTTTTTAGTTTAAATAATTATATACTTTATCTGAATATCACATGTTGTGGATAAAAGAATTGTCATATTTTTTCCTTATCAATGAACATATAAGTGATCAAACTGATATAATTATTCTTTTTTTTTTTTTTTGTTTAAATAAAATATTGTTTTTTTTGCATTTATAATGTTATCGACTACTTGCTGAACCGGTAAACTTTTAACGCCGTATTTTTTTTTCTCGATATACTCAAGTATATCGACTTTTTTTAAACTTTATTTCTCACAAACTTTGTCCTGACAGTAACAAGCACAACAAAAATGCATTTATATAATTTGATGCAGTCATTCGAATGCTATACGCGTATGCGTACGTATATTTCGGGGATTTACTTTCTTTAATATGGATTTTGTCTTGTTTTTCCAGGTTGAACATGGACCATTTGTTGAATATGTGCAGAAATATTTCGTAGACATGAAACCAACATGGCACACTGAAGACAGCGATTCATTTAAACCACAGATCGATAAGTCTATTGCACAATATACAGGAGGAATAGAACAAGTAAATACACAATTTATGTACCTATATTAAATAGATAAATACAATTAACTATATTAACAAAAAATATATAATTTTATTTAATGTATAAATACATTATTTAACAGTATAATTTAATTACAGGAGGAATGTGAAATCCCACTCTATCCAGGTTCTGACTTACCTGAATTATCTCATGTTGTTATAGGATTAGAAAGTGAGTAATGATATTTATTTTGTTATAAGAGAATTATTATATAAACCATTATATAATCAAATATCTGTCGTCTGATCATATATCTGTTATACCAATTACAAGTATACTGATTTACTTGAAATCACATACATTTAAGGTCATAGTAATTCACATACTATGGATTCAGATATATTTAAGTAATGTATATTTTATGTATAATTTTAAAAAAAATATTAGCATTCTGCACTTCTTCTCTATATAAACTATAAGTTTGAGAAATTTTATACTCCTCTGTATGCGCAAGTTCCGTAAAAAGGGATAAAAAGTTTTTGCTTCACGTATTAATATATATTGATACTATTTCTATGTACATATATTTATAAAAAATAAATAAATAGCTATAACAGTCGGCTTTTACCTATAACACAAGCATTATGTTGCTTACCTTAGGAACAGACGTGTGTGTGTGTGTGTGTGTGTGTGTGTGTGTGTGTGTGTGTGTGTGCGCGTGTGTGTGTGTGTGTATGTGTGTGTAATAAGAAAAAAAAATGAGATTGAACAAAGCAATCGAATGTTCCAGGCTGCTCGCACGGCGACCCCGACTTCGTGGCGACGTGCGTGCTCAACATGATGATGGGCGGCGGCGGCTCGTTCTCGGCGGGCGGGCCCGGCAAGGGCATGTACACGCGCCTCTACACCAACGTGCTCAACAGGTGACACCACGCAGGGGCTATCTGCAGATGTTAACTATCTGAAAACAATCCTTTTGAAGTTAACTTCTTTACGCACGCTTGACTTGGGGAGGTGGTGAATGCGTAACGAAAGCGTTACGAAAAGTGTGATCGGGCGAAGCGAACGAAAGTTGAGAGGGTGACATAAGTTAGATGGAGCTAAAGCAGTTTTACTTCAGTAGTGTGGTCTAAAGCACCTACTTTTTTTTTAAAATTAATCCTTTTTTTACTCTTGTATTTAAAAAATTACAAGACAATTGATCGTCTGAATTATAATAATCAATGTCAACAGTGCAACAATACTATTCAAGGTAACTTATTCTACAGAAGGACATCAACAGTCAATCGTAAACTAGCTAGACATAACAAACAATGAATCATATTGCTGACATCGTAAACAATGCGAACCGCGGCAGGTACCACTGGATGTTCAACGCGACGGCGTACAACCACGCGTACGGCGACACGGGCCTGTTCTGCGTGCACGCGGCCGCGCCGCCCGCGCGCCTGCACGACACGGCGCTGCTCGTGGCGCGCGAGCTCGCGCACATGGCGGCCGCCGTCGCCGACGCCGAGCTCAGGGTCAGCCGCCTCTCCTACATTCCGCCTGTAACATCCCACTCACCAAGTATTGATAGGAAGGAGTCCGGACGGTATAGGCTTTTCGATAGAATTCATGGTATAAAATAATGTAATTCTCTCTTCTGCCACTTGTTAGTGGCTGCGCTAGAAGCACGTATGACGTACGTATAACGTACCGATGTAACACGTGAACACGCAATGGCTCGCGGATCTTGATTTTAATTAGTTTAAATGAGTACCCTATAATAAGCTGTTGAACAGTGGCGCTCTTCGGCAAAAGTTAGAATTAACAGTTGTCAGTTAGTAGTCGTCTAAATTGAGACCATTTGTTTAACATTACGTTCGGACTCCTTCCTATCTATACTTCGTGATCACACTGCTGGCCATACGCCTCTTTCTCCATGCAGGAAAAGGGTCGAAGCTTATTCCACCATAATTATTACCCTACGTATGAGTATCGAGGCTATCTGGTGCCTATGATTACGACCGGGATTGATGACTTTACATGCTGATATCCAGAAACCAGTGACAGATATCCAGAACAGAAACAAATATTTGTAAAAATACAAATTCCTATCCTGGGCGATAATCGACCCACAACCGCCGAAGTTTCGCCGCATGCACTTAGTACACGCACGGCATCACCACCATAGCGTTTGTGAACAACCTTACCTTACTCTTGGCCGTTGGACGATTAAAACGCTGAATGACGAATGGGTGAATGTTTCTTAAACAGTTTCACGCTTAACCACTAATTGGTTTGTGGCGGAATTATGATGTAAATCGTTCAAAGACCGTATTAAAACGTATGCTATTTAAATCCGTAAGTTTCGATTCGATTGATGCATACACATGCGACATCACGAACCTTAACTAGTAAACTAAAAGGATGAGAGCTTCAAATTAAATTTTTAGATCAACTCAATCAGTACCAAAAACAAATTAGTTAAATTAATTCATTATAACTGTAACCATAGCTTATAACTTGCATTATGCATCTGTAAAATTGTAAAAATTCCCCTTTAGGTGAATTTCTACGCACTTCATCATTTTATATCCGAGCATTACGACTAAGATAACTCAAGTCAAGATGCCTTTATTTATTTTATTTATCATCGAAGTATTCTTTACAGAGAGCGAAAACTCAACTACAATCCATGCTACTGATGAACCTCGAAGCGAGGCCGGTGGTGTTTGAAGATGTCGGTCGACAAGTACTAGCTACTGGAAAGAGGAAACCACCTTCGTTCTTCATTAATGAAATTGGTTAGTTAGCCTTAATGTATGTACCTAGCTTTTCATAAATACTGTTATTAATATGGCCGAAGGTATAACTTCAGAGATGTATAAAATACCGTGTGTGCCTAAAAAATAGCATATACAGGGTCTGTCGTTAATAATGGATAATCCGGTAAGTGGATGTAGTCCAGATGTCAGGCTACAATAAAATCATTGTTTTATGTCAGTTTTACCAACAGTGTAAAAATGATGTCCACTTTTAATGTTTTTTAAAAATTTTGTTCCTTTGGCCATTCAATCGGGTGCCATTTCAACAAAATTTTATATTTTTGTGTAATTTTTATGGCATCTTACTCCTAGAGACTTGACTTATTTAATTTAATTAGATTTAGAGGCGTTTTAATCATAAAACATCAATAAAATTAATATTTAAAGTATTTTTTCCTTGTTCTTTTTTCACTACTTGTAGTTTTGACCCATGATTGTGAAAAAAAAATGTATGACGCTATAGCTGCCCATTATCTTAAAAACATGCCTGGTATGTATGGATTCTAAAAACGTATGATAAAGTGTACCTAAGCAAGCAATCCTAGCTCCAGGAGCAAAAGAACTAAGTTAGGTCGGGATTTTAATTTTTCAAGTACTGTCGTAATTTTTATGATTTAACCTAAAATACTTCAATACATGATTTTATTTCATTAAGATTGCAATTTTAATCTAAATAGTATCTCATCATCTTTTATTTTTAACCGACATCCAAAAAAGGAAGAGGTTCTCAATTCGATTGTATTTTTTTATGTACGTTAGCTCAGAACTTTTGGCTGGGTTTACCGATTTCGATGAATTTTGTTTTAACTGAAAGGTGTTGCGTGTCATGTGGTCCCATTCCAATTTAATTGAGATCTGACAAGTACTTTTAGAGTTATATCTAATAATGCGTATTTACTTGACTACTTTTTCATCGACCTACGTTGTATTAAACCGCATCACTTTTCACTGGGTTTATCGATTTTGATGATTCTTACTTTAATCGAAAGCTAATATTTGTCAAGTAGCCTTGTTTAAATTTGATTGAGATCTGATTACTACTTTTTGAGTAATCTTCGATAACGCGTATTTACTTGACAATTTTTTGTATTGTTATCAAAGATTACTCGAAAAGTAGTTATCAAATCTCCATAAAATTTAAACAAAACTACATGACAAGTATTAGCTTTCGATTAAAGTAAAAATCATCAAAATCGATAAACCCTGTAAAAATTTATGCGGTTTAAAACAACGTAGGTCGATGAAAAAGTAGTCCAGTAAATACGAATTATTAGATATAACTCTAAAAGTACTTGTCAGATCTCAATTAAATTTGAATGGGACCACATGATACGCAACACCTTTCAGTTAAACAATATTCATCGAAATCGGTCCACCCAGCCAAAAGTTCTGAGCTAACGTACATAAAAAAATACAATCGAATTGAGAACCTCTTCCTTTTTTGGAAGTCTGTTGAAAATAAAAGATGATGAGATACTATTTAGATTAAAATTGCAATCTTAATGAAATAAAATCATGTATTGAAGTATTTTAGGTTAAATCATAAAAATTACGACAGTACTTGAAAAATTAAAATCCCGACCTAACTTAGTTCTTTTGCTCCTGGAGCTAGGATTGCTTGCTTAGGTACACTTTATCATACGTTTTTAGAATCCATACATACCAGGCATGTTTTTAAGATAATGGGCAGCTATAGCGTCATACATTTTTTTTTCACAATCATGGGTCAAAACTACAAGTAGTGAAAAAAGAACAAGGAAAAAATACTTTAAATATTAATTTTATTAATGTTTTATGATTAAAACGCCTCTAAATCTAATTAAATTAAAAAAAACAAGTCTCTAGGAGTAAGATGCCATAAAAATTACACAAAAATACAAAATTTTGTTGAAATGGCACCCGATTGAATGGCCAAGGGAACAAAATTTTTAAAAAACATTAAAAGTGGACATCATTTTTACACTGTTGGTAAAATTGACATAAAACAATGATTTTATTGTAGCCTGACATCTGGACTACCTCCACTTACCGGATTATCCATTATTAACGACAGACCCTGTATAACTATTGACTATAATAGTCAAAATTATTTCACAAAAAATACTTTTTAAAAGGCAATTGTACTTAATACAATATTTCTTTGATTTATTTATCGTCGGACTTAAATTCTACCCCAGATATATTACTTTATTTATATAAAATATTAAAATAATAATTGACAGAAAAAATCACTGCTGAGGATATAATCCGCGTGGCGAGGCGCATGCTCGGTAAGCGACCAGCCATCGCTGCGCGCGGCAAGCTCGTACACTTACCCAGTTTCGAAGATATACAGGCTAACATGACTCTCAATAAGAGCGAATCCTCTTCACAAGGCCGTCGGCTTAATCTTTTTCGCGTTTAAAAATATATTCTAGAAATGTTATCGTATATGGATATTAAATAAATTTATTTTAGTCTTACTTCCTATGAGGTTTTTTATTTTATATCTTGACTAGCGGACCCGGCAGACGTTGTCCTGCCCGGAAAACAGCTACCAAATTTGATTGCTTACATACCGACAGCAGCGCCACCTACCGGGTCCAATTAAGAAAAAAACTGCCCTATCTTTTAAGTTGGATTAAATTACAGATGTTTACAAAATTTGATAAAAATAGGTTCAGTAGTTTTGGAGTTTATTGGCAACATACATCGTGACACAAGTTTTTTATATAATTATTTAAAAAGATAATACAAACTGTAATTAATGGTGTATTAAGATTAACCGCAAGGATGACGAGATATGTACTCGCCGCTGAAGACGCCTCGTCGTCCCCAATTCAAGGCAGTTTTTTAGGCAACAGTTTCGGCGACATTACATCCCCCTGTCTTACCCCGCGAAAAAGTGGGTCTCGTTCGCTGGTGTTGGATAAGTACGGTCATCGTCACCGATCGTACATACACCTCAGTACCTCGATATATCGCCAGTCGATATTACATCTCTAGAGAATCCAGCTGCCCAGGTCTCAACAGAGTCAAAAGCGTTCTCGTAGTCCACAAATGCCATATCAATCTTTTGTATAATCTGCCGAACAGAATGGATATCGTCTACAACTCTACAGTGCTGTAGCAATTTCTAAACCCTCGAAGCCACAGTATTTGGGACAGCGCAGGTTGGAGAGTATATTTCATCAAGTGGGTCCGCTCTTGGGGTAGGCTTATATTCAGAGTGCTCTGTAACAGCCGGTGGTCGCTACCGGTGTTAAACCTATTAACCACTGAGACATCTCTGAATATATTCCTTTTATCCTCTATGATGAAATCTATCTCATAACTCATTCCTAGTCACAGTATCCGTTTGGTATCCGTATCCAAGCTCTGCCATGTCCACCGCCTTTGGGGCTTCATCTAGAAAAAAGAATTCATCAAAAAAGCCCTTCCGACTCGAGGAAGTTGAAGAGCAAACCGTGCCTGCTCCCCAAACCGTGTTATCCGATTTTTTATTCGTCGCGGTCTTGTACTCCCACTTTAGCGTTGAAGTTTCCCTTAACATCGTTTTAGAATGCCAGCTAAGTGCCATGTATGGCTTTTGATATTATATTCTTATACGAGGCTTCATTGTAATCGTAGCTTACCGATTTTTAACTAACTTTACCGATTTTCTTGATAATATGTTGCCGATTTGACTCAACTTATATAAAGACCTGCCTTAACAGAAGGTATTTATTCCCTGAATGGATTTTATCTAGAACAGTTTAACAGTAAGAACTACCAATTGCCATATTAAAAAAACAGAAGGCTGTATAACAAGGATAACAAGATAATGCTATCACAGCTAAGTAGGTTTTATCAGTTTTCAATGCAGAAGTCAAATTAAAAATTCCTTACAAATCATTTCAGGGTAAATTAGGGCGTAAATTAGATTAATATATCGGCAGGCCCTTTTATTTGGCAGGTAGGTAACTGATATCCTAATAAAAATCACCTTTGTTAATAAAACAGAATGTACACTATTAAATATTTATTTCAATGTACAAAATAATGCTTAAATTTAAGAAGAACGAATGTATAATCATGGTAAGTGTCTCTGGCTCACAAGAGTTTACTTACTTGTTGCACGCGCCATTTTCCGCAACTCGACGTCTTCATGCGCCTATTTTGCGTGAAAAATAGGCGCACAACAAACAAGTGACAAGAGTTTATTTTCAATTCTTTACAAATTTTACTTTACAACAGTACACAAGTGTATTTCACACCAGAAAAAATATTAATGTTTATTAATAAACACTATGTAATCACAATTAAGTATAAATCATTAAATAAGTACAAATTGTATTAAAATTATCGCAAAAATAAAAATAATAAAAACTTAACCATGTCATAATTTGTGCATATATTGAACAAATGTCTTCAATTCTTAGTGTCTATACATAATATAATATATTACATTTATTAAATTACATTTATATGCAAATATTGTCCCCATTCATAAAATATCAATTAGAGATATGTTCTGAAAATAAATTTTAATGTTTTCTAGTCCAAATTACATCTTTAAATTTAAATTTAACTTCTTTAACCTTTTTTTATATTTAAACTAAAATATAAATATAGAAATCCATTAACACCAGAAGTTTCTATACTTATATTTTCTTTATTGTGCCAATTTCACAGCAGTTTTAGCAGCTTCATCTGCATCGTTTATAATGCTGAACGGGAAACCAGATTTTTCTAAAATTGTTCTCGCTTCAGCAGAGTTTGTACCTTCCAGTCTAATAACAATCGGGTACTTGGGAGGATGTTCTTTGCATGCAGCAATTATTCCTTTAGCTATAGTTGCACAGTTTACAATTCCTGCAATAACAATTTAAAATTTAATTTATATTATATTATTACGTATTAAGATTGTTAAATACACTCTGCAAAATGTTATTATGTGCATATTGTTTTTATATTCAAAACATTTATTTTATTGATAACATGTACATTTTTACTTACCACCAAACACATTAACAAATACAGCTTTTACTTTGGGGTCAGATTCCAAGATCCTTAAAGCGGCCGACACCTGGGCCTGTCCCACACCACCTCCTAGATCTAGGAAATTAGCTGGTCTTCCTCCACTTAACATTATAAGGTCCATGGTGGCCATAGCTAGCCCAGCACCATTTACCATACAGCCAATACTGCCATCCATATCAATGTATGTTAAATTGAGAGCAGCAGCTTCTCTCTGAAATTGTTTTGAATTGAAAAAAATTATGTTGATTTAATTTTGGAATTTTCGGAAATTTCGGAAAAATTAAACTTTCATAACGTTACTTAAACTTATAATTATTGTAGCGAAAAGTTGAATTTATACATTCTAAAATAAAATTGACTGTTAGGGTCTATGCAAACCACGTTTTTTACTTCACTTTGATCCTACAGAGCAGTTTGTTGTCGTTTGTATCGATACAAACGCGCGGCACCGGCGCGTCTGTATCGATACACTCGCGCGTTTGCATCGCGTCTGTATCGCTACACGCGCGTCAACGGCGTGTTTTAGAAACGCGCGTCGACGGCGCGCTTTTATCCTACAGAGCAATTTGTTTGTCATTTGTAATTAAAACGCGCGTCACCGGTGCGTCTGTATCGATACACACGCGCGTTTGCATCGCGTCTTTAGCGCTACAAACGCGCGTCGACGGAGCGCTTTTATTATACAGGTGTGCAAAGGTCTACGGGGTCGTTCAAGTATTACGTAACGCAAATATTGAAGATTTTTGACCCTCCCTCCCCCCATGTAACGCGCCGTAACGTTTTCCTGTACCCCCCCCCCCCCCCAGCCCATAAACGTTACGTAACACCCCAACTGACCATTTTTACCCAAATGTCACAACTTTGTTGCGAAAACTACCGAAAAGTCGCTTAAAAAAATCGCGTTTGCGGTAAGTATAAATATATAATATGTACAAAAAGGGATATAAACGAAAAGGGTTGCCAATTTGGGAGATTTTAGTACACTAGTTTTTTTATTTAAATAAAAAACAACGTTACGTAACGCGTTGTTCGAGACCCTCCCCCCTCCCCCCTGTAACGCATCGTAACGTTTTACAAGACCCCCCTCCCCCCCCTAATTGCGTTACGTAATACTTGATAACTTGAACGGCCCCTACAGGCTGCGTCTGACTCGCGCGTGTATCGCGTCTGTATCGCTACAAACGCGCGTCGACGGCGCGTTTAAAAAACGTGGTTTGCATAGGCCCTTAAACTTGTCATCAACATAATAATTATTTATAATTTATTAATATAACTTGTTATAATTATGTGCATATTTAACATGTTTACATTCCTATTGAAAATTATAAAATTTTATGTACTTAATTAAAGATAAATTATAATTTATCATTAATTGCATGATGCATCATATATAAGTATTTTTATATTTATACTAGCAGACCCGTGCCCACTTCGTTGGGCGTAAAATCGTAATAATATCGTGTATTTATTATTTTAAATTACAGAACCAAATAAAATACTAAATTTTATAGCACTTAAATAAATAATATGTTACTCCAACGCCATCTATCAAAAATCCCGAAATCGACGTCGATAGGCTAATAAAGTCTTCTAATAGCGATAGATGACGGCGAGAGATGGCGTTATTATATATACCATTTTGGAGTTATATTTTTATCTTTTTCTTATTTACAGATTTTTTTGTTCAATTACAATTAAATATAGCCTATGTCACTCCTGCCGGGCTAGCATGCGCGCCACGACAAAAGTTTGTCTACCCCTTTTCTCGTATTATCTCTTTATGTCTACAGTAGCTAGCATGCGTGCACGTGATACTCTTCTCGTCACGACAATTGAAGAGATAACAAGAAATTTTAGTTATCGTAGTTTTGTCGAATTTTGACGTGATTCTGACGTTTTAAGAAGATAAACTACTCGTTGTCAATATAAGAAAGACTACGATAAACGAAATATATTAAAATTATAAATATTATTATAATATCTTTTGTATACCATGGCGTTTCCGTTCCGTTTTGTCTTCGGAAGAGAATTATGTCTCTCGTATTGCGCGTGAAAGGGTAATCGAGAAAATACTCAATATAGACATTATCTATCTCTCTCGTCAAGAGATTATCTCGTTGTACGCATGCTAGCCCGGCTGAATAGTGTAGCTTTCTGTTAGTGAAAGAATTTTCATGATTGGATCAGTATTTGCAAAGATTACCCCATATATACAAACAAAGTTATAAACTTTTCCTCTTTATAATATTAGTATAGATAATAAATAACTATAATAAATATATTATAATGCTTGATAAATATGCAACCATTTCAACCTATTCAGTCATTATCATTTAAAGTATAAATGATAAGAAATACGAGATTGCTCCTTGTTTACTCAGAACACTAGTACTTATGTCAAATTCTGTGCTTGAGATAAGATATATTTATCAATGTGTAAATATAAAAGTAATTTACATAATACCAAATCTTTGTCAAATATATTGATCCTAGTTTAAATAAAATGTAAAAAGACATGCTATTTGTAAAAAAAAAAACAGTACTTTGCTACATGAAAGTATTCATGTTACTGTTTTATTGCCTTCGTTGGGTGACAGTAAAGAAATGGTTTTTGAACCGGTTCATTATGTAATGAGTTGCGGCGCCAGTCTGTCTGGCTTCTCTTTCTCTCACACATACAGCAGCGCTAAGCAGGCTCCTCTCTCACTCTAACCCACAGTGCTAATCGTCTTTTTTTAAGTTAAACAATTTCAATGTTAAATAGTTCAACTTAGATTAGTTTAAGTTATCACTTCTTTTGGGAGTCCCGAGTTTTTTTTTTTCATTTCTTTACTTTTCCTTTTCTCTACTTTCAATTAAAGGACAATGATGCTTAGTTTGGTCAGTTTTTCATCCTTGTATACCTTTATATCACAAATCTTTTTATAATTACTAGAACCATAATCAATCAATTTTTTCATTCAAAACAGACTTACCTCTCTTGGATCTGTCTCAGATGTGTCATCTAGAGCAAATATCTCTTGCTGTCTAAACTGAGCATTGTCGTCAAAATTAATTTTTGCATCAACTGCAACTACTCTACCATCGTCAGTCTCAACTAAAGGATTTATTTCCAGTTGAGTTGCATCCACCTAAAATGATAATACAATTTTATAATACTTATGTTGGTGAATTCAGCATATCACATTTATTAAATCTTTATATACCTTCTGGAATAGCTGCCATAATTTTTTAATTTCTTCTGCACATTTATTTACTAAAGGACCTTTGAATTCTAGAAACTCAGCAATTTCTTTAGCCACTTTATCGGTAACACCTTCATGGATATCAATAGGGACTGTTTTAAGCAAGTGTGGGGTCTTTTCAGCTACTGCCTCAATGTCCATACCTCCAGCTGGAGATGCAACTAATGCAGCACCATTATATGTCCTCTCCATAACAATACTTAAGTATGTCTCTCTTACAATGTTAACACTTTCTGCTACCATTACCTTATTTACAAGTATCCCATCTTTGGGTGTTTGTTTAGTAATAAGTTTATGTCCAATCATATTCTTAGCTAGATCTAGTATTTCACTTTGGTTTTTAGTTAAATGGACTCCTCCTTTGAAACCATTATCGAAATGCCCTTTTCCCCGACCACCGGCTAAGATCTGTGCTTTGACAACATATTCGTCAGCTCTAAAACCGTTTAATGACTTTGGATCTAAAGAACCATCTAGCAGTCGAAAATTTTGAATTGAAACTTGATGCTTTCTTAATAAGTCTTTACTATGATATTCTTGAAGGTTTAAATGTCTTCGACTAGTTACTCGAGGGCAATATTTTTGGGTTAAAGTATGCAATACTTTAAAGTTCTTGGTTTTGGTTATAGCGGACATTTTTATGTAGAAGTAAAGAATAATGTAAATCACGCTTTTTAATACTGGATATACTTTTATATTCCCGTCGTTATAGATATTAAATTAAATTTAAGATATTGAGTACAAAAGCCACTTCAAATATATTATATACTACACAGGTTTGATTAACTATAAGGTTAAGAGTTAAGATGTTTTGACGAACAGTCGGCACTCGGCACCTTTGAGGTGAGAAATATAATAATATATTATAGTTATAGGTAATTAATTTATTATCATCGGTCGGCACAGTTGATAAGGATAACGTTACAATTGACAGCAATTGACAGCAAATTGACGCGCCAGGCACCTGTGATACGGATTACTGTCACTGTCACTTTAAAATTTCGTTTCGTTTAGCAGCAGGGCTTGTTACCGGTACCAATAGGGTATTCCACTATGTTTGAAAAAGTACTTCAAAATATTGATTTTCTAATAAAAAGCCACAAAAAAATATATTTCGGCAAAATAAACACGTTTTCATGCCATAAAATTAAATTAAATTTTAAACCTTTTTTATTACCGCGAAAACGCTACAGCCATTTTGGTGACGTAATATGGGCAATAACAAAAGTGTATGACGTATGTAAGAGAGTAACATAACCTACAATTACTATGACAGCCATCAACAAATTAGTAATGAATGCATATTATTTCAGTTGGAACAAGATATGAAGAGTTATTATACGAAAGAACACAACTATTACTCCTTGAAGTTAAAATTGATAGATATTAGTATGTACACTAGCTGTTGACAGCACTGACAGAACTTTGTTATTGCCCGTATGACGTCACACCATGGCGGCTCATGTTTTAGGTCACGTGATATACAGATTAAAATATACGACTTTTAATTTCAATATAATAAATCAATAATGTGCTTTTATGATTCTAAATCAGAATATTTAGGTGTATTTCTATATAAATTTTAATTTTTATCAAAATTTATAATTTATTTTTCACTACGGAAAGTACCCTATTACCTTTATAAAATACCGGTAAATAGCGTTAATTTTATCCGATACCTGTTTTACCGGTAAAAGTTTTAAAGGTAATTCGGTACCGGAAACGATTTTTAACGGTAAATAGAATTTTAACGATACTGGTACCAGTACCTCTGACGTCACGATTAACGACATTTTTATCGGTACCTCTACGACGTTGCCGCTCCGTGCAAAGAAAAAATGTTCAACGTCCCTGTAGTAACTATACCCCGTCCGGCGACTAAACTCTGTCCAAAAATAAAAGGATTAAAATGTAAACAAACACCTTACCGGATGAAAAATACGCAATCCCTGTGTAATCACACACAATAGCTACTATAGTCCATCCAAAAATAAAGAATTAAAAGGTAAACAAATATGGCGGAATGTGTAACCATAGACTACTATAGTGCTGTGATGTATGTTGTTAAATGTCGATATCGGTAAATTTAATATGATGCATTTCTGATGGCGCTATGCAAGGCCATAGAATTAGTGTACTTCCACAGATTAAGTAATAGGTACTACCTCTAATTGAAAATAATATGGATGAAATGAGGAATTAAACTAAATGAAACATTAACATATATTTATTACATTTAGCACACCATACTATAAGGGGGCGTTCAAGTATTACGTAACGCAAATTTTGAACATTTTCGTTGTTGAACGTAGGAAATATGTAACTTCTTACAGTGCGTAGAGTTCTGTCTTACTAGGTACATGGCAATACTAGTTGTTACAGTGACTGTTATTTTAAAATATCAGTGACAAAATACTAGGTACTCGACTACTCGATATTAGTATTCTAAAAATACTACGTTTATCTCACCTCCTCTTAGCGTAAACGCTTAAGCACAAGCGAAATGGAGATGATACCGATTTTACAGACAAACAATTATTTTTTTGCTACTCTGACAAAGTGAAATCTGTATCTACCGTATTTGAAATCTGTATCTACCGCATTATATTATTGGATAGTGTGACTTGACTTACCTCGTAGAAATGAAGTTCGAATAGGAATCCAGTCAAAAGCGAAATGGGGCTCCTTAAAACTTTGCAAATAGTGGTCAATACGGAGATAAACACGCTCCAAATCACAAAGAAATCGAAAGTCCACAAACGAAAGCCAAGTTGTTGAGACGTAGAAACACAAACGCAAAGACAAGAATTTAAATTTAGAGGTTTGGTATCGTTCATCAGGTTTTTATTCGTTCTTAATGGAATTTTTTCATTTCTGGCCAAAGCCATGTGCATGGTATACTAGGAAATCCATATACCATTATCTGAATTTTTTTTTTAAATATTTTCCTGTTATTTTTGTATACAAATAGTTTGTTGATAAATGGAACGATATAACACTAGCAACATTAGCAGGGTGCAACCTGTATGTGCGTTTCAAATTAGATTTCCGAAAGTACTTTTCGGTATTTGTGTGTGAGTAAAATTTATCAAAACACAGAGTAACCTCTAACACCTTTTGACACTCACAACCTATTAGATATTACTTACAATACGAACGAAATGGCGATGCATGAAAAGGCGAAAATTTAAATTAATTAATTTAATTAATATCTAATTTAAATATTTTCTACTTAGAAACTAATGAAAGTACAGAGAAATGTTAATTAAAACAAAAAAAGTCTATTTGTATTAGGGGCACATTGCTTTAGCCCTAAGCTGGGGCTCCCCACTATCGTGTAACAACTCCTTTAAAAAAAGTATTAGCAATTTGATGACAAAGATACACTAAAAGTATTTTCAATAAGATTTAAAGCAAAAGTTACCACAGAGAAAGACATACGGTCTTATTGTCAAAAAACGAAGTAATGCCTCTCTCAAAGTCGCATTAAGTATGACACTATTTAACTTTATTGGCCGTTTTAACTTTTTTTTTAATTATTTATAAAAAGTAAAAATAAATTATGATTATATATTTATAAAAAGTTCGAGTTACTTTTTATGATTTATAAAAAGTTCGAGCTAAAACGCTTTTTTTTAATATCATTGACCTCGACTTTTTATCGATATGAAAGAACAGAAAGCCCTTAACCATAAACACAAGACACAGTAATGACAAATGTCACTTGTAAGTTTGAGGTTACAGCGAATTCGGTTTTCTGCTAAAAAATATTAGTTTGACGATGTAATAGACGTATTATTACAAATATAATGGCAGTGCATGTGATTACCCAGATGCTACAATAATTATCTAGTAGCTATTGTGTGTGATATACACAGGGATTGCGTATTTTTCATCCGGTAAGGTGTTTGTTTACATTTTAATTCTTTTATTTTTGGACAGAGTTTAGATAATTATTGTAGCATCTGGGTAATCACATGCACTGCCATTATATTTGTAATAATACGTCTATTACATCGTCAAACTAATATTTTTTAGCAGAAAACCGAATTCGCTGTAACCTCAAACTTACAAGTGACATTTGTCATTACTGTGTCTTGTGTTTATGGTTAAGGGCTTTCTGTTCTTTCATATCGATAAAAAGTCGAGGTCAATGATATTAAAAAAAGGCGTTTTAGCTCGAACTTTTTATAAATCATAATTAAATTTTACTTTTTATAAATAATTAAAAAAAAAGTTAAAACGGCCACTAAAGTTAAATAGTGTCATACTTAATGCGACTTTGAGAGAGGCATTATATCGTTTTTTGACAATAAGACCGTATGTCTTTCTCTGTGGTAACTTTTGCTTTAAATCTTATTGAAAATACTTTGAGTGTATCTTTGTCATCAAATTGCTAATACTTTTTTTAAAGGAGTTGTTACACGATAGTGGGGAGCCCCAGCTTAGGACTAAGGCAATGTGCCCCTAATACAAATAGACTTTTTTTTATTTTAATTAACATTTCTCTGTACTTTCATTAGTTTCTAAGTAGAAAATATTTAAATTAGATATTAATTAAATTAATTAATTTAAATTTTCGCCTTTTCATGCATCGCCATTTCGTTCGTATTGTAAGTAATATCTAATAGGTTGTGAGTGTCAAAAGGTGTTAGAGGTTACTCTGTGTTTTGATAAATTTTACTCACACACAAATACCGAAAAGTACTTTCGGAAATCTAATTTGAAACGCACATACAGGTTGCACCCTGCTAATGTTGCTAGTGTTATATCGTTCCATTTATCAACAAACTATTTGTATACAAAAATAACAGGAAAATATTTAAAAAAAAAATTCAGATAATGTTATATGGATTTCCTAGTATACCATGCACATGGCTTTGGCCAGAAATGAAAAAATTCCATTAAGAACGAATAAAAACCTGATGAACGATACCAAACCTCTAAATTTAAATTCTTGTCTTTGCGTTTGTGTTTCTACGTCTCAACAACTTGGCTTTCGTTTGTTGACTTCCGATTTCTTTGTGATTTGGAGCGTGTTTATCTCCGTATTGACGACTATTTGCAAAGTTTTAAGGAGCCCAATTTCGCTTTTGACTGGATTCCTATTCGAACGTCATTTCTACGAGGTAAGTCAAGTCACACTATCCAATAATATAATGCGGTAGATACAGATTTCACTTTGTCAGAGTAGCAAAAAAATAATTGTTTGTCTGTAAAATCGGTATCATCTCCATTTCGCTTGTGCTTAAGCGTTTACGCTAAGAGGAGGCGAGATAAACGTAGTATTTTTAGAATACTAATATCGAGTAGTCGAGTACCTAGTATTTTGTCACTGATATTTTAAAATAACAGTCACTGTAACAGCTAGTATTGCCATGTACCTAGTAAGACAGAACTCTACGCACTGTAAGAAGTTACATATTTCCTACGTTCGACAACGAAAATGTTCAAAATTTGCGTTACGTAATACTTGAACGCCCCCTTATAGTATGGTGTGCTAAATGTAATAAATATATGTTAATGTTTCATTTAGTTTAATTCCTCATTACATCCATATTATTTTCAATTAGAGGTAGTATCTATTACTTAATCTGTGGAAGTACACTAATTCTATAGCCTTGCGTAGCGCCATCAGAAATGCATCATATTAAATTTACCGATATCGAAATTTAACAACATAAATCACAGCACTATAGTAGTCTATGGTTACACATTCCGCCATATTTCTTTACCTTTTAATTCTTTTATTTTTGGATGGACTATAATGATCTTTTTGACAGCCCACGCCTATAAATTACGTTGTTTTTTTTTCGGAATAACGTACTAAAATTCTACTGTAATGTCATACTTTATTGACGATTTGATTGATTGAGTGAAGTACCCTGTGCATAACAAACAACCACAGACTATGAAACAGTTCTTGAAATAATAAATCGATCATATGATAAAAATAATTTTACGTCATGTGATTATTGTTTCTACAAATTTAATACAAAAAAGGAAATAAAAATAGTATCTATGACCCCAAGATTGATTACTTGCAATGAATTAAGTCGATATCTTGAAATTTAATTGCAAACCAAGAATATAGAGCAATAACTCTGTTAATTCATTTATTTATTATTTATATATTTCATTTATAATTAAAAAAACTAATAAACGCATAAATAAATAATATGTTTAAACTAAATGTATTTAATTAAATCGATTGAAAGTTCTTCTTAAATAAAATCGATTATTATTTCGAATCGAATAAATAACGTGTGAGGCAGTCACTAATGCCAAAATTTCTTGAAGTGTCAAAAAGATCATTAGTCGCCGGACGGGGCAGCGTTCGGAACCGTACGATAATTATCGTACACATACGATAATTTTGTGCCTACGTACGATGTACGATAGCATATTATTATCGTACGCAGATTGTACGATAATTTCTATAATGATGCAAAATTTGAGAATTTATATTATTTCACTCATGCGTTGATAGTCTAAATCGCAGTAGCATGATTTTATTTTGTCCAATAAAATCTTGGGAAAATACCGGGAAATACAAGTTCTCTATTCCTATTGGTCCTTACGATCCGCTCAACTAAGTTTCACCACTGCCGAATGCCGATACTGTAACTTTATCCAGCGCCTGCTGGACACGCTTTCTTATTGGTTAGTATAGCATCTACCAATGCGAACAAGAGAATATAAGTTCGATATTTCGATATTTCGATTATGTTCACACTTCATATGTATCGTATATTTTGTGTAGAAAATCTTTGATAACACATATTTACATGACTATTTTTAGTCTACCTACGTATTACTTGTCGATGTTGATGATCGAAAATCAAAGTCGGTTTATTTCATTTGCGAGCAACCAAAATTATAATTAATTGGTTTTTATGTGTTAAGTATGTCTATACTGAATGTTTATTAATTAGCAGAATTTAGCATATGAATTAAGTAACTACGTTAAGTAGTACACTAAAAATAAACTAGATATTAAAAAGCGTGTGTGGAACATGTATGTATAAAAGTGTGTTCGCGTCAGCGTTCGCAACCGTACGATAATTATCGTACATCTATACTAATATTATAAAGAGGTAAAGTTTTTAACTTTGTTTGTTTGTAGGGGGTAACCTTCGCAAATACTGATCCGATCATGAAAATTCTTCCACTAACAGAAAACTACACGATTCAGGAGTGACATAATAGACTTATATCTTATTATTATTGAAGTTTTTGTTAAATAATAATAAGATATAGTGGCAAGTGGGCACGGATCGGCTAGTGTACGATATTTTCATGCCTACGTACGATAGTACCTAAGTATAGTATAATTTCTGTTTGTGCACGATAATTTTTATCCATATACTTGCCATATACGATAATTCTACGGCCCTGGTACGATAACTGCGTCAGTTCAGGTTGGGAACACTGGGACGGGGTATAATTATAATACTTAATCTGTGGACGTCCCGATGACAAATGTCAAAATGGGCCTTTTTTTCTATTTTGCAATTTGCATTTATTTTGTGACGACTATATTCCCGTATAGTTATTGTACTCTGTGCGACTACATAACATAACCTATAAAATTATAAATCTCTTTGCTATAAATTGTTTATACAAAATATCTCAATCACCGAGTTTATTTATAAATTAAGTCGAATCAAACAAATTTAAACATGAGTAATCATACCATTGAAGTTGGTGAATATATTGTTATACAAAAACAAAACTACAAAAAGCTACATAAATTTAATAAACCAAATTCAACTGTAAATATAGGAAAAGACACGATAAATTTGAGTGGAATAGAAGGGTCGCAATATTTTTCTATTTTTAAAATGATAGCAACCGGCACGAAAAGAAATAAAGAATATCATTTAGAGCTATCAAAAGAAACTGCTAACCTCATCGAAGAAATTGGTTTAAAAACCTCTGGTACCGACAACAGAAATATTTACGACGATGGAAGATCTCAAAAACTATCGGCAAATGAAATTAGTGAACTTAAAAGTGATTCTACCAGCGCCTCTGAAATTGTGGAAACTTTAATAACAAATTCAAATACATTTCATAATAAAACTGAATTCTCACAAGCAAAATATTTAAAAAAGAAAGAAAAAAAGTATTTTGAATATATTCAAATCTTAAAACCGAATCTTCGTAATATCACAGAAATATTGTACAAATTGGACCCAAGCAAGGTACAAGGTGTTCGAATAGATACTTTGTCCCAAATTATAGCATTTTCTAACATTAGTAGTGAAGGTAACCATTTGCTTTATGATTCAGGTTCTAATGGTCTCATAGCTGCTGCTTTATTAAGTGCAATGGGACCACAATGCAATGGAAAATTAGTTCATATGCATCCTGGAAATATGTCTCAGAAACAGGCATTGCTAGCTATGAATTTTAGTCCAGATCAATATAATAAATGTATATCAGTTAATGTATACTCAGCCTTGCGACAAGTTCATCAAGGTTGTGATACTAATACATCAGAATCAGTAGAAGGTACAACTAACTTGAAAAGAAAAGCAGAAGAAAATATAGAACATGAGATTAAAAAACCTAAGCTCGATGACTCGACACTGGTCACTGAATCAAATGACACCAATGATGCTACAGAAACTGCTCCGAAGAAACCAAAATGGCACTTTGATAATATAGCCGCATCAGAAGTGTTATCCAAAAAAGTTGACTCCTTAGTAGTAGTATGTAAAGAAGATCCTCAAAATATATTTTTGGAACTTATGACATTTGTAAAACCTGGCAGACCATTTGTTATTTATTATAGTGTAGCTGAACCACTGCAAAACTTGTATATGACACTCAAATCTTTAAGCAATGTTGCTGCTTTAAAATTAACTAATAACTGGATGAGAAATTATCAGGTATCTATATCCATGTATTTGAGTATTATAAAATATGATTATTAAATACATAGCTTAAATAAAGAATAATCATCTGTACTAAATCTAAAAAGGTTTAGTAATAAAAAGTATTGTTTTTGGTAAGATGTAAATATCAAATTTTGATTAGTAATGCATTCTGATACGACGCGTTGTGAGGAGGGCGTTAATGACTGCGACACAGTTTTATACTATGTAATGTAGTTATTATCGTTACAGATTGTTTATGCTATGTACCAAATTTTTGAAATAAATAAATATTATTATACAATTTTCTTTATGATAAGTAGTGATGTTGTAGATAGAAAAAGTATTATAATTATTATTTTTTTACACTTAATGTTTGTTCTAGATTTTACCTGAAAGAACACATCCAGAAGTTATGATGAATGGGTCAAGTGGATTTCTTTTAACTGGATATATACTTAAGTAATAAAGTTATATTTTTTTCGCCATTTCATCTGCCAACCCGCAGTGGAGAAACGTGGTGGATTAGGCTTCTACCATTCTCCTACATGGTGAAACAGGCCTATGCCCAGCCGTGGGATGTTACGGGCTAAATCAATCAAAATTGAGGTTTAGTTGATCATAAAAATTAAATGTTAAACAAAGTAACAAGCTTTTTTATTTTTAAATGTCATACAAATGATAAATTATATCAATGCCTATTTATAAGATCTCTTGCGAATTTTCTATTACTAAAAATTAGGTTAAATAACAATTTTATCTAACATAAAATATTTGACAAAAATTGATTTTTTTTCTTTTTATGCAATTATGATAGGTATAATTATGATGGTACAATGTTATTTATCGCAAAAATAAATATTATTAAGATAAAATCAAGATATGATTAAGACTAAAAAATTGGTTACAAATTTAAAATTTTCACATCAGCAGAATTAAATGTTCTTAATATAAATAATACATACTATTTGTTTCTATGCATGATATGTTAGAAAAATGTCATTTTTTCATTGATAACATTACTCATTCAATATAAATAACTATTAATGAAGAAAATGATTTGTGAATATGAAAAGAAAAAAAATCGCTTTTTAATAAATAATTTATTTTATAAGCAAATAAATCTTTCAATTGCTTTTTATACATAGACATAGTTTTACAATTCAAATCATAAGAGAAGCATTTGGGCATATATTTATGGAGGATGAAAATTATTTCCCAAGTTAATATAACACAAAAGAAACTATTCATTTAATCATTTAAATAGTAAAAAATGGTAAGGAATGTGTATCAGTCTGATTTTTTTGTCTAACTCTAATGCATTAGGATTTTTTCATAAATAAAATGAATATAAATAAAAATTAATTAAAGCGCTATCCACACATTTCCGAGAACTCGTCCCGGCCGTGTTCCGTCAGGGACGGGCAAAAAATCGGTTACGTACAAATTGTATAAACTTGTTCACACAGCTCCGTGTCAGGCGTCAGTGTCCCGGAGCACGCTCGGTCGCATGGACGCTCTGACAGTGCTATCCGATTTTTGTTAAAGTTGACGATTTATCTGCAAGTGCAACATGAACACAGAAAGGTTGATAGAACTTGTACGGCAGAATGCTATACTTTACGATCTTTCTAATCCACATTATTTGAATTCTAAGAAGAAAAATATCATATGGGATAATATAGGAAAAGAATTAAAGTGTGAAGGTAGGTTTTAAACATTTTTATTATATCTATGTTTTGTATTCTGTAGACATTTATGTAGGTTCTTATTGTTTATTTAGCCTTTATTGCTGATATACAGGTTGTTTATGAATATTTGAAATACAGGATGGTTTGAACGAAAATGGTGGGTAGTACTTATCAAAATGAATAACTTTTACTTTGGGAACCCATGTCAAATCGCGAAAAAAAAACAGCCATTTCATACATTTTGATTCGTTATCACTTTGTATAAAATAGTTGATTTTTTTTCCAATTTTATTGAGAGACAATAACTTAAATTCTATTGTTTTGCCAAGGCACTGCGCCAGCCGGAGAAATAAAATAAGATTTGAACGTATCCCTTACATGAAAAGCCTCTCTTGAAGCATTTAAACCGACAGCTGGTAAATCGTCGTATGCTGCAAGAGTTTCGTTTGTGCTTGCAGGTTCTTCAAACTTTGTTTCTTTGTCATATTTTTTTATAAAATTATGAAGAATACACGTAGAAAGTATTATATTATCAACATTTTTTGGTAAAGCTTGAATGCGTCTATTATAAATTCGGAATTTTGATGTTAACTGTCCAAATGTGTTTTCAACTACCCTCCTTGCACGAGATAAACGAAAGTTGAAAATTCGCTTATCGGTGCTCAAATTGGTCCCTGGATATGGTCGCATTAAATAAGTTTTGAGCGGGAAAGCTTCATCTCCTACAAGAACATATGGAGCTGTTGTTGAACTGCCTGGTAGATACGAAGCTTCAGGCAAAGACAAGTTGTTTCTTTGAAGTTCTTTTCCCAGATTAGAGTTAGCAAAAATTCCACCATCACTATTCTTTCCATAAGAACCAACATTGACAATTGTAAAATTATAATTGGCATCAACTAACGCCATAAGCACAACTGAGAATGTTTTTTTATAGTTGAAGTATAGTGATCCACTGTTAGGCGGTGACTGGATGTTAAAATGTTTTCCATCAAGAGCTCCTATGCAATTTGGAAAGTTCCAAAGTGTATTGAAGTCGTCCGCTATTGATTTCCACGTCTCACTTGTTGGCCTAGGTAGCATTTCACTCATCATTGTATCAACTATACATTTACAAGTTTTCGTTACAATTTCTTGTACAGTACTAAACCCCATTCGATAGCTGAACGCAATTGTTTTAAATGAATCTCCTGTAGTCAGGAATCTGTAACAAACAAGTATGTTAAATTATCTGTTTTATTATCTTTCCAGCAACGGTGTGCAAATCGCGGTGGAATAATATTCGGGATCAATACCGTAAATCCATAAAAAATACAGCAACGAGAAGTGGCCAAAGACGTGAATCACAAAAACATTATAAATATCACGAGCAGTTGTCATTTCTTCAGCCGTACTTTCAAGAAAGAGAAACAATTAGCAATATAAGTGCTCAAAGTGAAGATAGTACATTAGATACGGATTTAAACAGTGGTTCTCCACACTCTGCACAGTCTCCATCAGAATCCAATCCTCCATCAGAAGTGATAATATCTATTCCATCGCCAGTTCATACATCCAATCGAACAGGATCACTTTCACCAACAGCATCTTCAAGTTCTCTTGCATCTGCTCAGGAAACAACTGACAAACCAAAATCTGCTGCTGCTACTTTGTTGGAGTATGTCTTAAAGAAAAATCGAAATAACACTACAGAAGAACATCCTATCGACAAGTTTCTACATGGTATTGCTCCCACTCTTAAAAATCTTACACCGTATTACCAAAACTTAGCTAAGACTGACATATTTAATATTGTACAAAAGTATGAAATAAACATGTTTGAGCGACATATGGAAGTACAAAATGTTGAAAATGATGTACAAATAATTTTTGAGACAAGTACCCCATCTGCCGGCACAGGACGTAATTTACAAGTGCAAGAAGAATTATCAGAAATTACACATCCAAGTCCATCTACTACAAGTGCCCCAACGAGTATGCAAGGAGAATCAGGAGAGACTGAAACTTTATCCGAGAGTATTCTGGATCCTACAAATAATCAAAATTCTTCTAAGGATACAGAAAACAAAAATGTACATGAAGATGACTCCAACTTAGCACAGTACATTTCCGAATTTCAAGCCTAATTAAGTTAATTACATATACTTTTTGAACATAATTTGATGTGTAAAACCCCTTTGATCAGTAATTAAAAATAAATCATTTAAAATAAAATTATTTTATTTTTACACTTACCTTAATGTAACAGCGAGTCTTTCCATTGGCGATATAGATTGTCTCCAGTGAGTATCTTTTTTTCTCAAACCATCTTGTAGCTTTTGTAGCAGCAAGTAAAAAGTAGATTCTGACATTTTGAAGTAATCATAATAATATTTAGGGTGTCCCGTGAGTTTCTGGCATAATGTGTGAAATTCTCCTGCAGTTTCTCTATCTTTCCACAGCTCACATACCCAAATACGTTTTATTGCTTGCTGATAGTCTTCTTGGTCATCTGCTTCTTCTTCATCTAGCGCTATTGCAATCATTGCTAACTCTTCTTGGTTAAACAAAGACATCGTGAAGTGTGCGTATCAGAAAGAAACCGATTACCCTGGTACTAATTTCTCTGATATGTGTGAACACGGGTGACTGATGGCACGTCCCTGACGGGAACACTGAAACGGACAACTCGGAACACGGATAGATCTGACCCGGAAATGTGTGGATAGCGCCTAAAACTGTTAACATAAATTTTTTTCTATATAATATTCGAGATGAATAGTGAATACATTTAAATCATTATCAAACTTGATAAAATCATTTATAATTTGGCACAAGAAATACTTCCACTGCATTTTTAATGATTTTAATGATTTATGCAAAAAAAAAAAAATGAAATTGATCTAATTTTTCAAATAAACCACCTCTTTTGAAACGTGATTGATTACGAAATATTATTTCGGTGAAGAAATATCACATTACATACAAAAATTAAGCTAGTAACATTAGAACTGCACACTGATTATGAAATAAAAATTATATAGGTTAATGTCTATAACTGTTCTCATTATTTTTTTTAAATTAAATATTAGCTACATGAGGTCCAAACTACACACAATTTTAATTAAGTAAAATTTGCAGATTGCAGTAATTGTGCAGCGTTTTTACAAAAAGTTTTACTACAATTATAGGTGTAAACTCTGTTATTGTTTATGTTAAAATAAATAAAATTAACCAACTACGAAATCTAACAAAAAGTGTTTTATAATTAAAAAAAAAAAAAAAAAACTAGTTAACTACTGAGTAGATATGCACCATTTTTATGAGCCCAAAGCTAGTCAAAAGATAAACCTATCGATACAGAGATTTTTTTGTTTTTATACACAACTAGTTTGTTTTGTATAATTTTTGACAGCCGTTTCTGTTTTTTTCAACATATCTCTCCTATTGCAATGATATGCTACTTATAGAGCTATAAATCTAATTTGAAGATATAATTAATCTGTAAAAAATATATAAATAAGTAGCCTAGTAATGCAATAATGGAGATCGTTTTTTTTTTATTGATTGTGTATAGCCAAAGAATTAAATGCATTTAAATTTATCGGCCGATCATATTAAAGAAAAATAAAACTACATAATACTAAATAAAAACTGGTTTTACAGCCACATAAATACTAATAATTAATGCTACATCTCTTAAAAAATATACATAAAATGCATAAAGAAAATAAATAGAGAATTCATTTGATGATTAATTATTAACGTATCAATCAGTGAGGATATCAGTATAAAAACCAGAACATCAACAATGATACTGCACCATAATAATTTGATCGACAATTTTTTTTTTTTGAAAAATTGAACACACGTGCAGTTATTTCGATAATTTTTATATTACATATATTATGGAATAACTTTGGTATTGGTGTTAATATGAAGGCATGCATAGCTGTGAGCAGAACAACGCAAACAGCAAGCGGACGGCGACGATCAGCCGTCGGACGTATCGGACGGGCGGCCAACGTCGCGCGGCTATGAGGAATCTTCGTCGTACCAAGTACGGAAGTCGGACATCTCATCGTAGTCATCCTGGAAAGTAAATTAATTTTTTTTTAAATACAAATAATCAGCAAACGACCAGGCGATTCACCTCATGTTATCAGACATACGCGCTTCTGGTACAAGGAAGAAAAAAGACGTTAAAAAAAGAAATGGAGATTTCAACATAATATAAGTTTCAGGAGCTTTGTCTAAAATACATATTCATAAAGATTTTTATTTTTATCCTCAACCATTTTGTAAGTTCGTATACAAACTGTCGCTTACAATTTACGACGTAACATTTGCTCGTTGATACTACTTATGGTCTAAGATCCGGGATATAACAAAATATTCCCTCATCTGTAAGCCTATAAAAAATTGTTTCATCTAATTAACAGATGAGGGAAGATTTAGCTTCTCGGATCTTAGACTTAGACCATTATGTAAAGTATGATGCACAAAGGCTGAACCTGAGTTATTTAGTTATGAGTGAGTGATTGAGTCATGAGTTATTTTTACTTGGCAAACATTATTAGATCGATTTCACAAAGTTCATTGAACCACCTGTTAATTGGCGCTAGCAGGCGCGCGCGTTATAATTTGACACTTATCACCAGAGTTCAATATTTATATTTAATCTTTTCATTTACAAGGACGTAGTTTCGTATGGTGATTAGTGAAGCCTTAGCTTTACTTTATTAAATGTCAGTCTTATTAAAAAAAAAATCGGTCAAGTGCGAGTCGGACTCACGCACGAAGGGTTCCGTACCATTGGTTAGGTAAAAAAAAAGTAGGTACATCGATTTTAATATCGGGCAAAAAGCGGCAAAAAGTCACTTGTTATATGAGCCCCCTAAATATTATTTTATTTTAATTTTATTATTTATTATTAAAGTAAATATACAATTAAGTATTTTGTGAATATTTCAAGAGCCTATCCGTTACCTTTTATTGATATCGAGCAAAAATAGGCAAAAAATCGCGTTTGTTGTATGGGAGCCGCCCTTAAATATTTATTTTATTTTGTTTTTAGTATTTGTTGTTATAGCGGCAACAGAAATACATAATTTGTGAAAATTTCAACTGTCTATCGCCGTTCTTGAGATACAGCCTGGTGACAGACGGACGGACGGACAGCGAAGTCTTAGTAATAGGGTTCCGTTTTTACCCTTTGGGTATGGAACCCTAAAAAGGACCTAATTTATGTGTTCCAAATTAGTCAACAAAAAACAACTGTTTTCAGTGAAATGAAATTATTTGATTTGTATATATATTTTTTCATAAAACTTGAAATTATTCAATTATTTGTATAGCAATTTTTATCATACCAAAATCTTTTTTAGGATTGTGAAATAGACTGATTATAACAATACATTGAAATAACTATATGTTAGCTAATTAAATTTAAAAGTAAAGGTATTCAAATATTTAAGATTTTTCTTTGTATTTTAGTCAATAATATAACAAATTAAAAGATAATTGATAAGTTTAAAAAAATTTTTTTTACTTTACTGCAGCAAGGTTCTAGCGTCTAATCTTTAAAAATTTAATTTGAAGTGTATGAATCTATACTAATAAACAAATATAATAAAGCTGAAGAGTTTGTTTGTTTGATTGTTTGTTTGTTTGAACGCGCTAATCTTAGGATCTAGTGGTCCGATTTGAAAAATTCTTTCAGTGTTAGATAGCCCATTTATCGAGGAAGGCTATAGGCTATATATCATTACGCTAAGACCAATAGGAGCGGAGTCTACGCCGACGAAGTCGCGCGCAGAAGCTAGTTATTCAATATAGGTGCAGAACATGGGTCGCTCCCACGTCATTACATCGTTACATATAGTGTACAGTCCACTGACCGACATCCAGTCGTGGTCGAGCACGTCCTCGGCCGCGAAGCGCAGCTCGGGCTGCGGGCGCAGCATGTTGGCGACGAGGTCGATGGCCCCGGCCGACACGCGCTCCCAGTGCGGCGCGGGGAACTCCAGCCGCGCCGACAGGATCGCGTCGAACAGCTTCTCCTGGTCGCCGTCCGCCGACGAGAACGGCGGGAACCCGCACAGCAGGATGTACAGGATCACGCCCGCCGCCCACACGTCGATCTTGAAAACGAATACTACATTTTATTGCCTTTAGTTAATATTATATGCTAGCTGCTTCGACAAAAGCTGTCTTCTTTCGAACTGTATCACGTTTGAAGTTGAAATAGTTGTTACGTGAAATTTTCCAATTTTCTTTTGGGCACAGCATGAAATATTCTGCTCAAAATCTAGAGTAGCTCGACTAGGTAAGTACCTCGACCTTACGAAGATCTCAGCTAAAAAATATTGCTTTCAAGCAGTGTTCTGTTCCTGTGGTGAGAAAGGTGACTAGAGCTCTTGGGGAGGATAGGCTATGGTATTCTCTTACCAGCAGGTGAGCCATAAGCTTGTTTGCTGACCTAGTTGTATAAAAAAATACTTTCATTCTGTAAGAACCTTCTTTTTGTCATATTATCCAAATCGGTCTAGTTGTTCTCACGCTTTGAGCTAGACGTTGAGTGTTGACACACTTCTATATATAGAAGACTAAAAAACCATACTCTTATTAGCTGTATATTGTATGTATAACATCACATATACATATAGGGTATTCGACTCTAATTACATTCCTTCAAATGAGGGGTTCTGTAGGTATATATCACATTTTGCATGAAAAACAAATTCCTTTTACACCAGCAGAACCTTCCATTTAAAGGAACGTAGAAAGGAGTCGTAGGAGTCGGGCTAATACCTTGAGGCCGTATCCAGTCTCGAGCAGGATCTCCGGCGCCACGTACGTCGGCGTCCCGCAGACGGCGTGCAGCGGCCTCCACACCTCCACGGCCAGTCCAAAGTCAGCGAGCTTCAGTCCACGTATACTACCGTCAGGACCTACTTCAACCTACAACACCACACAATGTCATTTCAGAAAAAGTCTATTATAATTTTGACACTCATTATAAAATTTAGCCTTGGGCATGGACATAGTAACTAAGGACAGAGCACTCGCAGCTGAAAAACGAGCCGACAGAGATAGTTAGTACGGAGGCCTTGTGTCCCTTTCTAATAGGTTGACATTAAGATTTGGAAACTTGAAAAATCTGACACCAGTATTGACGACTATTATTATATTATTAGATTTATTTATAATGAATAAATTGTTACACTCGGCTAACCTAACCCCACGGTATCGGTGTGCCTTCAGCTTTACTTCATAGGAAGACAATTAAAACAATATATTTTAAATATTAGAAACCCAGGTGTGCTCACAGCCTTATTAGTGAGGCCGCACACCGCCGCCACACGCTACTCTCAACATACATTTACGGCGCCACAATTACTGCGATACAATTTAAGCGGCGACAAATGTGTCGTGTGTGCGCACATTGGAAGCACAATTGTAGCGTGGCACTAACAACAGAAGTCAGAATGTCGACATCATCGTCTGACGATGTCGATTTTTTGATGAGGCGATTAATGAGAAAAAAAAGACGTTATTGAGGTTCACCCTTTTAATCAAAATTGTAGTTTACGGAAATTTCGAAATTGCGCAAGAATTACGATCCGATGAAGAAAAGTTCATAGAATGAATATGAAACCACATAAAAATTATTATTATTAAATTTAGTTCAATCAAATCAAATTGTTCAATAAATTATAAATTGTTCAATTAATCAGTTCAATAAATTTATTTAAACGGGATTTTTTTCAATCTCTGCAATAAATTCAACATAAAATTCAACATTCTTTCATTTTTGCGCGTTTTTATTCTATGTTCGCGCCACATAAAACGAACGTGTTCGATCTTGAATTCGTGTGGCGTGGCAGCCATCTTGCCACAAACCGCACCTACTACAAATGTGTCCTTGATGTGCGGGCTTACATACAAATATAGGGGGTCGATAAATGTATCGCGTTTCAAATGTGGCGCTACAATTATCGTAATACAAATGTAGCTGTGGTGTGCGGCCTCACTTACTCTGTACTGCGCACCTGCAAGATTTCAACATAATTTCGGATGAAGATTGGAGACCACCGCAGCGACCACCGCCGCGACGGCCACACCGAGGAAACCTTTCTTTAACTTCTTTTTATTAAATCATTCTCTTACTTAACATCAGTAGGGAATCACTTATTCTTAATCATGTAGTTTTTAATACCAAATTTTAATTGTAATTTTAGTTAATAAATGTAATTATAAGTAAATTGCCTTTTCTTGGCACCTGCGGCTGCAACAATCGTAACTAAATAATAAATATTATATTATTATATTTATTATTTGTTTTCATGTGTGTCAATATACAGACATTTGCACAAGGGATGGATTACAAAATCAATACATATAATAAAAATGTAACAGATCGCTTTCTGTATGAATGGAAATGGAAGATATATAGAAAAATATTATTGGGACCTTTATCAACGCAAATAGCACTCAAAACAATGATTGTTAGAATTTTTGTCTGTTTCAGAAATGTGTTTGTCTGTCATCTCAGAAACGGCTTATCCAATTTAGGTGTAGTTTTCACTAATATATTGTGCTAGGCTGCACTTAACATTTAGTGTTTGTTTTATGTCAATCGGTTCATAAATAAAAAGTTATGCCAATTTAAAGAATCACGTTGAACATGTAAATAACCAAACGACGGTGCTTATAATCCAAAATAAACCAAAACATGTATTGAAAAAATGCTGTCCAAAGTCACTATTCCACGCGGACGAAGTCGCGGGCACAGCTAGTAAACAATACAAATAGTACGAGTTATTTATTTATTAATCTTAGACCTTAATGCTATATTTGTTACAGTTGGCAAGTAAATACAGTCCAAATAATGTCATTACAATTATTTTAAATTTAATATTTTATTTTTATTTGAACAACAAATAGTATTGTTACGAGTACACAAAAAAAGGAGCTTGCGCCATCTAGCGGGGAGCGAAGGAACCACGTTGTGTGCTGTACAAACCACTTTGTTACAAAGACAACGTGAAACATCCACTCAATACTAGATGGCGCTAGAGGACATATAGGTGAATGAACTCAGGATCGAGTACACGCACGAAGGTTCTAGAACTGTCTGGGTGTAGGCTCGGCCCGGTATAAAAAGGCCGATTGAGGCCGAGCGGAGTCAGTCAGTTCAGTTTGAGCTAACGACGAAGCGACTTCGAAGTGAATACTAGTGATCAAGAAGTGATACCAGCGGAAACCTACGACATTGGCTACGACCTCGGACATTGTTAGTGCTTAGTGAAGTGTACCTAGTGCTCAGTGCTTGTACTTAGTGCGTAGTATTTGTACCTAGTGCTTGTGTCGGACCTAGTGCTAGTGAATAAAGTCTCTAAAAGAGTCAGCAGGTCTTTCTCTCCAAATCGTTCGAACCCTAACACGTAACAACTGGTGTCGGAAGTGAGATTTGGAGATGCCATTGACTCCAAGAGAGAACCCCAAGGAGGGGGTCAGGACGAGGGCACAACGAACTGCGGATGCCACTGGGGGCCAAGCTCCGCCCACTGTGGGCCAAGCCCCGCCCACTGGCCCCGCCTACCAGGCCACGCCCACTGGCCACGCCCCACTGGCCCCGCCCACTGGCCCCGCCCACCAGGCCCCGCCCACTGACCACGCCCCTCAGGCTCCGCCCACTTTGGCTCAAGCCCCGCCCACTGGCTCCACCCACCTTGCCACGCCCACTGGACAGGCCACGCCCACCAGTGGTTCCGTAGCTTCTAACGACCCTCAAGTGGCACTTCAATTAGGAAGTTTATTTGAATTAATGAAGGCAATGCAAGAATCACAAGATCGCAAGTTCAGCGCTTTGCAAGAATCACAAGAACGCAAGTTCAGCGCTTTGCATGAATCACAAAAGGCAATGAAGGAATCACAAGAGGCAATGCAAGAATCACAAGAACGCAAGTTCAGCGCTTTGCAAGAATCACAGGAAAAAGCGCTTTGGGCTATAAAAGATGTTAGTGACACGGTGGGTAAGCTTCGAAAAGATTTCGACGAAGTGCAAGAACGAGTTACCGGGTTAGGATTGGATGTCGAAAATGTGAAAACCGTCCTCGCTGAACTACAGAAGAGAGTACTGCGCCTTGAAACCACGGGAGTTGCGATGTCTAGTGGAACTACCGGAGTTGCGCAAGGACCAAGAGTGAAAGTGCCGCCATACGACGGCACTACTTCGTGGAACGCCTATCGTCTGCAATTCCAGACTGTTGCTACTGCCAACGGATGGACGGAAGAACAATGCCTGACCGCGCTCACTGTTGCGCTCAGAGGGCAAGCTTTGTCTGTCTTGGAAGCACTGCCACATACAGAACATGGGTTCCAAGACCTGATAGAGGCACTTGAGTCCAGATACGGGGAGCGACACCTGGAGCACGTGTTCCGTGCCCAACTGCGTGACAGAGTCCAACGCTCAGGAGAAAGACTACAACAATGGGCGTTGGAAATTGAAAAACTCGTCAGGAAGGCACACCCAGGAGCCGACACCAAGATGGTGGATACGAATATTGTTCAAGCATTTGTGGACGGAATCAAAGACCTGGAGGTCAGAGCTGCAGTGAGGCTTCGTCACCATACCTCGCTAAAGGAAGCATTGGCGCATGCTTTGGAGGTCGAGGCTGTTCGCCATGACGTACGGCAGACCCATAAGATCCGTGAGGTCTCTGAGGTAGTCAAGGTGGTTAAGGCTCCTACGAAGAGAAGTTATGGAGTCATGTGCTACAAGTGTGGCGAGAGGGGCCATCTTCAGCTCAACTGCCCGCAGAAGGACGTTAAGGCTCCTATGAAGAAATGTTCTGGAGCCATGTGCTACAAGTGCGGCGAGAGAGGCCATCTTCAGCTCAACTGCCCGCAGAAGGAGGTTAAGGCTCCTACGAAGAAACGTTCTGGTGTCATGTGCTACAAGTGCGGCGAGAGGGGCCACCTTCAGCTCAACTGCCCGCAGAAGGAGGTTAAGGCTCCTACGAAGAAACGTTCTGGAGTCATGTGCTACAAGTGCGGCGAGAGGGGTCATCTTCAGCTCAATTGCCCGCAGAATAAGACCCAGAGGGCAAGGATGAAAAGGATCGAGGAACAAATAGAGGAGCTGAAAAAGCAAAGGGCTTCGTTCCCTGCCCGGGATCAAGGGAAACGAACAAAAGCTAGAACTAAGAGACGAGTTCTGGCTGACGCGGTGGAAACCCTGAAAACTGTTATCCTCCAGGCATGCAGCGGGAATAGTCTTACGACACAGGGGACTATTAACGACCGGAAATCGAACACAAGAGGCTTCGAAGAAGGGTCACTAGTGTGGCTGCATTACCCAACCCGCCGGAAAGGGAAATCTCCAAAGTTGCAGACCAAGTGGGACGGTCCATACAAAGTGGTTACCCGAATGAATGATGTGACTTATAGAATTCAAAAGCAACCAAGAGGGACATTCAAAGTGGTACACATAGACCGTCTGGCGCGTTACCATGGCAGTAACAACGATGCTCGGGACGAGCATCTCTAAGAGGGGAGTAGTGTTACGAGTACACAAAAAAAGGAGCTTGCGCCATCTAGCGGGGAGCGAAGGAACCACGTTGTGTGCTGTACAAACCACTTTGTTACAAAGACAACGTGAAACATCCACTCAATACTAGATGGCGCTAGAGGACATATAGGTGAATGAACTCAGGATCGAGTACACGCACGAAGGTTCTAGAACTGTCTGGGTGTAGGCTCGGCCCGGTATAAAAAGGCCGATTGAGGCCGAGCGGAGTCAGTCAGTTCAGTTTGAGCTAACGACGAAGCGACTTCGAAGTGAATACTAGTGATCAAGAAGTGATACCAGCGGAAACCTACGACATTGGCTACGACCTCGGACATTGTTAGTGCTTAGTGAAGTGTACCTAGTGATAAGTGAGTGTACCTAGTGCTCAGTGCTTGTACTTAGTGCGTAGTATTTGTACCTAGTGCTTGTGTCGGACCTAGTGCTAGTGAATAAAGTCTCTAAAAGAGTCAGCAGGTCTTTCTCTCCAAATCGTTCGAACCCTAACACGTAACAGTATTTATAACACAAACATTTCTTTAATATCAATAAAAGTGAATAAAGTGACGCATGGTCACCATAGTTGTAGATGGAAATTTGTTTATACGAAAATGAACACTAACACAAGGTGTTAAGCATTATATTCAGTTTTATTACAGTCTTAAACAATGTCCACTGTGATGTTTACGAGAGTTACCGTAAGAAAAAAAAGAAATAGGCAAAATAATAATTTATGTTTTCTTTTTATTTAAGAATAAATTTAAAGAAATTAATTTTAATTATGATTTGCTGACTTACAATTGGTAAAATAACATTAAAATACAATTGTTTCAATGGAGTTTTAGGTCAGCCATAATTTTTGATCAGAAACATTTTTATGCTGGCAATATGAAAGAACGAGACACAAGGCCTCCGTTGTGACTATCTCTCTCGGCTCGTTTTTGCATTTGTATAATGCGCAACCGAATATAATACTTAAGTCGTTGGACTAGTGTTCATTTTCGTAAATACATATTTTCAGAGTACTCTGTCCTGTTAGGTAGGTATTACGTCCATGGCCTTGGGACACTAATAGGGTAATTGTGACATGGAAAGTATGTCAATAATAAAGTTTCGTTGCTTTTCTTATATCTTGGTTGTGAGGTCACACATGTGCTAAATATCTTTAACATTCATATTGCCAGGCATCTAATTGTATACAACTGAGTTTTTACTACTTTGTTATTTAGCAAACATACTTACTTATTACTAGTTTAGTTTTTTCTGTGAAGATTAGTCATCATATCAGTATCATCATATCATATTATACTAATATGATGACTTCTCTTCAATGAATAATTAAGGTAGTGCATTTGGATCCAACAAGAGGATATTAAACTTATTAAGTTTTATATTGCAGCTAATGTTGTGTGTTACATTGAATGACAGTTAAGTGAAGTCTTACCAAAAGGTTTTCGGGTTTGATGTCTCGATGCACGATAGAAAGCGAGTGTAGGTATGCAATAGCTGATGTTAGGTGACCTATTAGCAAACGCGCTTGAGGCTCGGAAAATTTAGAAGCAGCTGCGATACTATCGAATAAGTCTCCACCTAGAAAATATAAAAATCTTTGGCAATGTCCTTTATTTTTTATAAATTATTAAAAGTATGATAGTTTTGTTTTAAGTTTTTCTATCTATATATAATAATTTTATCAAAAAAAAAAAAAGTAGTAAATATTATTATTACAATTTGCTACGTTGATACTATTTTTTACTAGTGCGAATATTGTATCTACAAATTATAACTAATTTAGGTTTTAAACATTGGCCTTGTGTATCGCAGTATGACGAATGTGAAAGTTAGAGGAATTAATGAATTGTTATTGGTTGAGTAGTCTTTATAATTACCGCTAACTAGTTCCATGACGAGGAACAGCCATTCGGGACTGTCTTGATCTTCAACGAGTGAAACAATGCGAGGGTGGCAAAGCTTTCTCATTACACGCACCTGTAAAATACGTGTAAATTGAATTGGATTGATTATTTTTCAATTTTTTCCATGAAAAAAAATAAAATTTATTTTTGTTCTTTTGTAAGATTTTTTTTTATATATATATTTACTCAACAGTGTCATAAGCTCAAAAACAACTTACCTCTGCCTCAACATAATGTTCTTTGCCTTTGCACTTTGCTTTGTCAATAACTTTGAGAGCATACTCCTTTCCATTCGTTTTGTCCTTACATATTCTTACAACTGCAAAGTTGCCATCACCTGTACAACAAGATTAATTTTTTTATCCTTTATATGCAAAAACAAATACAAATTTAGCAGTGAATTTAATAATATTAATTGAAATTTACTGAATTTATTCAGTAATTTTACATTTTATTAATTACGAACAGTTTTTTCTCTTTACAATGGTAGGTATAATGTTTATATCAAATCTGCTATTAATTATAGTCGGACTTCAAAATTCATCATGTATAAATGAACTATTCTTTTAATACATGTACAAACGTTGAAAGAGAAATAAAAGAACAATATTATGCTGTCGCAACAGACAATTGTTATACTAATGGCTAACCTAACCCCACGGTATCCGGTGTGCCTTCAGCTTTACTTCATAGGAAGACAATTAAAACAATATATTTTAAATATTAGAAACCCAGGTGTGCTCACAGCCTTATTACTCTGTACCGCGCACCTGCAAAGATTTCAACATCATTTCGGATGAAGATTGCAAACCACCGCAGCAATGGCCCCACCGTGGAAACCTTTCTTAAACTTCTTTATACAAAATCATTCTCTTACTTAACATCAGTAGGGAATCACCTCTTTTTAGTAATAAGTTTAGTTGTAATTTTAATTAATAAAGTATTTTAAGTAAATTGCTTTTTCTTGGCATCTCCGGCTGCAACAATCGTAACTCAATCATCAAAATTTATATGTAGTCTATTGTTTGCATTTGTGTAATACATATTTATTTTCACATTAAATCTGATGCCTTTATAATTGACAGAATGCATTAGAATGCATTCTGTCAATTATAAAGGTTGAATTTGGAATGGAACGATTGAACTATGTGGAACTATTGGTATGGAAATAGTTCAATCACCTTTGACAATACAATATATAAAGTGTACCAAATAGGAAAGTGAAAACAATTGCTGGTTGGCAGAATGCCTTTGTGCAATTTAATATGTTAGAAATTTCAGGTCGACATTTATTTTATTATAATTCTACATCCATCAAAGTATTCGGCCTTGTAACAGTGTAACTGATATGCCTAAAGGGACATTTTTTATTATGTTTAAAAATTGGTTCTTAAATATTATGTATAGTATTAAAATTAAATAATATTAATTAGAACATGCATGTAAGTGTACTATTTTTACTAGATTGGTTTGGTAGCATATAGTGACTATTGACGATCGTAAACTACTTTTTGATGATCTTGTATTATTAATCTTGCTTTATCAAGGCACTTATGCCTTGACAAAGCAGCACTTAGTGCCCCCTTAATAAATTACATGTATTGCTATCATGCTCGCGCTTCTAGAGCGACTGTTTTTCTGACGTTAAGTCAGCATCAAAAGATCCCTACATTAGTATCTACTTTCTTGCCATAGTACATATATAAAATAACATGTAATAACTAACAAAATCACATCAAGTAATATAGTAATAACGTATAGTATAATCATAAAGGCTTACGCGGCGCAAACAATGCAAACGCAAAGCTTTAACACCAGTCAAGCGGTAAAGAAATGTGAAATGTGTCAACACTTTTACTTTTTTTTTATACCATAAGTGTGGCAAACAAGCAAATGGTCCGTACACCTTATGGTTTCTGTAGAGTATAGATGAACTACTACAGAGCAGTGTTATTTAGCTGTGATCTTCTGTAAGGTTTAAAAATCCATCAGATGACTTGGTTCAAATTTCGAGCAGGATATATAGGAGAGCGGACGTACCAATGATCTTGCCGACGCTGTACTTGAGGCGCAGCGGCTGCGGCAGCAGGCCGGCGAGCGGCGCGTCCCCGTCGCCCGCCGCGCCCTCCGCCGCGCCCGCGCCGCCCGGCCGCACCGGCATGCGGGGCTTGGGGCCCGACCTGACGGAGGTCTTATTGCTTTTATGTATGTTTATTTTAACTTTCAATAAACGTTATTAATTAGACGCCGCGTTGGCGCAGCGGTCACAGCACTAGATTGCGATTGGCTGTTGCGCGGACGGTTGCGGGTTCGATCCCCGCACACGACAACATTTGTATTGGCCATAAACATGTTTGCCGTGGTCTGGGTGTTTGTGCAGTCCTTGTGGGTCTCCCCACCGTGCCTCGGAGAGCACGTTAAGCCGTCGGTCCCGGTTTTTATCATGTACACCTGATAGCTATTGTTACTTCTTCTTCTTCCTCGTTCCCTCAATGATGAGGATCGCGACCACCAATGACTTCTCTCCATTTAATGCGATCGTATGCAGCGTGTGTTGCCCGGTGCATCGTTACTTAGAATAGGGAATATATCCGCCAACCCGCATTGGAGCAGCGCGGTGGATTAAGCTCGGATCCTTCACCTGCATGGGGAAGAGGCATCTGCCCAACAGTGGGATATTACAGGCTGAATCGTGATCGTGAACTTTATTAATGAAGTGAAACTTTAGAATCGTTGTGATTTGAAACTCGATTAAACGAAAATGCGTCACGATTAAGAAAGAAACATAAATGTATAGGAGAGAACATTTTATATTATCCGTGAAAAAAATCTCTCATTGGCTACTTTTAGTATTGAAATTTTTGCACATTTAATTTGAATTTATAGTGATTTTAGGATTTGCATTTATATTTAATTGATTTGTTTCGAATACTGTAAAATAGTTTCTGTTATCTTTTTCTTTATTTGCAACAATTTGTATGTAGTTGTATGAAGGCTTATCTATACTAATATTATAAAGAGGTCCTTCCTCTTGAAAACTTTAATTGTTTGTTTGTTTGCATTGATTAGACTCCAAAACTACTGAACCGATTTGAAAAATTCTTTCACTGTTGGGAAGCTACACTATCCGCGAGTGACATAGCCTATAATTATTATATATATTTTTAATCAGAGATACTAACTAAAACTCCAATAATGTAACCAAATATGTAAAAAATATTAGTTAAAATATTCTTTACAAAAATAACAGCAAAAAAATCATTAAAATGAAAATAAAAGTTCAGTAAAATAATAATATTCAAACATTCTCTATAAAATAGGTGCAGGTACAACTACTAATGTACATAAATAACTATAATAATTTTATTTTTAGGAAATTTTTTACTGTATAAAAAATAATTACCTTGTATTTCTAGAAATTGCATTGCATTTACTTTTTCTACATTGTAAAACTGCCTTACTTTCTTCGAATTCCAGTTCAAAGTCCTCTTGATTTACTCTGTAATGAAACAAACAAATATAATAACTTTTTAATGAAAATTGCACACTGCAAATTATTGTTTATTATTTTATATCATACCTTTCGCTTCCATATGCAAAGAAGACATCTTCCTCTTCGAAAAACTGGTGTAGAGCGGTAACAGGTGTGCCAGTTTGTGTAAATACTTTGCGAACACAACCTGTGTCTAGTTTAATACAATCGGTGATCGCTACCAAGGCATGTTCTAGAGTTGGGCTATTGCGCTTATTCAATAGCAATCTGCATACCTAGAGATAAAAGTTATTTTAATTAAGATAAAAATAGCAATAGCTAAGAAACACAGTACCTTAAAAAATAACGTTGCTACATTTTTCAAACGTCTTTGTTTACATAAAAACTTTGTTATTATTCGTTTTGTTGTACATATAGGTATAATGTGAATTAAATAATCGTTTAAATTTCTTTTAGCATAAGCTTGTTAAAAATAAATTACATCTTAAATCCATTTACAAATATAAAACTTATTTACCTTGCGGGGTTTCACTCCATTTCTAATAATAGTAACTATACGGGGCCGGATTACATTGTCACCAGCGGGGCTAACTCTTGGTGTCCCATTGCCGGTAGAATTGTCCATTGTCCTACCATTTGTCTGAAATTATTTTTATATTTTAATAATAAAAAAGTAAGTAATAAATAAGAAGTTATTACAAAGTTAGGTAAAACATTTTATTTGTTTTATACTCAGTAGAATCCTTCTCCTACATGGAGAAGAGGCCTATGCCCAACAGTGGGATATTACAGGCTGTATCGATCGACTCAGTAGAAAATGTATTATTACTGAAACTATTATTAAGGAACTAAAATAATTTTCATTAGCACCTTGAATTGTACAATGTTCATATGTGTAAATAATTTATTATCTTCAAAGTGTTAAGAAATGACAGTATAAATATTTGCAGTAATCATGCTTGTTTACATATATATAAACAATAGAAAGTTCCTTTTTAACTTTTATATATTTTAACTTTTACAGATTTACAAATTTGTTTTATTTTGTTTACAGGAATAAGCTCAGAGTCAGCAATGCATTGTAAAAGCATGTTTAGCGATCAGCAAAACCTTGCTGTATTAAACATTTTAAATGTATTTTGTGTCAAAAATTTCTAAACCACTAAATATGTACAAGGCTTTTAAGTTGCTAAATTTAATATAATTATGATATGTATGTCCATACAGATATTATTTCCTTGTAATTGAATACATATTTTATTATTCAAAAAAAAATATAACTTTTTTAAATTTGCTTTCACAAAATATTATTCACGACAAATCCATTATATGATAGTTAGCATTATTAATCTTATTTTGCGTAGCAAAAAAAAAACAATAATCATTCAATTCAATAAACAAGTCACCTGCAAGTAACGGGACAATCTGTTATTAGCTCTAGCTGGTGAAGGACTTGCGCTGTCACTGAGAGACTCTGGCCCACTCAGTCTAAATGACTGAGGAGTTACAGCACTGGCTTCATAGTCTAATCTCTTAAACGGTTCCCCAAACCCACTGCAAACATATGACTGACCATCTTCTAAGTCATCCAGTTTTCCTACCTAATAAAGTGTAGTTTTTTTTTTAAATATTATTTTCATTGTAATAATTTATTAATATTTTTTTAACCCATAGATTTAGACAACTCATTATTTAATAATTTAAGTATTTACAGACAAGTTTACACAACAAATACTGAAAGCATGCAGTAATTGAGAAATATTACACTGAGCTGCAATATCAAGCTTGAATTTTTTTTTTATATATAATAAAAATATTTCTTTATTCTTAGCTAATTATATATATTTCATAATACACCAAATAGTATAAGGACTTTTTTTATGTATGAATTATTCAGTATTTTACAATTACATTTTATGGGTTTATAATTCTAACATATGTATACTGTACATATAAAATAAATGTTTAACTTACTTTTCTACCTTCTAAAGAATATATGGTTCTAACACCACTAGGCAATGTAACATTATCAACTAAAACCCTTGTTAAGTCTGCAGTTAAACTGTCAAATGATCTGAAAACAAACACTTCTATTACACAACATATAGGATATTATTTCATTCACCAAAACTATGTAAGCCAATGTATTCATAAATCATTTCTATATTACAGATGTATGAATGACTCATTCTTAGCTATGTCAAGTACTGGCTCTTTAATTGGAAAGTCAAGATTGAGGGGTACATAATAAATTTTAAGATTTAATTTAATTTAAGATAAACTGTCGATTGATTTTAGATATAAAGTTAATTTTTTTTTATATGAAAATAAAATATATACTGAAATATTAAAATAGAACACTACTATGTAATGAAATATTTCGCTTCAATTTCCTTGAAAATAATAATATACAACACAAAAAGAATTAAATGTGTTCTATTAGGAAAGTGAAAGTAAATCAAATAAGACTGTAAAATCCTATTTAATATTTTATCCCCACCTGTATCGTTCTGGCAAGACTGGAATTATGACTCCTGAATAAAATTTATCACCATTTCGAAAAAACCTGATTCGTTTTGCTTTTCGTGCTGGTTGTGATCGAACCATTACGCTGCGTCGATTCGTCCTAGATTTCATAATATCCATATCACTTAAGTCTTTTTCTAATTCGCAAACGGAGCTTGAATGGCTCCCACTACGACTTAAATTGTTCTCCATCCTGTTAAGTTAAAAGTTAGAAAAAGTTATAATTTCGATAACGGAAAGTGTTAACATGATTCAGACAAACTCACCTTCGTTCGTTAGGTGTCCTTTTCATCGATAACTATTTCTGTTTTTATGTTATGGAAATCATAACTTAATCGTGTCTCATTGTCTAATATTTAAAGAGTCTAAACAATTTTTATATACTAAATACATTAAATTAAAGCGATTCTGTACTTCACTTCACTTGGCGAACAATTCATGAAACACGGAAATTGCGGAAATCAGCGCAGGTTACAGATTCAAAATAACAAAAGATTATAAATAAATTTTCATAAATTTTGTTACCGAGGCTTAAGGTACGGCCTCATGGAGCCGCTCGACGCTCGTTTCCAGCGATAATTAGTATTGTACTCTGTGGATAATGTGATCGCAGGAAATGTAGCGACAAAGCTGAAAATGTTGAGCTACGACATAGATGAAGGATACTAGAGTATCCTTCATCCTAGAGCTACGGCCTTTGCAGTCGCTCGTCGCTCGTTTGCAGCGACAAATCTGGTCACGTGACATGTAGCGATAAAGTTGAAAATGTTGAGCTTTGTCGCTGGGAAAGGATCGTGAGTCAGAAAGCGAGATAGATAAGTCGACATAAGTGTGGTGCTGCAACGATTATTTAATTCATCGCTCTAAATAATGGATTCAGACAAGGTAAATACTTTAAAACATTTAATTCATATTAGTAAAGTATGGACATATACGTTTAAACGATAATTTTGTTTCTTCATTGTAGTTTTGTAACCGTATTGCCGATGCAATGTCAGAGAGGAACCAGTGCCTACACTACCTCCGCCACCACAAATGGAAGATGTTGATGGATTCCTACTGGGCGTGGGTGTTAATTTGAGACGTTTACCACTGTCGGAACGGATGGCAACGGTCATCGAGATTTTGAATCTGGTCCACCAAAAATGTCTGAGGTTTACGTCGGACACTTAAGACGTTAACTGGTTCTTTTTTCGTTTTTCCAATTTTTTATATGTAAGGACATTATTTAAAAAAAAAATTATAATATATAATTGTTAAATCAATAAAGAAAACAGGTTGATACTGAAATAAAACAGAATGATCATTGCCGATATTTTTGGCATTCATCCCTATTGTTCCTAGTTTAAAATAAATATTTATGTGTTCATTAAAAGGTCTAAACTTTGTCTAAGACTTAGACAAAATTAAAGCATTTTTTGCGGATATATTGCTGTATGGTGATCGACGTGATTGAGTCTTTATGGTATCTTGGTCATAAAATATAAAACTATGCAATTAGCATTTCAATTTATAAAAAAAACGTTAAAATATATGCATTCCCTATTCACCCGGAAATTGGGGTTAATAGAGACGAAAATAGGGTCAATAGAGAAATTCACCAGGGCTGGCTCTTGTGTAATATATTACAATTTCTAGCTACCTATTTATTTTGTTTTATCTAATTAATTAATGTACTAAGCAAGCCACTAAGTTTTGCATTTTAGTATGATACTAGTAAATGTAAATGATTAGTAATGCAATACCTAAAAATGTAGACGCTGAAATAAAATGCACTTATTAGACTAAGATCCCACCGCAAATTTGTCCATGTACTCGGTTTGCAGTGGGATCTTAACCTATATGTGTTCCATGATTTATTTTTATTGAAAAATCATAATGAACGAACATTTTAAAAATTATTATTGAAGTATTTAAACATTTCAAAGTCAACAAACTTATAATATATCAATTTATTATAAAATAGCTTTAAAAAACGTTTAACTGCTCAGTGACAACCCTACATAGCTGAACCTATTCATACATAAGTCGTCCCTATTGATCTCAGTTTCATCCCGTTTAACCCCGCTTTCGTTGCTATTCATACCTCAGACGTCCCCATTCACCCCAAAAACAACAGATTTCTCATGTCTCTAATTTATCAAAATAATATTATTATTAATTAATAACTGAGATTTAACTTTTATGTATATGACGGCCCAAACACTAAATTAAGTTATTATTTTATGCACTCCTATTTCTTTCACTTTGTATCACTGCCACGTAGGGTTGCCAACCATACTTTATAATAACTTGTACTTTATTTTTGGTTTATCTATACTAATATTATAAAGAGGTAAAGTTTATAACTTTGTTTGTATATACGGGGTAATCTTCGCAAATACTGATCCGATCATGAAAATTCTTTCGCTAACAGAAAGCTACACTATTCAGGAGTGACAAGATAAAAGGAAAAAGATAAAAATATATAAAGATTTTAAATCAGCAGGATTTGAACCTGCGCCTAGGGGATCGGACAAATTTTCAAAAAGTGTTTTTAATTAATCTTTATGGATACTTATACCCATAAAAAATAAACTTTTATTAATTTACAGCCTTTTAGGTACTCAAAATCATGTTTTAATATTGTTTGCTCACAAATCCCGCCAAAACGCCACGTTATGACATCTGACAGCGGGTGACGTCAATTGTGGGTCATAAACATAGAGTATATAAAGCACAGAGTACGTTGAACATACGGATAGAATAACCCGTGCAGTCAATGCTTGCTCTTTTCTAAAGTACTCTGTGGCTTGTAGCCCACAAATGACGTCACGCACTTTAGTTGGTGTTTTAGTACAGATTAATAATATTGTAAAAAACAACATTTTATTTCTTCATTTAAAAATATTTAAATGAATTATATTAAATTATTATTCGATAAATAATCGTAAAACAGTATATTTATTCTATCTAAGTACATTATAGATTTTAATCTGATTACTGTCCGATCCCCTATTATTTGCCTTACAAATTAATTGGTGATTTTAAAACATTTATATTTATCTGATTTGCTGAAAATAGTGAGAGTGTATTGGAACATATCAAATTTCACCGTACCCTTCTTAAGTGAAATGGATTATAACGCCCAACGAAGTGGGCACGGGTCGGCTAGTAGTTTATACTTTTGCATACAAATAAAGTATGTGAAAATACTTTATTTTTCAATACTTCCTTACATGCCTGAAAAATGAGTTAAATTTGAAAATTTTGAAATATGTTTGAAATGGTAATTACAAAGGCCAAATTACAAGACAGATTAAATATTAAGATGGACGATATGTATTCCGAATCTATGTGTGTTTTCCAATTGCAGCACCAAAGCGTATTTTAAGGCGTAATGCTCAATGTTGAATGTTTCAACTACAGCAATGCTTCGCCCAATCGAGCACATTCAAGTTTCTAGTTTTCCTATTACAGGATTTAAGCGCATTATGCGGTTTAATGCTCAACGTTGAATGTTTCAACTACAGCAACGCTTCGCTCAATTGAGCACATTAAAAAGGACTGCTTTTGCGTGATGCGTACAACGATACAAATTACAATCTATACCAACTCAGTAGCAGAAAATTAACATTATTTTAGTGTTTATTCTTTAAATTGGTCTAAATTTTGATCCCTTCCTCGAATCCCTTGATCGAATTTTTTTATTAAGATTAACAACTACCTATTTCGTTAGTAATGTTGAATTGTTGAAAAATATTTTTCTTCGTAATTTTTTGGAAATAATAAAAAGTTAATTCAGACTGTGACAAAAAATTGTAATATTTTACAGTTATTTAACTATTCTTTACGTTGTTATTTCTTGCACTGTGTCCCCGCATAGTCCCCGCTATATGATAATAATTATTATGACACTCTCTCTCATGACCATTGGTTGCAGGTTGACTGGAAGAGATCTCTTCTATTGGCTAGGTGCGAAGTCATGGTGGAGGTAAGCCGAATCGACACAAGCGTACGCAGTGGTGAATTTTTGAACTAAACGGAGATGTTTTATGACTCTGTCGTATAAAATACACGTAAACATTTTAATTTTTTATCAATAATAACATTTTAATAAAATGAGCAACCGGAGTTGCTGTGTCGTTAATTGTAGAAATACTAGTAGAAAGAGTGAGTGTAAATTTTATACATTTCCAACTGCGAATTGGAAAATAAATCAAAGAAAAAAGTGGATAGTAGCAGTAAGACGGCGAAAGTATGTAGTATCATAACCTTAATTTCAGTATTAATAATAAAAGAGTATAACGGGCATTTGGAAAATGGTAAATGTTGTTGACACAATAATAATTATATTATCTAAATTAGTAATTTGAAATATAAATGTTTTTACTTGTGGAATTTATCAAAATTTAATAAACTATTGTATGTATTTTATTAAGAATTTCATATAAATAATGAAAAATATTTTGCTACTCTTTAGATTAAACAACGTGTTTATTAAATTTAAAAAATTTAGGTACTAATTTGGAACTCAATTCGATGATTTACTGCTTGAAACCCAGTTTGATGATGACATCCATGTTTTCGTAACGACTTGAATAAAAAAATATTAAATTAAAAAAATTTATATTTTACGTTATCTTCAAGATTCAGCTAATACATTATCTTTTTATTTTTATTCTTTACTTTTACCTTTACAATTATAATTTAATTAATTATACTCTTTGTTTCCAAAGTTTATTTCCTTTTAGTTTTGTTAAAATTAATTTTACAACTCATATGTACTCAGCTATGCTTTAGAAATTAGAATTGACCACAGATTACACACAGATAGTATAAAACTATAAAGCTAGCTAGAATTGACTTAATAGTTAATCTAATCATGAACATATTAAATAATTTGTTTATCAATGATACTTAAGTTTTTTTTTTAAGATATTTAATTCAATATAAAATAGCACGTAATTTCGTCAGTTCGTCACTACATTTTTTTCACATATTGATAGTTATTTATTAACAATAAAAAAAAAAGTTATTGTCAAATATCATTAACATACTGCCAATCACATATTGTATCTGCCAATACTGTCCCCTTTTAGTTCATAGTCGAGTGGCGCTACCGTCACGCACCTAGCCAATAGTGCGTTTCACGAAAGAGTTCCCTTCGTGGTTATATTGGCTAAACTGATTTTAATGTTGCTATATCTTGATATAAAATTCCCTTACTAATTATTTAATATTAATACTTACTAATATTAAATTTTAATATTTTTAATTTTACTAAAACTTAATTAAATATCAATTGGTTTGCTATATTTATTCATTCTAAAATGTTCTTAGTTATTTAAAAAACTAAAACAATAATGAAACATGACAGGCATGTGATGGTTAAGAAATTAAAATTTGTAGATACTGATGACTAACCATGCTACTGACAAAATCTACTAACTACTAAAAAAACTGCAAGAAACCAGCAACGCATTCAAAGTATGGTACTTTTACAAAACATTCAAGAAAACCACAAGGCTAGAGATGAAAACATGACTAAATATTTAGAAATGAAAGAGAAAGAAATGGAGTTAAAAAAATGGAATCGATGTTCGTGAAACAGAAATGTAATATAAAAAAGATATTGCGAGTGAAAAACTAAAGTTGAATGAAAAGAAGCACAAGGACTGGTTAAATCTAGAAAAATTTAAATGTGAACTTCTAGAAAAACTGTTTAAAAAATCGTACCGACAGCGAAGATTCATTAAATTAACAAAAATTAATGTTTAAGAGTTTGTTGTATGTGCCTAAAAAGTTTATTTTAACATGCCAAAACAAATACTTTATTTTAAGTTTTAGATTAAGATTTTATTGTACTTAAAAGTTTATTATGTTTTTAACATGCAAAAACCAATAAAACATTTTTTAAAGTTTTTTATTTAAATAAACAGTAGATTACTTATTTAATAAATTTTAATTCTTTATCATTTTAATTGAATTTTACAAATCAATTTACAAGTGGTATAGAAAAGTATAGATATTTTATTTTGAGCTTATGAAACTTGTGCATCTGGAAACAAGTCTCTGAATAATAGTATTCTACGATCTCTATCATTTTTATTATTTTGATATTGTTCTTTATAACCATGTTCCTCTAAATTTATTCTACAATTGTACATTATCCATGATTATCATCTACAAAGATCAAAGTTATCATGTCCATTGATACACTAATTGTGCAAAATACATGCTGCTGTAACAATTTTGGATACAAATGATAAATCTTTGTACTCAGTAAAGAATTTAATCAGTCGAAAACGGCTTTTCAACGAATATTGAATTCGAATTGGTATTTATACTAATATTATAAAGAGGTAAAGTTTATAACTTTGTTTGTTTGCAGAGGGTAATCTTGGAAAATACTGATCCGATCATAAAATTCTTTTACTAACAGAAAGCTACACTATTCAGGAGTGACATAGGCTTAAGGCTATATTTTATAATTTATTGCAATTGATTATAAAATACACTGAAAATAATAGTAGGTGTTACGAATCGCGCCATCTCTTGACGTGCTCTTGACGACCTGTACCTGTTCCCTACTATTACAATGTACTCTGTGAGTTCTGTGACCTGTACCAACTAAACATCGATGTAAAATTGTAAAAATGTAAAGTAACAGGTAACAGCGGACGGCGCGCGGCGGGCCAAAGGAAAATAGGGATTCATTTATTTAAATAGATATCACTTTATTTATACATTGATGAGGTTGCTAAGTCTATGATTTTTTTTAAACATTTAATTTAGCGCATTCTAGTGGTACAATTGAAAAAATTAACATTCCAATTAATGGGGGCTTTACACGCTACGTTAAATTGTAGCAATTTATTGAACGATTTATCGCTCCAACAAATCGAAAGAGCAGAGCACAACTCCAATCCCAATAAATCGCTACAATCTCCCGTTTACACACAACAATAAATTGTAACAATCTCATCGTTACGATAAATTGCTACAACTTAGCAACGAGCGTGTAAAGCCCGCTTAAGAATTTGGCATTGTGCGTCACTGATGCTCTGCAATTGGAACACTACCTATAAGACTTATAAAGAGATCCAAAGAAAATTCACTAATGATGATAAACACTTTTAAGTGAAAATTACAGTGTATACGTAAAAGTGCATCTGATAGCTTACCAAATATAAAAAAATATTTCTTATTTACTCTCCGTTCCCGTCACTTCAGTTTTCACTAAAAGAGGTTTTTTTTTTCAGTAATAAATATAAAGTGGTGAGAAGAGAGAAATAGAGCGTCAATAAAAATTAAAAACGAATTAATTATTTAAATTAAAATTTGGTTCCAAACAAGCTTTGAAACATTAAAATATAACAAAAAAATTTTAGCATGTGCTAAAAGCACACAAAAAATACGTTTTTAAAGCAATAAAAACATAAAATTTGAAAAATACTTTATTTTTTCCTATCCAAACAATTTTATTTTATTTTTGTCAAAAAAGGATGCCAACCCTACTGCCACGAGCTATGAAGAAGGTTAAGCCTGATTTACACCAAGGCAACAACGTGCGGCATTGTCGCATGCGACATATTGTGGCGTGCGCCATCTTGTGGCATGCGACACATTGCGGCATATGTGGCATGCGACAGCGTATTTTATGCCAAGGCAACAGTTTTTAAGCGTCGTGCTGTCAAATTTTAGTCTGCCTACTTGATCGATAGAGATAGGTTAGAATTTCTTCAGACAAAAAAACAAAAAAGTAGATTTTATATATTTCTTTTTTAGATTTTCTGTAGTAAGGGTACAATTTCTAGAGATACCAGACGATTAGTGAGTTTGTTAATTTTTTTCGTCTACGTAGGTACATTGTATTACTTGTCGATGTGATCTAAGTCGGTTTTTTTCGTTTGCTAACAAATATAATTATCATTACACCACTTCATGTCCGATTTATCTCATTTTGTAAATAAAATAAATAAGTACAATCAAAACATAACCTAGAAACTGGCTTGACGCATCAAAAATTGTCGCACGGAATCCATCGTGATCGGATACAAGCTGCGACACTCTGCCACATGACGCAAGGTGTTGCCGTGCCGCAAGGTTCTTGCCACAACGTGCGACATTTTTCATGCGTCAATGCCGCATGCCACAATGACGCACACTGTTTCCTCGGCGTAAAACAGGCTTTAGGAAATCAGCAACACAGGGTCTCGTGTCCAGATTTATCGCTGCAAACGAGCGACGAGTGACTGCATGAGGAAGCAACTTTTTGAGTCGCGGGAAATTTAAAATGAGGTCACTTGACCAGATTGCCGCTGCAAACGAGCGACGAGCGGCTGCATGACGTAGTACCTTTTTAAATCGCGGGAAATTTAAAATGGGGTCACGTGACCAGATTTGTCGCTGAAAACGAGCGTCGAGCGGCTGCATGAGGCCGTACCGTACCGAACTAAGTATTTGCAATTAGAATTAGAAAAAAAAATTATCAAGTTACTACTGAGATCTATTAAATAAATTTAATAATCCTTACATCGCATAAAAAATAATAAAATTGTAATTGTATACTTTTATACAAAAATGTGGAGCAGAAATATTTCCACCAAGATCTTAAAATATAGCCGACGTGTGAGGCCTTTTTCATTATTATTAAAAAATGATACGCTATTAAAAACTGTGTTTTAGTATTAACATTAAGACTGAATTTAAGTGAAATAAGCGTTTGTGAAAAGTAGAACAGTAAAATATTGTAATATTGTTGATACCTTTATTTATATTATGTGATTAATAAACAAATAAGTATACTATAGCGGAGCCGATAAAAACTACTATGGAGCAGTATTATATGGATGTAGAGCAGTTTGGAGCAGTTTGGAGCAGTTTGAAATATTGTTTATTTAAAAAGATATGGCTGTATCAAAATTAAGATAAAATTTTTTTTTCCCAAATCTTTATTGATTTTTCATTAGAAATATAAGGTGGAGCAGTTTAAGCTGGCGATGTTTTTGGATAGAGCTAATTAAAATACATCGGTCAGTATTTTTATTATTACAAGAAATATACTTTTATAGGCTGGGGTAGGGGGGTTCCGTACCGGTAGTAAACGAGCGACGAGCGACGAGCGGCTGCATGACGTAGTACCTTTTTGAGTCGCGGGAAATTTAAAATGGGGTCACGTGACCAGATTTGTCGCTGGAAACGAGCGTCGAGCGGCTGCATGAGGCCGTACCTTTATTTTAAATAACCACTCAAAATAGTATTAAAAATTAAAATCTTTGTTGCATAACTTGAGTATAATGATATAATTTTTTTAAAATACATTTTAATAATAAAGCGAATAAAAATACTTGTGTACGCACGTAAAAAGTTATACTTCATTGGCTGGCTTACTTAAGGGTGTCGGTTTTTTTGTGACGGTGTGCGCGTGTATCGTAAAAATTTACTCTCATCCTTTTTCCCTAACGCGCCAAAAGAAGTATAACTTCAAAAAGTGTGTGAATAGGTACTTATTTACGCACATAAGAATTTATACTTCATTGGCTAGCTAGCCTCACGTTGCTAACTTCTTCTTCGTTGACTAGCTAATTTCAGGGTATTTGTTTTTTGTGACGGTGTGCGCGCACAATCGCGCATCGTAATACTCTTATCATTTTTTCCTAACGCGCCAAAAGAAGTATAACTTCGAAAATAGTGCATTTTTTTAAATGTAAGAATACTAGAGTACAACCATATGTATCTGAATAGAAAAAATGTGGTGGAATAAAGTAATTAGATAATAATATATGTACTAAATGTTACTATAGTTAAGTTGTTATTGTTGTTAGTTTAGTAAGTATATTGTTTATCGTTTGCAATTTCATTATGAAATATTTATGACTTCAAAATGTAGTCAGTGGAATATCTAAAAATATCTTAAATTAATGATTATGGCATGATTGTTTCAGACTTGAATCTAGAACTAGAAAAACAGAACCTTATTGGAGCTTCTTTAACAGGATTAACTTATTTTACCAATGGTAACATTGCAAACAGGTGACGCATTTATCAATTTCGTTCAGCGTTGCCATTTACACGGCAATTGCCGTGTTACACGGCAATTTGGATATATTCGGTGATAAAACACGGTACACGGCAGTACGTTCATTGCCGTGTTCAAAAACACGGCAATCCAATGTGTACTTGTTTTTCCTAATAATTTCATCGATAGTTGATAAGTCATTATAGTGCAACACAAAAACAAGAACAAGAAATAAAATTATTACAAAAAAAAAACAAGAAATAAAATTATTACTTCCAAACAATCAGCTCAGCTCAATAAATTGAGCTTTACTGGCTGTAAGCACTTTATCCGATCCGAAGGAAATTGCGTAAATTTCAAATCAATTAAACAAAAACACAACAAAAGATTAAACAATATAAAGGAAAAAAATAAATATAAATTGAATAAAGCCGAAGAAAAAATGTTGGTTACGATAAATTTGTATGACGGTTGTGAAGAATAATTTATTATTCAACCGATTTCAAAAAGGAGGTTATTTAACCGACTTCGAAAAAGGAGGCGGTTATTCAATTCGACCATATAAATATTTTTTTTTATGTATGTTCGGGGATAACTTCGTCGTTTATGAACCGATTTTTATAATTCTTTTTTGTTTGAAAGGAGATATCCTAAGGGTGGTACCATGATACAGAAACCAGAATATGATAATGGAATCCCAGATAAACCGAGGGGAACCCTCGAAAATCGTAGTGACGACTAGTGCGTTTGTTAATTTTTTCTCGTCTACTTACGTTGTATTACTTATCGATATACTTGAAGTCGGTTTTTTCGTTTGCTGCTAGCAAATACAATTATTTATTGTCATTTTTAATCTTACGTGTTAATGTAAAGTAAATACACGGCAATTTTGTAGTTTTTATTCCAAAACACGGCAATCCAGATACCCAAAACACGGCAACTTAAAATTTTGTGATGGCAACCCTGATTTCGTTTTATGTCAAAAAGTACCTACAGACCATCTACAGACAAAGAGTGACTATTATTTTTAGTTTTCGTACTAATTGTGTAAATTTTCGTGCAAAATGTCTTCAAGAAAAAAGGTTCTTTTAAAAGTTATCATCCTTGGCGACAGTGGCGTTGGTAAAACTTCGCTGATGAATCAGTTTGTCAACAAAAAATTTTCCAATCAGTACAAAGCGACAATAGGCGCTGATTTTCTCACGAAAGAAGTAATTGTCGACGATAGAATCGTCACGATGCAGATTTGGGACACAGCAGGGCAAGAGCGATTCCAGTCGTTGGGGGTGGCGTTTTATCGTGGGGCCGACTGTTGCGTCTTAGTCTTTGACGTAACTGCCCCCAACACGTTTAAGTCCTTGGAGAGTTGGAGAGACGAATTTTTGATACAAGCTTCACCACGCGACCCAGAAAACTTTCCATTTGTTATTCTAGGTAATAAAGTCGATTTGGATAATCGTGCCGTTTCTGCCAAACGAGCCCAGCAATGGTGTCAAAGTAAAAATGATATTCCTTATTTTGAAACAAGTGCCAAAGAAGCTGTAAATGTCGAATTGGCGTTTCAGACTATAGCGCGTAATGCTTTGGCGCAAGAAACAGAGGCCGAATTGTACAATGAGTTCCCTGATCAGATCAAGCTGAACGCCAATGACAACGGTCGCAATCGGGATGGAGATAACTGTGCTTGCTAGGTTCCATACTATTTCCAACATTGGTAATATATTAGTGTCTCCTTATTTTATATAATGTAATACAATATAGTATATAACAATTTTAATTTATAAGTTATAGTTTGATATTTTACTAATATGTAAAAAATGTATAGATGTGATAGGTCTTTCATTTTCGAGATTTATGTAGCCTACAGCTGCAGTTATATACTTCGACACTTATAAATTGAAAATATGCTTTTATCACAGTCATAAGTATGATAGTTTTTATTCTTTTAAGTAAAGTACAACTGAATTTGTTAAAAAAACGGAATCAATTATTATTGGACGCAGTTTATAATGAATTTTATTTCCAAAGATAAGGTAATAAAGGCAAAGTTTATTGTGATACTATTTTACTCATGTTGTAACAGAAAATAATAAAAAAAAATTATGTGTTAATTAGTAAATTAGAAATTTACCGGAAAGTTAAATACTCCAGAAATCAATTTTTTTTTTTAAATATTAAAGAACGTTTATAGTTTTTTAGTAAAATGTAGCAGTCTTTATGTAGTAGGTATAGCCAATGAAAATGCAGTAATATTGGTTGATCATTTGAAACTTACTTAGAGCCTTTTATGAAATTTCATTCTTGGTATAAAGTGATGATTATATTAGTATTGTTGTAGTTGATATTTTATTTTGTTTTATAGTTCAAAAGATGTTTTGGTTTCATTACCGAACATAACTGTTTTGTTTCTGTCTATTTAAAAAGACAATTATTACAGAATAACCCAAACAATAAAACAAAGTTCCACATTTTAAAATAAAAAATAAATCTTTAAAAGACATTATTATGCATTGATAAATTGTATTATTTATTTTATAAAAGAGTTGTAATTCAAGCTTTGGCTATAAACCCAATTCTGTACTGCTTTAAAAAAGTGAACAAATTAAACAGTTGTTTCTTTATTATTCATACATTTAATATTTCTGTATATATTTGAATTTTATATTAATAGTGATAAGTAGTTAATGGTAAATAATAACATATTTACACATACATTTAAAGTTACTTTGCATTTTATAATACACTCATTATTTAAAAAAAAAGCTATATATTGTAGCAAATATTGTTACTGGTATGGTTATCTTTTTCATAAAATTATGGTAAGGACGTATATATGATGTGGCACCAATCGTCCATGCAAAACTAAATCATTTAGTCTTAATATAACATGTGTTGCTAATATATTATTCACCTTAATATTTCGAGTTATTGCAATAGTTTCAACGAGCTCACTTTTGCATGAAGAGCTCAGTTTGTTTCTTACCTTAAGCTAGTTATATCAACATATATCTTAATGCTCACAAGTATCTAATAAGCAGCTGTGCTGTAATTACGAATGTTTTAGATCTGCTATAAAAGGTTGCAATAATGGCCTATCATTGAAATTAAAGATTAAGTTGTGAGAAATGGGGATGTCTGATAAGACCTTGCCTTCAATTGCAATTATTGGATTACAAATTTTTGTATCAATCCCCTTACTACTTGATTTTTGAGGGATCTTATTCAATTTTCAAACAATAACTTAAATTGTAAGGTATAGTTTAAAGGTACAGAAATACGACATACGCTGTAATTGGTTGCTTTTAATTTTATATTAATAAAGAAAAATCCACATCCATTATTGTTTCATTATATTTATTTCGAAATATTGAAATGCTTGGACCTGCACGATTGTGGCTTACCTGGATTAATAGCAAAAAATAACAGTAGGTACATATTGAGATCCTGTGAGGGTTAATATGATCTACATTAGTATGAAATGCATTAATTAAATATTTTTTTTTTTGGGTTGTATTGATTGTATCTGACTGGTTGTGATACCAGTAACATTTTAAAAATGAACTTAATAATTGTGTTTGCTAGCAAACGAAAAAAAAAACTGACCTCAATTACATCGACAAGTAATACAATGTAATAGACGAAATAGACTAATAAAATTAACCAACGCACTAATCGTCACTACGATTTTCGAGGTTCCCCTCGATTTCTCTGGAATTCCATCATCATATCCTGGTTTTCTTATCATGGTACCAAACTTGGGATATCTCCTTTCCAACAAAAAAAATAATTATCAAAATCGGTTCATAAACGACGAAGTTATGCCCAAAAATACTTAAATATACAGGCTGCCCCGTAATGAATGGATAATCCTGAACGTGCGTATGCGGAGGGGGGAGGTGGGTTACAAAACCAAAAAAAATTTTTTTTATCTCAAACAGTTCGCGGTCTATGCCATTTTTTGTAAAATTTAAAAAAATCCCAGTTTTTCTCACATTTGTGAGCACCACGACCGCTATTTGAGGCCTAGATCGTATTTTTTTTTAAAGTGTTCCCTAATAATGCTGTTCCTTAATTATGTTTCAAAAAACTCAACTACTATGAATAGTAGTTTACAAGAAGTCGCTAAACTTAAATTTTAATTTTGATATTTACCTGCTAACATTGAGCACCTGTGGTGTAAAAAAATGTATCGGAGTTGTGGCGGCCAACTACTTAAAAAAAAAATAGCCTACTTCATAAGGATTCTAAAACAGTACCATACTATCTACTTCATATCGTAAAATTTGTGAGCTATAGCCATTAATATGTAAAAATAGGCATTTCATCACAAAAGTGCAAAATTATTTGCAGATATTTTTTTGAGTTTTTATAATATAAGTAAGTAAGTAAAGCTGTCGACCCTAAAAATTAGATTTTACTACCTGCTCGGCCTATTCAGATGAATTCTAAACTGTGTGAGGGAGACAAACAGTGCTTAGGAAAAATTTCCGAAAAAATGTTGATCTTCGATTCTTCCGTTTCTCTGCAGAAAACTATTCGTACTCGGCAGTTGCGTTGTTGCATCGTTTGTACACGTGTAACTTGATACGGATGAAGTCCAAATTATTTCAAAAAAATTTAATTTTCAAAAAAAACCGACTTCAATTACATCGACAAGTAATACAACGTAAGTAGACGAAAAAAAAAAACAAACGCACTAGTCGTCACTACGATTTTCAAGAGTTCCCCTCGATTTCTCTAGGATTCCATCTTCAGATCCTGGTTTCAGCCTACTGTATTATGCCACTGTTGGGCACAGCATAGGCCTCTTTCCCCATATAGGAGAAGGATCAGAGCCACCACGCTGCTCCAATGCGGGTTGGCGGATATATTCCTACTATGAGTAACGATCGCTATCAGGTGTACATGATAACAACCGGGACCGACGGCTTAACGTGCTCTCCGAGGCACGGTGCCTCACGGTGGGGAGACCCACAAGGACTGCACCAGACTGCACAAACACCCAGACCACGGCAAACATATGTATGGCCAATACGTACTTATCATGTTGTCGTGTGCGGGGATCGAACCCGCAACCGCCAGCGCAACAGCTATACACAAACCAGTGCTGTGACCGCTGCGCCAACGTGGCGTCACATCTAAAACAATCAATTTAAAACTTAGCGTTTTACAGTTACAAACCAATTCAAATAAAGATACATTAATAATATATTAATTGAAATATGTTGTTGTTGTTGTATGTTTTATTTTTGTGCTAATAATGTATGTATGTATGTATGTGTGTGTGTATGTATGTATGTATCTATGTATGTGTGTATGTATTTATGTAACTGAGGTGAGACTGTTAACTGAGGTAGGGCACAGCAGGAAATCTCCTGCTCAAAAAATGGAGCAGCCCGACTGGGGTACCTACCTATTACATATACATTATAATATGAATTCTAAACTGTGTGAGGGAGGCAAACAGTGCTTGGGAAATTTATATCTCAATAATTTTACGATATAAAGTAGATAGTATGGTACTGTTTTAGAATCCTTATGAAGTAGGCTATTTTTTCAAGTAGTTGGCCGCCATAACTCCGATATATTTTATTTACACCACAGGTGCTCAAACATAGCAGTTAAGTAAATTTCGAAATTAAAATTTAAGTTCAGCGACTTCTTGTAAACTACTATTGCGAAAACTTGAAAATTTAGGGATACGCGGTGTAACCTTAGATTGGTTTAAAAGCTATCTCTCAGGTCGGCATCAAGTAGTCCAAATACAGGGTATCTTAACTAATGAGCTTCCAGTAAATTTCGGAGTACCCCAGGGCAGTGTTTTGGGGCCCACTCTTTTTCTTATATACATGAACGACATACATCAATTATGCATTCCATCAGCAGAACTTCTTTGTTATGCCGATGACACTGTTGTATTATTTTACGCCGACAATTGGGAAAGTGTCGCAAACTACGCTGAAAGAGGAATGATTCAAATAAAAAACTGGCTGGAAAGAAAACCTGCTCACTCTAAATGCTGACAAAACCAACTACATCTGCTTCTATAAAACAGCTGCTTCGCAACCTAAGAACCCGTTCCTAATTTATTTGCACTCTCATACACCACATAATTTACCATGTAACTGTATAATTCTTAATCGCACTGAAAGTGTTAAATATCTCGGAGTGATCTTAGATGAACGCCTCACATTTCGTCCTCACATAAACCTCACCACAGCTAGAGTGAGAAAACTGATTGGCATCATGCGACTACTGAGAAACTCTGGCAGCTGGAAAACTTTAAGAACAGTTTACTTTGCCTTATTATGCCAATCAATTATAAGCTACTGCATTGAAGTATGGGGTGCAGCGGCCCGGACATCAATGATCGTACTGGAAAGAGCTCAACGAGCACTACTAAAAGTGATATTAATGAAACCCTATCGTTACTCCACCAACGATACATACAAGCAAGAGTTCTGCGAGTAAGACAATTATTTATTCTCCGTAGCTGTCTAAGCGTTCTCAAAACAATCAGAAACTCTCCACTGTATGATGATATCAAGTCTAAACTCTCCCATAAGATACCTCTACCATAGGTACACTAAAACTTCATTCGCAAAAAGATTCCCTTCGTACAGTCATCCATCCGTATTCAATAACGTTACATTCAAATGCTCCCTCTGGGACTGTACCTTGTTTACAGCTAAAACCAAAGTGACTAATTTTCTGTTAGACCTGGATTACATCGAAACTGAAAATTTAACGTCTAGGATTGTACCATAGTGCTGGGATAAATATTATTACTATGTTCTTATTTACTTTAGTTATATTTATAGTTATATTTATATTTATATTTAAATTTCTATCTTTTAGTTGTACTTTTATACATATACTTAATTAAACTTAATTTTAAAAATGTATATTAGACCTGGATTACATCGAAACTGAAAATTTAACGTCTAGGATTGTACCATAGTGCTGGGATAAATATTATTACTATGTTCTTATTTACTTTAGTTATATTTATACTTAAATTTCTCTCTTTTTGTTGTACTTTTATACATGTAATCTCTATATATATAAAAATGAATCGCTAAATGTGTTGCTAAGCGCAAATCTCGAGAGCGGCTGAACCGATTTCGCTAATTATTTTTTTATAATATACCTTGAAGTACGGGGATGGTTGTTACGGAGAGAAAAATTTAAAAAATTGCCTGAAAAGTCTAAAAACAACACTTTTCTATATTCCCATACAAAAGATTCGTAATAATACTTAAAAGTCAACTTGAACTTTAATACGATATGATAAAGTTTAAGTATTAGTGGAGGGGTTCCGGGAAGGATCATAGGCCTTTACGTCTATTACAGACGATTTAAACAGTGCCTGAAGAGCATTTTTTCTGATGGCTGTACAAGCCGATACGGGAGCGGCAGACTCTACACTCTACCACACACCGAACAGGGAAAAGATGCGCTAGTGTCATAATTGTCGCTGTTTTGATGTTTTTTGATTCTCCTGTTCGATAAGAGTCCAAACCAGGCTCCATCATGGTGTTTTTGACCATACTTCACGCTTTACGCCATTGGTCGAAAGAATCGACTGTTAGGCGGTACGAAGTTCGCCGGGTCAGCTAGTTAAACTTAATTTTAAAAATGTATCTTGTATACGTCTACTTCTGTGGTAACTATTATGGGGGCCCAAGATACAAGCATAGGTTAATTTGGGTCCCGCTATTAATCACTGTTTTTATAGACAAATGTAATTTAATTGGATAAATGAATAAATTAAAACTATTCATAGTAGTTGAGTTTTTTTAAAACCTAATTAAGGAACAGCTTAGGGAACACTTTAAAGAAAAAAAAAATTCGATCTAGGCCTCAAATAGCGGTCGTGGTGCCCACAAATGTGAGAAAAACTGGGATTTTTCTAAATTTTACAAAAAATGGCATAGACCGCGAACTGTTTGAGATAAAAAAAATTTTTTTGGTTTTGTAACCCACCCCCTCCGCACACGCACGTTCAGGATTAACCATTCATTACGGGACATCCTGTATATATGTATATAAAAAGTATATATATATATATATATATATGCATTTATGTAGTTAAGTATATATGTATTTTATATTACTAATTTTTAATGTAAATATTACAGAATAAGTTTAAAGCCTTATTATTATTATTATCATTATTATTATTAACTTTTCGTTACTTTATCACTCTTGCACTACTGTGTCCCGCGGTAGCATCGTTTTCTCACCACCATGGGCAGACTGGTAGAGATCTCTTTTATAGATAAGTTCGCCCTTGCCAACATTTATTATAAACACGATGTATAATTTGTATTTTAAAGTGCAATATAGAATATAATATTATGTATTCAGAGTGAAAATTACCTACAGCGAATCAATTGAATTTTTTTAAAATACATGTATCACCATAGCAATTTAACCATTCATCATTGGTACACGACTACACGTAGAGAAGTACCTACGTGAATTATCGGAGTACGGAGGCTTACGTTTTTCGCTTCAGCATGCGCATGCGTGGCGGGGAGGGGACGAAGCTCCAGCATTTCAGCAGGCCAGTCGGTTGTTCAGTCTCGCTTGTGACATGAAAGGGCGCGACACTTCCTCACACGCATCACGGTGCTCCGAGAAATGCATCACCATGAACAGCCGCCTGGGATTGCATGTAATGGTAAGTGAAAGTGATATATTTTCTTCTTATTATTATAATATTATCCAAAATTATTTGTGTGTTAAAATATATTTTTTTATTAATTTTATTTCTTTATAGTAAAAAGGTTTTTTTGGAATAAAAAAATCGTAGTTTAATCGAATCAATTTAATAGTTTATTAGAAATATTTTACATACAAATTACATTTTTATTATTGTTATTTGAACCATTAGGTATTATATAAATTAGTGTTAAGCCTTTTTATCTTAAATATTACTATGTTTTCGAATTTACATTAGAATTATAATATTTATGTATAAATATAATTAGACTTAAGTAATAAAAAGAATATTTTGTGCTTATGAATCTGTTTTTATCAGCCGAATTAAAATAACACAACAAAAATGTAAAATGTTTGGAAGCTTTCGCATATTGCCTACGTTTTTTGCTAATTTATTACTACTATTTTACTTTAATAAAAATTTTATAAGTATTTCTGAATAATTTTGATGTCGATCCTCCAATTTCCATGTCCTCGTTGACCTTGCGCTACATACATTAACGAAGACTTACTTCGATGGCTAACAGTAAAACCTTTATTGCCACTATTGAGTCAGAGATATCCAACATGTACCTACATCAGTGGCGTAGCGTATGGGGGGCGGGGGGGGCGGCCCGCCCCGGGCGGCACTTTTTAGGGGGCGGCAAAATTTAACAATACTTAAAAATAAAAACATTTTGTAAATATTTGAAGAATTTTATACCTATTATTTTTATCGCACCTATACATTCGGACCGATTGAAAGGAGCACGGAATTTTCATTTCTTACTTATTTTGTGGCGAAGTCGAGGAATCCCTTTTCTTTGAATGACATTTTGTACCGACTGGCAACGTCTATACTTGTGGGAATTTCCCGTTTATGACTAAGTACCTGGATGACCGAGCTTAGTTCGGTTTTTAATAGTGTTTTTTGGAAATTTTATTTAAATACGAATTACATACTGACGCAATCTCTACAATATTTCTCGATCTTATCGACATAATAATAAAAAAATTAACTGGTTATTTAGATTTAAAAAAACTAGAGCAATTCGAAAAAAAGAGATACTCGATCTGGTTACATGTGGATTTGAACCGGGGTCATCTAGTTTCGTGACCGCCCGATTTCCCACCTGAGCTATTATAACTTAATAGATGGTGGTGAATCTTACTTTCCTATTCTAATAATGTTGGAGCCATTTCTTCACTGTCTGAAAACGCGGGTAAAACGAATTTTCTAAAAATTAATCCTATTTTTGCAATTTACTTACTTCTTACTTACTTCCAGCGGCGCTACAACCCTTTGTGGGTCTTGGCCTCCTCAACGATATTTCTCCACCTCGCTCTGTCTCGTGAGTTAAGCGATCGGGTTTTATTCTTCGTTGTGGACTTCTCAACCAGTTGTTTTTTTACCATAATGAGTGGTTAGCACATTGATGAACCCTCCTCTTTTAACCGGGCTTGGGACCGGCAGCGTCGCCGAGACGAGCGCTGGCAGAGTTATTATATTGATGTTATATTTTTGCAATTTATCGCCCCCGAAACCCCCTGCATACCAAATTTCATGAAAATCGTTGGAACCGTTTCCAAATCCAAAGCCGCAATGTTCCGTTTAAAGGTATTAGATAAAATCAGCGAGAATGACTTCTATTACATACAGGATGTAAGTGACAGCTTTATAAACTTTTGAAGTGAAACTTCTTTAGACGCATGAGGGGTAAAACTTGAGCGACCGGTAACGCGGCAGTGTCAGGGACGGTCATTACTTGGATGGGATCGCCTTTGAACACCACGTGGTGTTGCACCTTTTTGTTTTTTTTTTTTCAATTAATTTTTTTGGATTTTAAATTCGTTTTTAATTAGTTTGCCAAAGAAGTTTTACTTCTGACATCTGTACTTTGTACGCACGCAATTTTTTATTTAAAAATAAATAATGATAACTTTTCTTGCCGAAAAATTATCTATAATAATGTATATTGTAATGTACCTAGTACTCTGTCAAGAAAGTACCGGGAAAAGATCAATAATACACAAACTGTTTGCTAATTATCCAAATTTATTTTATCACTTCAAAGTATCCTTCAGAAACGATACACTTACGCCAACGAATAAAATAATCCAATCAAAACATTTTTTAAACGCTGTTTCCGGAATTGAGTTCCGTTCTCGCCGCGAATTCTCCTTTATGTCTTCTTCCGATTGAAAATTGGTGCCACGAAGTGGCAATTTGAGTTTATAGGAAAAAGAAAGAAGTCGGCTGGAGCCATATCTGGTGAATATGGTGGTTGCTCGATGGTATTTGATGAGTGTTTGGTCAAAAATTCGTTCACAATAATGGCCTTGTGCGAAGGCGCATTATAGTGGTTCAAAATCCAAGAATTTTCTTTCCACAAATCTGGCCTTTTTCGTCGAATTTGCTTTCTTAAATGACGCATAACGAGCAAATACTAATTCCTTATTTACCGTTTGACCTTCCAGTAACAATTAAGAGTACACAACACCGCGATAGTCAAAGAAAACACTCAACATGAATTTGACTTTTGAACGAGTTTGGCATGTTTTTTTCGGTTTCGGTTTAGATTAAAGGCGCCACTCCAAAGCTTGCATTTCAAACTCATAAACCCACGTCACGTCACCAGTAACAATGCGTTTCATGAATGTTTGGTCGGAATTGACTCGTTCTAGCATGTCCTCAGCTACTCTCATGCGATTGAGTTTTTGTAGAAAATTCAGGTATTTTGGGACTAGCCGAGCGGCAACATGTTTCATACCTAAATTACTAGTTAAAATGGTACGGATCATTTCGTGAGATACAGAAAGTTCGGCGGCTATCTCTCTTAAAGTTGAATAAGGATTTTCAGTCACTGTTTCGTTCACTTTTGCGATGTTAACTTCAGTTGCAGACTTTGATGGCCTACCTGAGAGAAGCAAATCTTCCATCACATCTCGACCGCTTTTGAACGCTTTGTACCACTCATAAGCATGAGTTTTTGATAAAGTCGATTCAACGTAAGCCTTCTGTAACATTTTCATTGACTCCAGATACAAAATTCCATTGGCGATGCAAAATTTAAGACAAACTCTTTGTTCGATGTTTTTGTCAATAATTATGAAATTCATAATACACACTAGATCTAGATATGATATAACTAAAAACAGCACTGTATTTAATATAAATAACAGATGCAACTCAAACTCCGCGCCAAAATGGAAAACAGTTGTACCAATCTAACAACAACAATACATGTCAGAAGTGAAACTTCTTTGGAATTTAACTAAACTAATTAAAAAACCAAATTTAAAATATAAAAAGAACTAGCTGAAAAAAAGGGTCATGACAGACAGACGGACAATGTGATCCTATAAGGGTTCCGTTTTTTCCTTTTGAGGTACGGAACCCTAAAAACAAAAAAGCCGACCTCACGCGTTTTTTTTTCCCAGGCGGTCACCCATCCAAGTACGGAACGTCATGACGCTGCCGCGTTACCGGTCGCTTAAATTTTACCCCCCATGAGCCTAAAGAAGTTTCACTTCAAAAAACGAATTAAAAAAAACTAATCGAAAAAAAAGCCAACGTCTCGCGGTGTTCCCAGGCGGTCACCCATCCAAGTACGGAACGTCATGACGCTGCCGCGTTACCAGTCGCTCAAATTTTTACCCCTCACTGCACGGTCACGCGCCTAAAGAAGTTTTACTTCAAAAAACAAAAATTTGAATTTGGAACCATAAACAAATAATCTATTCAGATTTTTGAAGTGAAACTTCTTTAGAATCGTTGTGATTTCAAACTGGATGCAACGGAAAAACGACAGGGAAGGGCGTGCCGCGCGGCCGCTAATTTTAAATTATAGTTTGCCAAAGAAGTTTCACTTCTGACAACAATTTTTTTTTTTGACTGAATGTATAGGGGGCGGCAAAATTTTCTTCCGCCCCGGGCGGCCGACAACCGCGCTACGCCACTGACCTACATACTTCAATCGAATGATTAAAATTAGATATAATTAATTAATCAATTAAATTAATCTTATATAAGAATATACTTATAATAAGACTAGCTGACCCGCAAACGTTGTTTTGCCATATATGTTATTAGCCCCCGCAACCCTCTCTTGTGGGTGGAATTTCGTAAAACCCTTTCTTAGCTGACCTCTACTCGGCGAAAGGAATATTCCTTCCAAATTTCAAGTCTCTACGCCTTTGGTTCCAGAGATATCGTGATGAGTCAATATATAGGTGGAAATCTTTTTTATATATATAGATTAATTCAAATAATTAACCACTTACAATACAGGTAGATACATTAATTACGATGAAAAAATAACATAATATATTATATTTATTTTCGAAAAGATGGATGATTTGTTTTACAAAAGGAGGTATTTTTTACGAGTAGTTATAGTTAGTAGTAGTATAGTTCAATTAGGGTTGCCAACTTTTTTTGACAAAAAAAACGTATAAAATGGTTTGAAAAGGAAAAAAATAAAGTATTTGGAAGAAAAATAAAGTATTTTTCAAATTTTATGTTTTTATTGCTATAAAAACGTATTTTTGTGTGCTTTCAACCAACGAGGGCCAATATGACGCTTAATTTCGTGAAATTCGCCATTAACCATATAATTAATTTTTCTCTTCTACAAGCAGATACCGAAAAATGACTGTATATTTTTAAAACAATATTTTCTATGCCACAAATCAAGTAATTCACAGCATGTTTCACTGTATTATGGACAATGTGTGCATGATAGTTGCTTTTGATTATATTTGGTACTTCTTTTTTAATATTTAAGATTTTTAGAATAATGTAGAAATGCATCCGAAAATAAAATAATTACTTTATATTTTTAGTTGTACGAAATATAATAAAATAAAATATAAAATTTAATTACTATTGCAGGTAAGGAAATGAACTATCAATTTTTAAGTACATAATTAATAATCAAGATATTTTTTTTAAATTAGGTAGTTAATGTTGAATTTGTACCATTATATTCTATGCGTACCTTGAAATTTTCAACTTTACGCCCGGTAGTCAAACATTAAACGTTTTATAACTCAAAAAGTATGGACATTAGAAAAAAAATTTTAAACAAAAGTTGTAGAGAAAAAAGTGATCTTAAAATATGGATAGATGCGTTTTATTGATTAATCCAATATTTGAAGAGTTATTGGCCAAAAATGAAAAACGGGTTCATTAAATGAGCCATAAATCGTAAACGATAAGTTTTACAAAAAAGTTTACAGGAAATAAAATATGCGGAATTTTATTTTCTACAAAATATGGTCTGAATAACTTTTGCCCTAAAGTGGATAGTTTCCGAGATATCGGCCAAAAACTTTTCTTTAAGATTGCGATCGAAGCTCCACCTGGATCTGTCAGCATTTTGTGTTTTTATGGTCAGTAAGTGACCCTTAACCTAAAAAAAATAAAATTGGATCGGAAATTTGGGGCGAGGTTAAATGCTTTATTTACTGATGTATCTGTCTGGAGACATAAAAACACAATACATCATCATTTAAATCATTTATTACACTTTCCACAGAATATGGACCTAATACTTCTGGTAGATAAGGCTGTACGGCCTTAAGTCCGCCTTTTGCGCAACCTGATCTCGAAGTGTTGTTATCTTGTTTTTTTTTATTTTTTTTCTGTGTTGTGTAATAAAGTTTAAATGAATAAAATAAACAAATAAAGCTTCCAATTTAGTATTAGCTAATTCGGAAGCTATAAATATATATTTTTTTTAATTTAATTATGCAATCCATGCTATTATAAGATAAATTTTATTGTTGAATATTTAAGTACCCATAATGAGTAATTTGTTTTACGCATCACTGTAAAGGTTAAAAATAAAGTATTTTCACATACTTTATTTGTATGCTAAAGTATAAAGTATAATAAGCAAAAATAAAGTAGAATACTTTATTATAAAGTATGGTTGGCAACCCTAAGTTCAATATAACATTTAGTCAGCTAATAGTTCCGTTTATGTTCAAATATTTTGTATAAGGGTTCGACACCTAACTACGTTCCTTTACATAGGAGGTTCTGTAGGTGTAATACGTAGGTCGCATTCCCTATAAAAAGTCCTAGGCCCTTTTTTAAATTTGACTTTTTAAATTTTAAATAGACTTATTTATTTATTTTTTATACATTCTACGAGAAAAATAATTAATTTCTTAGCAACACATTGAGTATTGACACACTTCTTTAATATAGTATTTATAGGTAGGGATCCCTAGTACATTTTTTTCACCTGATTAGAATCAAGCAAAGCAATTAGTAATAAATAAAATAAAAATAAAGTTAATTTTTTGGGAGTAGCTTCATTTTGATGAGGCGAACAAAAAATTCCTCTTCGAAAACTCTCGATTGTGGTAGCTAACAGAGATAGTAGGGGGTAGAGCAGCAGTGAGTGTAGGACCGGGATAATGTACCACGCAATTTGTAGGACAATATTACTATTAAATTATATAGATACCTATTAAGTAATCAAAAGAAAAAAAAAAACAGAAAAAAAAATCAAATTTTGACCACAATGAGTGAGACAAAATTCATGACCTAGTAAGGTCATCAAAAATTATTCCTAACCAGCTGATTTTTTTTCTTTTAGTTAATATTGTCCTACAAATTGCGTGGTACGTTATCCCGGTCCTACGCTCACTGCTGCTCTACCCCCTACTATCTGTGTTAGCTACCACAATCGAGAGTTTTCGAAGAGGAATTTTTTGTTCGCCTCATCAAAATGAAGCTACTTCCAAAAATTAGCTTTATTTTAAATTGATTTCGAGTTGTTGCCAAAAATATAATTTTTATATGGGTTAAATGGGATAAGTAGATTTTTTAAAATAAGTAGGTATAATATAACTTAGATAGGTACATAAATAACAGGGAATTTTATTAATTTGAAATTAAAATTTTAATTTACTATTTTGCTACGTTTTCGTAGCCAATATTTTAAATAAGTATAATTTCTTTATGTTTAAATAAAATTTACAAAATAAATATAGTAACAAAAGTGTTAGTACTGTGGAATTTGATTACTTGATGTTTACTTCGAAGTCACGTCCGGATCTATGAATCTATGTAGTTTCATGTTTAATCATAGCCTAAGTATAATGTTTCTCCATGAACGAGCAACGTCAGACTATTTCAGCGTAACTAGGGATTCTTAGTAGTGCAGTTTGCACCTTGCCAGGACATTTTTTTTTTTTTATTTATTCTTTATTGTACATCACAACTAGAAATATCATTTACAGACTGTGAAGTACAATGGGCGGACTTATGGCTATTTAGCCATTTCTTCCAGACAACCCAACATTTACTTACGAGGGATTTCAAAGACGTTGTATGCACTCAAATGGAACAAGAACAGCACGGATTTGTTTTTTATTTGATACAATATTCGGTTTTTTCTGTATGGGTAAATTATTTAGTTATATACAAATTATTTTAGTTGCACATACGTAGGTTCATGGATGTCTATGGTGATATTGTTTCGCCCTCACAAGTTTTTAAGTTATATTTTTAAGTTATAAAAAGTTTTAAGTTAAAAGAGGTTTTTAATTAAAAAGGAATGTAGAGCGATTTATGAACATACACTTCAATCATTCGTCATTATTTTTATACAATCAAATAGGCAGTCTTATGATTTGTTATATTCTATAGAGTCTTTGGTTTTTTATATTCCAATACACAATCTGAAAACGGATGAAACCCCAGAGGACACGTTTAGGTCATAGCCTTATTGCGTGCCGCATGTAATTAGGACAGGAGCAAATCAAACAAAGGTTTCGCTCAACTGATGCGGTCTTGTTATCAATGACATTAATTTAACGACATGTCTTTTATGTATCGAACTTACATTGATTGAAATAAAAAGATATCTTTATTTAACTTTACTTTTTAACTAAACGATTGATATTATCTTTAGGCTAGGTGTGCCCCGCGGTTTTAGCAGCGTTGTTATGTAGCCTTATGCCGTATATTGATTAGCCTATTATGTTAATCAATTTAATTCCCAGTTAATACTAAATATCATTCAAGTGATTTATATTTATACTAGCCGACCCGTGCCCACTTTGTTAATTATATCGTAATAATATCGTGTATTTATTATTTTATATTACAGAACCAAATAACATATACTACTTTAAAGAACAAAACTCAAATACTTACTTAAAATAATATGTTGCTCTAACGCCATCTATAATAAAAATCGAGAAAACGTCGTCGATAGTCTAAAATAAGACTAAATAACGTCGATAGACTCTAGATGGCGTTACCATTTTTATATTATATTTTTATCTTTTTCTTATTTACTGAATTTTTTGTTCAATTACAATAAAATATAGCCTATATCACTCATGAATAGTGTAGCTTTTTGTTAGTGAAAGAATTTTCATGATCGGATCAGTATTTGCGAAGATTACCCCGTATATACAAACAAAGTTATAAACTTTACCTCTTTATAATACACTACACTATATCTGACTACTATTTCTGTGCGCGCGACTTTGTAAATCTATGTAAATAACAACGCGCGGTTGCAGCGCGACAGCAGCGCGGCGGCAGCGCGGCAACCGCTCGTTGTTATTTACATAGATTTACAAAGTCGCGCGGCAGCAGCGCTGCAGCCGCGCTGCCGCCGCGCGGCAAATTTGAAGGCGCCCTTATTGCGAACTATCAAACGCGTGCAGTTGAAATTATCGTTATATTTTCTGAAATGTTACACTTTTCTGTGAAATTGTCTTAATTCTTATTTCCATAACAACTACAACAAAGTAATAGAGATCTTTAGAAAAAAATAAATAAATAGATTTACGAACTTTTTACTATTCTATCTGACTAACGATAATATTGCTTTGTCCTTGCCATTTGTCACAGTGCCTCTTAATTTCGGTGTGAGAAGTCGCGGGGTAAGACAGAGAGATGTAATATCACCGAAACTGTTTACCACTACGCTGGAGGATGTCTTTAAGACGTTGGATTAGGGGGAACAAGGCATCACTAAGCATCAAAGCCAACAGCGAATAAATCTCTCACCTTCGTTTCGCCGACGATATCATCATCTTTGCGGAGACGTTAGATGAGTTAGGCCAAATGCTGGGCAGCCTATACGAGTCTTCCTGACGAGTCACTCGGTATAAATTTGGACAAAACGAGAGTTAGTTTAACAACCAAGTCATACCGAGACCGGTATCTGCCGATAGTATCTTTCTCAAAGTAATTCAGGACTATGTCTACCTAGGCCACAAAATTCAAGTAGGCCGATACAACTTCGAGGAGGAAGCTGATAGTAGGATTCGGTTAGGCTGAGCGGCGTTTGGCAGGCTTCGTCGAATTCACACTTAGAAGATTTCGCAATGCTTGAAGACAAAAGTCTTCGATCAATGTGTCCTGCCTGTTTTAACATACGGTGCCGAGACGTCGACACTGGCGATTGTCCACAAGTTTAAAGCCACTCAACGTGCAATAGAATGGGCTGTACATGTGCCCCCTCTCAAAGATATCGACAGATAAGATAAAGATCAGAAATGAGACTATCCACGAGAGAGCGAAAATAACCGACATAGCCCTAAGAATTAGCAAGTTGAAGTGGCAGTGGGCTGGTCACCGATGGCCACTGGTGCAGACGTGTCCTGAAGTGGAGAACTCGTGTTGGCAAACGGAGTGTGGGACGTCCTCCGGCCCTCTGGACCGACGATCTACGTAAGATTGTCGGTGGTGGCTGGATGAGGATTGCGGAAAACCGGGATGTTTGGGGCGAACTTGGGGAGACCTATGTATGTCCAGCAGTAGACTGCGATAGGCTGAAGTAAGCTACCGTAAAAATTAATATTGGTGTTAGTTTAAATGTCTGCGTACTTAGATAAACAAAAATAATTAATTAGAGAAATGGGCTACAAATACCGAATCGATTAGCTATATGGCTGTGCCATAAGGTTTTATTCTTGGAGCAATATTAATTGTTATTGTCATAAAAAATTATACAACAAACTTAAATCTATATAAAATTCTCGTATCACAATGTTAGTTACAACTTACAATACTCCTCCGAAACGGCTGGACTGATTTTGATGAAATTTTGCGTGCATATCAGGTAGGTCTGAGAATCGACCAACATCTATTTTTTTTCATACCCCTAAGTTTATAAGAGGGGGGATTAAGGGTGTTAATAACATATAATTATGGCAAAACAACGTTTGCGGGGTCGGCTAGTATGAACATATAATTGTGTTTGCTCGCAAACGAAAAAAAAGCGACTTCAATTACACCGACAAGTAATACAACGTAATAAGACGAAAAAGTAGTCAAGTAAATACGCGCTATTAAAGATTACTCAAAAAGTTGTAATCAGATCTCGATCTAATTTCACGAAGACTACATGACAAGTATTAGCTTTCGATTAAAGTAAGAATCATCAAAATCGGTACACCGAGTAAAAAGTTATGCGGTATAATACAACGTAGGTCGACGAAAAAGTAGTCAAGTAAATACGCATTATTAGATATAACTTTAAAAGTAATTGTCAGATCTTCATTTGAAAAAAATGGAACCACATGACACGCAAAACCTTTCAATTAAAACAAAATTAATCGAAATCGGTCCACCCAGTCAAAAGTTCTGAGCTAACATACATAAAAAAAAAAAAATACAGTCGAATTGAGAACCTCCTCCTTTTTTGGAAGTCGCTTAAAAAATATTCGAGTATGTATGCGTACATATACATACAATCTACCTACAATTCGTGAAAATCTTTTAATTAAATGAATTATACGATTCCTAAAAACTAAAGTTTTGAAGGTACGCACGTATCTTTATATTTTTAGCTATAAGAAGACTATTTCATCATTATTATAAAGTACCTATATTTACTTATTTTAAATATATTATACATATTTACAATTCACAACTACAGAACTAAATATTTACAGATAGTTATGATACAAATCATGTCCTATATTATTTACTTGAGTAATTTTAATATTTATCAGTTATTTATAAGTGTCTGCCGACTCTGCCGTGCTGAAATGATCTTAAAGGGGTTCGAATCATTTAAAATGTCGTTGGCCTAACCAGAGAGTTTTAACAAGGCGTTCCGATTTTTCATTATTTTAATCGATTGGTAAAACGATGTTGCATAATTCTACAACTAGTAATTTATAAAAAGTGAAAACATCTCTAAATTAATCCATCTTCTCTTTTTCTCTCCTTCTAGAACAAGAACATATGGGTACTTATTGTCTAGCAGATTTTGCCTGCTTTTTTGTTATTCTTATGAGCGACTACCACCTGACCTTCGAAATTTCTGATAGCTAGCCAATAACCGTAAAAACCATTTATTCCTATTTACTAGTAGAAACAATACATTATCTGGTGTTTATAACGAACAATAGTTTAAGATCGCATACATTCTGCAAATTTGCATTATATTAATATAAGTACATCTAGAGTAAATATTCGCGTTAATAAAAGTGGTAAAATTATTATATACGTTTAAACCTTGTTCAATATTTACAATATTAAATAGGTACCTAATTCTTGTCGCTGTCGGTACGATTCATAAATAACAATAAATCGGCCAAGTGTGAGTCGGACTCGCGCAATAAGGGTTCCGTACCATTGACTAAACTATACTTAGTAAATAAGAAAAAGATTATACCATATAAAAATGGAAAATAAACTAGTCAAATACGCCATGTATCTATCGATCCATGCCGCTAATGGAAAGCTATTATAATATTAGTCTTTCGACGACGTTTTCTTGGTTTTTGGATAGATGACGTTGGAATTAAATCACGTCGCGTTAAATATTTATTTTACTTTGTTTTTAGTATTTGTTGTTCTAGCGGCAACAGAAATACATATGTACTTTGTGAAAATTTCAACTGTCTAGCTATCGCCGTTCTTGAGATATAGCCTGGTGACAGACGGACGGACGGACGGACAGCAAAGTCTTAGTAATAGGGTCCCGTTTTTACCCTTTGGGTACGGAACCCTAAAAAACAAGATAGGTAATGCTATGAAAAAATATTTCTTGAAATTTACAAGTAGATATAAATGTAACTGAAAAGAATCGTTTGTATAGAGATTTATGAAAAAAAACTTCGTATACAGAATTATAAAAAAATACTGTTGTAACAAAAATGTGCACGTAACAAAAGTTCCTAAATGCATATTTGATATTGAGTCCGCACTACATCAAACGCAACTCGAATGCCTCGGATGACTGACATGCTACGAATAAAATAGGTGCCAAATAGCCACCGTCTATTTTAATTAAGAGTAGGTAGGTACCTACCTACTGTATCTACTTTATATACTGTGTACTGTAACGTATGTGTAGTGTTGCATCTAAAAGAAATTTAACATTTAGACAACATATATACAAATAAATAAAATTGAAGTGTCTGTTTGTAATATTAAAATAAACGCTTTTTACTAAATGCATATGGATGTAGGTATACACCGTAGGTACATATCCCAAAATAACATTTTATAATTTTTGTCTGTCTGTCTGTTAGTTCCGGCTAATCTCTGAACCAGTTGGACCGAATTTAACGGGACTTTAACTGGTAGATAGCTGATCTAATAAGGAGTGACTTAGACTACTTTTATTTTAGAATTGTATATAAGTATTTTATTAGGTACTCTGCGAACTGAACAATAACTTTTTTTGTTACATTCCACGCGGACGAAGTCGCGAGCACAGCTAGTTTTAATAAAACGACGTGGTATGCCACGGCCCGCTCCTTTACAAATAGATATCTAGATACTTTAGCTCATTTAGTATTTTACGTTCTGTTATTCTATATCGTGTAAGTAATCATGAAGGTATATGTCAGGTAAAACAGAGGTAGCAGTATAATCGCTTCAGCCTGTAAAGTCCCACTGCTGGGCATAGGCCTATTTCCCCATAATTATTAGAGATCAGAGCTTAATCCACCACTCTGCTCCAATGCGAGTTGGCGGATATATGTAACGATTATTGATGTTCAAATCCGTTATTAACTAAAAACGCGTTTTCGACTATTAACTATCTTAAGTTAACGCGTTTTTTTATACGTTTTCAAAATAACACGTTTTTATAAAACTTGGCCGCAGTCTCAACGCGGATAAATTGTCATTTTATCTGACAACCATGGGCTGGAAACTTAGAAGTTAGAACATCGGCCACAGTAAAAAATTAGCAGTGTTATCTATTAATCGTGCCCCGAAACTATTAAATTTATTAGCGACTACCAAGTCCTATCAAAAGATGTCGCTACGTTGGCACTCGTCAATTCAGCAATCCAGTACACGCATACCAATTAAATTTGCATACAAAAATAACTATTTACCTATACTTAAAAAAAAAGCATGATCTCACATAAAAAATTATCCTGTTTTTTTGCTTTAAGTAACAAATTAAATATTTCAATCGATATAAATTTATATCGAAACAGCACGTAAAATATATATAATTTAATTAAATGTGTGAATTGGATCATTTTTTCGTGGTTGGTATTTTAAACTTGTTTGTTGTCAAGAATTGAAAAAATATACAAATTCAGACTAGGCTGTATGGACTATAGTCTTTTGCCTTTCCCTATTGGGGACAGGGCTGCCAGATGTACGATTTAAATCGTACTCATACGATTTTTTAGCATTTTTACTCAAGTACGATCGCTAGACCAAGATCGTACGCAAAATGTACGATTTTTTATATATCTACCTGTTACCTGGAAACATTTCATAATGAAACAAACGTCATCCACCGGCAAGCATGAATTTCGGAGAATTCTCCAACTACCTAACGCGTGACTAGGTGTTTTACTTGAATGAAAACTCTCTAAACAACCATGTAAAGGCTATATTTGTTTGCATTCTTACGAAAATCTACTTCGGTAATAATTGCGACTTGTCAAAAACCTAGTATTTTGGATAAAATTTATTTAACTATGAATACCAACAAGTTTTGGGGCGTAATCAAAAAATAATTTGAAAATTATAAAACACTGGCTCAGTTTGCTTTAAATTTGTTGTTTGCCCCATTCTAGTGCAGATTGTGAACGAGCATTCAGCGAAGTTATTGTAATCAAAACAAAACTTACAAACGGTTTATCCAATGGTACACTTAAAGGGCACATTATTAGCCAAGCAAATTAATAAGAAGGAACGAACCTAAAAATTCTTTTGTACAAAATATGACCACAGAAAATTTGTATTAATCTAACAAATAGTTTTATTGCATTAATTTTCTAAAACTAAACGAATTTTGATAATTTATAATAAGAACTTAGTACTTAAAAGGCTGTACGATCTTTTTATTTCAAAACTTCCTTGGCATACGATTTTTTTGTAGTTGGCGTACGATCACACTTTTTTTTGCATCTGGCAGCCCTGATTGGGGATAAATTTTAAAACAACAACATTGTTTGTTGTCAAATCAAGTCAAAATAGACATTTTAAAATTTAAACTTGTTTGTATTTTAAATTTTATATTTTTATCATTGATGATTGAACGGTTGTGATAACGTCGATTTAAATGAGATCTCTCGACGACAATAATTGCACACAGCTGTTTTATTGTGATCACTGGACTTCTCAAAAAAGTTCCAAATTGGTAAATCACTACCGCGAGGCATTTTACCAATTAAAAATCCTTGCAATTCAAGTCCTTATTAATTAACTACCTAATTAATTGTCTAAAACTTATTTACACATCACTATACACACACTATATTACAGTTTCACTTTTTCAACTCACACAGTAATATCCTACCTAAGTACCTATTTACAATATTCTTAAAAACGAAGAAGTCGGTTAAAAACACAATATTTACAATAGCACGACGAATTTACGAAACGAGAATTATCTTACTATTAAACGAGCAATTCTTGTATTTATATCTATATCTATACTTAGTATTATAAAGAGGTAAAGTTTATAACTTTGTTTGTATATACGGGGTAATCTTCGCATATACTGATCCGATCATGAAAATTCTTTCGCTAACAGAAAGCTACACTATTCAGGAGTGACAAGATAAAAGGAAAAAGATAAAAATTATCAAAATTTTCGACCCAGCAGGATTTGAACCTGCACCCTCTGACGTGCCGTGTCAACAATTCAATCTAATCAAGCATTATTATTTGCCTTAGAAATTAATTGGTGATTTTAAAACATTTATATTTATCTGATTTGCTGAAAATAGTGAGAGTGTATTGGAATTGGAACATATCAACACCGTACCGTTCTTATGTGAAATGGATATATGGATTATATTATTCACTAGCTTCTGCGCGCGACTTCGTCGGCGTGAACTCCGCTCCTATTGGTCTTAGCGTGATGATACATAGCCTATAGCCTTCCTCGATAAATGGGCTATCTAACACTGAAAGAATTTTTCAAATCGGCCCAGTGCTTCCAGAGATTACCGCGTTCAAACAAACAAACAAACAAACTCTTCAGCTTTATATATTAGTATAGATTTAAAAAAATGTCATTTTATCCCTGTTTTTAGGCAATGAAAAAATATCATTATAATACGAAGTTTAATTTCACCATTATTAATATAACTGTAATAGCGTAATTAGGAAAGCGACGGATTTCAAATCGTTTTGACCCGGGTACGAATCTCAGTCTCCAGATTATTTTTTTTTCTTTTTTTTTTAATTTCACTCGTGATTTATTATTTAAATAAAATAAAAATATAAAAATACCGAAAAAAAAAACAAAAAATAAAATAAAAATACCGAGCTGGGCTCGGTCACCCAGGTACTTATAATATTATTTACACAATATTTACAACAGCACGACGAATGTATGAAAAGAGAATTATTATATTATTTACAATTATTATAGTACTGTAGTACAACTTGCACAGCAACCAAATTATTATATTAAAAATTTAAAACGAACGAGCCATGTTTGTTTACGAAACAACGCGAACAACGTTTACGGTAAATTAATACGAGTAACGGAGTAATAACCTAAAAACGAATAATACGGGCCGACGACGCATCTACGACTGTAATGTTATCCCGCTCTAGCCTCGTTGCAGAGCGTTGCGCGCTGTGGGAACGTTTTAGACGTTTTGCGTTTTCAGACGTTTTCGACAATTGTTTGTTGAGACGTTTTTGAGATAACGCGAAGTCAGAGTACGAATAACAAACGTTACGCGTTTTTAACAAAAAACGTGTTACACTTTGACGTTTCCGTTATTTTAACCACCACTAGTAACGATCGCTATCTGCCTCCTACGGTCGACGGCTTGACGTGCTGTCCGAGGCACGATGGGTAGACCCACAAGTAGTGGTGGTTAAAATAACGGAAACGTCAAAGTGTAACACGTTTTTTGTTAAAAACGCGTAACGTTTGTTATTCGTACTCTGACTTCGCGTTATCTCAAAAACGTCTCAACAAACAATTGTCGAAAACGTCTGAAAACGCAAAACGTCTAAAACGTTCCCACAGCGCGCAACGCTCTGCAACGAGGCTAGAGCGGGATAACATTACAGTCGTAGATGCGTCGTCGGCCCGTATTATTCGTTTTTAGGTTATTACTCCGTTACTCGTATTAATTTACCGTAAACGTTGTTCGCGTTGTTTCGTAAACAAACATGGCTCGTTCGTTTTAAATTTTTAATATAATAATTTGGTTGCTGTGCAAGTTGTACTACAGTACTATAATAATTGTAAATAATATAATAATTCTCTTTTCATACATTCGTCGTGCTGTTGTAAATATTGTGTAAATAATATTATAAGTACCTGGGTGACCGAGCCCAGCTCGGTATTTTTATTTTATTTTTTGTTTTTTTTTTCGGTATTTTTATATTTTTATTTTATTTAAATAATAAATCACGAGTGAAATTAAAAAAAAAAGAAAAAAAAATAATCTGGAGACTGAGATTCGTACCCGGGTCAAAACGATTTGAAATCCGTCGCTTTCCTAATTACGCTATTACAGTTATATTAATAATGGTGAAATTAAACTTCGTATTATAATGATATTTTTTCATTGCCTAAAAACAGGGATAAAATGACATTTTTTTAAATCTATACTAATATATAAAGCTGAAGAGTTTGTTTGTTTGTTTGTTTGAACGCGGTAATCTCTGGAAGCACTGGGCCGATTTGAAAAATTCTTTCAGTGTTAGATAGCCCATTTATCGAGGAAGGCTATAGGCTATGTATCATCACGCTAAGACCAATAGGAGCGGAGTTCACGCCGACGAAGTCGCGCGCAGAAGCTAGTGAATAATATAATCCATATATCCATTTCACATAAGAACGGTACGGTGTTGATATGTTCCAATTCCAATACACTCTCACTATTTTCAGCAAATCAGATAAATATAAATGTTTTAAAATCACCAATTAATTTCTAAGGCAAATAATAATGCTTGATTAGATTGAATTGTTGACACGGCACGTCAGAGGGTGCAGGTTCAAATCCTGCTGGGTCGAAAATTTTGATAATTTTTATCTTTTTCCTTTTATCTTGTCACTCCTGAATAGTGTAGCTTTCTGTTAGCGAAAGAATTTTCATGATCGGATCAGTATATGCGAAGATTACCCCGTATATACAAACAAAGTTATAAACTTTACCTCTTTATAATACTAAGTATAGATATAGATATAAATACAAGAATTGCTCGTTTAATAGTAAGATAATTCTCGTTTCGTAAATTCGTCGTGCTATTGTAAATATTGTGTTTTTAACCGACTTCTTCGTTTTTAAGAATATTGTAAATAGGTACTTAGGTAGGATATTACTGTGTGAGTTGAAAAAGTGAAACTGTAATATAGTGTGTGTATAGTGATGTGTAAATAAGTTTTAGACAATTAATTAGGTAGTTAATTAATAAGGACTTGAATTGCAAGGATTTTTAATTGGTAAAATGCCTCGCGGTAGTGATTTACCAATTTGGAACTTTTTTGAGAAGTCCAGTGATCACAATAAAACAGCTGTGTGCAATTATTGTCGTCGAGAGATCTCATTTAAATCGACGTTATCACAACCGTTCAATCATCAATGATAAAAATATAAAATTTAAAATACAAACAAGTTTAAATTTTAAAATGTCTATTTTGACTTGATTTGACAACAAACAATGTTGTTGTTTTAAAATTTATCCCCAATCAGGGCTGCCAGATGCAAAAAAAGTGTGATCGTACGCCAACTACAAAAAAATCGTATGCCAAGGAAGTTTTGAAATAAAAAGATCGTACAGCCTTTTAAGTACTAAGTTCTTATTATAAATTATCAAAATTCGTTTAGTTTTAGAAAATTAATGCAATAAAACTATTTGTTAGATTAATACAAATTTTCTGTGGTCATATTTTGTACAAAAGAATTTTTAGGTTCGTTCCTTCTTATTAATTTGCTTGGCTAATAATGTGCCCTTTAAGTGTACCATTGGATAAACCGTTTGTAAGTTTTGTTTTGATTACAATAACTTCGCTGAATGCTCGTTCACAATCTGCACTAGAATGGGGCAAACAACAAATTTAAAGCAAACTGAGCCAGTGTTTTATAATTTTCAAATTATTTTTTGATTACGCCCCAAAACTTGTTGGTATTCATAGTTAAATAAATTTTATCCAAAATACTAGGTTTTTGACAAGTCGCAATTATTACCGAAGTAGATTTTCGTAAGAATGCAAACAAATATAGCCTTTACATGGTTGTTTAGAGAGTTTTCATTCAAGTAAAACACCTAGTCACGCGTTAGGTAGTTGGAGAATTCTCCGAAATTCATGCTTGCCGGTGGATGACGTTTGTTTCATTATGAAATGTTTCCAGGTAACAGGTAGATATATAAAAAATCGTACATTTTGCGTACGATCTTGGTCTAGCGATCGTACTTGAGTAAAAATGCTAAAAAATCGTATGAGTACGATTTAAATCGTACATCTGGCAGCCCTGTCCCCAATAGGGAAAGGCAAAAGACTATAGTCCATACAGCCTAGTCTGAATTTGTATATTTTTTCAATTCTTGACAACAAACAAGTTTAAAATACCAACCACGAAAAAATGATCCAATTCACACATTTAATTAAATTATATATATTTTACGTGCTGTTTCGATATAAATTTATATCGATTGAAATATTTAATTTGTTACTTAAAGCAAAAAAACAGGATAATTTTTTATGTGAGATCATGCTTTTTTTTTAAGTATAGGTAAATAGTTATTTTTGTATGCAAATTTAATTGGTATGCGTGTACTGGATTGCTGAATTGACGAGTGCCAACGTAGCGACATCTTTTGATAGGACTTGGTAGTCGCTAATAAATTTAATAGTTTCGGGGCACGATTAATAGATAACACTGCTAATTTTTTACTGTGGCCGATGTTCTAACTTCTAAGTTTCCAGCCCATGGTTGTCAGATAAAATGACAATTTATCCGCGTTGAGACTGCGGCCAAGTTTTATAAAAACGTGTTATTTTGAAAACGTATAAAAAAACGCGTTAACTTAAGATAGTTAATAGTCGAAAACGCGTTTTTAGTTAATAACGGATTTGAACATCAATACCCACAAGGACTTCACAAACACCCAGACTTTTTAAAGACTCTAGTCTAGTGCATCTCTCGGATTTTATAAATTTTAAACCTAAATAGTATCTTTTCCCTTTCTTTTACCAATTTATGTAATTAAGTTTGGCATAAACCATATATGAAATCTCGAATTACATGGCTTCGTTTTAGGTACCTATAAAATAGCCAATTACTGTACAAAAAAAAATTGTAAAACTTAGACACCATGCTATCAGCCTCCTGACAATCACCAAGTACTAAAACCCAATCAATTTTACGTTAAGTTTATCTTAAAATTATCCGCCTTTTTAATGTTATGAGTACCTAGCAAAAGATTTATTTTTCAACATATGAGGTTGGTACCTATTTATGATATTAAATTATTAACATTTATTTCTAGAGCAGGATGATTATTGTCAATTTTAATTAATGGATACAAACATGTAGCAATATTAATATCATTTAGAGATTTAGATTTAACTAGCGACCCGCCCCGGCTTCGCACGGGTGCAATGATGATACTAAATACTATCAACAATAAAAGATACGTTAGAAACCTCTAGTCTAAAATTATCAGTGTTTTTCTACCATGTTATGCATGTATTATACATATAAACTTTCTTCTTGAATTACTCTATCTATTAAAAAAAACCGCATCAAAATTCGTTGCGTAGTTTTAGTGATCTAAATTCTAAACAATTAAAATAATATTAAACATACAGACAGCGGGAAGTGACTTAATTTTATACTATGTTTAAAGATAAAGATGTACTACTGGTGGTCGAGCGTTGCGTCATGCAGGGCAGAGGGGATTGACTCGCCGCGCAGTAGGCATAGCATAGTAGGCGCTTTAGGAACTTGAAATGTTTCGCTGCTAATTGCTTCTAACGACGATATCTCAAAAACTATTCATCTGATTGATATAGTGTGAAGGGCAATTTTAATCTGCATTAAATGTCTAAGCTAACTAACATATTTATATGGATAAGGATTAATACTGAACTAAAGAAAATAGCTATGAAAATAACGTAAGGTTTTTAATTAAAAATTTGAACATAAACGTGGTTATTGTAAGTCAACCGTAAGAGATAGAGATATGCTCTCGCGGACTTTTTTGTAGAATTTTTATAGATTTTGAATTCTCTAGTACATTACTAAACTGTATCTTTGCTAGTTTACGCGGCGTTTGCGTGGAAAGCTCCCAGTTGGCGCGATTTTTTACGACTTCTTCAACATTTATCGCCGTAATTCTGCTAATTTACATAAAAGTATACTAAATTATATACACAAACCTTCCTCAAGAATCACTCTAGCTATTAAAAAAAACCGCATCAAAATCCGTTGCGTAGTTTTAAAGATCTAAGCATACATAGGGACATAGGGACATAGGGACAGAGAAAGCGACTTTGTTTTATACTATGTAGTGACTTAGAACAAGGTCAAGCGTTCGGTTATTGCAGTTTTCACTAAATTGTGATATATTATTTAGGGAGAAGAAATCTATTATGTTATACCCCAAATTATAATTATATATAAAACTAGCCGACCCGTGCCCACTTCGTTGGGCGTTATAATCCATTTCACATAAGAAGGTTACGGTGAAATTTGATATGTTCCAATACACTCTCACTATTTTCAGCAAATCAGATAAATATAAATGTTTTAAAATCACCAATTTATTTCTAAGGCAAATAATAATGCTTGATTAGATTGAATTGTTGACACGGCACGTCAGAGGACGCAGGTTCAAATCCTGCTGATTTAAAATCTTTATATATTTTTATGATTTTATCTTTTTCCTTTTATCTTGTCACTCCTGAATAGTGTAGCTTTCTGTTAACGAAAGAATTTTCATGATCGGATCAGTATTTGCGAAGATTACCCCGTATATACAAACAAAGTTATAAACTTTACCTCTTTATAATAGTAGTATAGATTTCACCTATTAAATTTTTGTAATAATATGCCTTGCCTAAATTTAATCTTACTGTTAACTACTTAAAAAAATACGGTTTACAGGTTGTACTTATTTTTTTTTTTTTGCAATAAAACCACTGTTTCTTTGTGTATTTTTTTTTAAATTTATTACCTGTGTAAGTAAATTAAAAATAGTTACTAAATAAATAACTATGTACTGACAACAAAAATGATTATACATTGTACACATGCCATTGGGTGCCACATGTCGACTAATAACATACACATATTCAGTGAAAGCGTAGTAAAAAGTGTTTTATATTTTCATTTATCATAGTGATTGATTTATTTGGAATATAAGCCGCCTACGCTTTTCATTTCACGAAAATGTTTTAAACTCGTTTTGACGCATGCGTGAAACATATTGATTGGTCCGTAGCGAATCCCAATCCTTTGAGTGACTTTGAAAATATTCTTTCTGTCTATTATTCTACATACATAATATATTGTTTTAAATGCAACTGCAAGTGATATTGTCTCGGTGATTACGTAGGTATATAGCAGAAGATACAGTTGCTTGTAAAGTGATATGCTTTTTAATTGAACAATATTGCTTCATAGCTTTAAAAAGTTAAAATATCAAGTTTTGTTTCTTTATTACGTATTATACAAAAAGTGATAATTTATCTATTTTTTCATTATCATCTTTTTAATTGAAAAAAAAATGTTTATATTCAGAATTGTTTTTTTGGACGGAAAAGTAGAAGTTTGATAAGTCACTTTCATATTGATCTAAATTTCCTATTACGTATTTTACAGAAGCTACTTGTCATGTGGTCCCATTTAAATTTAATCGAGATCTGACAAGTACTTTTTGAGTTATAAATAATAATAGGTATTTACTTGACTATTTTTTCGACACCCTACGTTGTATCCATGCCTCATAACTTTTTACTGGGTGTACCGATTTTGATGTTTCTTGTTTTAATCAAAAGCTAATGCTTGGAACAATATGATTAAAGTCAAGACTGTCTCACTATAATCGAGACAGGTGGGTACTGCATTGTCCTGTAGCGTCACAGTTTCAGAATCGATGGTCGCTTCTAATTATAGGTACCATATCGTGACACTGTATTATATATGTAGATTCATTTTAAACGTCTCTTGCAATTTCAATATACCTGTGTTAAGCACTCAACTGAATTTAGTAACCGTGTTATCAAACTAATTAAAATTGATAAAAATATATTATAATGTTTTTGTTTATTTTTATTACTAATAACGTCTACGATAAATATGTTTTCTTTTACTACGAGACGTATGGTTTCATTATAATATATTAACTACGTCTTTGTGAGAACAACATAATTATTGTTGAAAAATTTTCCTGAATTCTGTAAAATATAAAATTAAAATAGATTTATTGCGAGACAAAGTTCGCATAATATAAGCTGTATATTTTCATTTGTATATGAAATCTCAAGGACAAAAAGGACATACTCTGGCGACAAAACGTCTACAAGTTTTACTCACAGAATCTCTAAACGCGGTCGTTTACCCTTACTTATGAAACTTTGTCGGTAGCACTTTCCTTCATTACCTTATTCGGATATAAAATAACATATATAATTATATTTAATGAATATTCAAGATAATATCTACTTTGTCTCTATTATGAGTTCAATATCTTTGTATAAATGGGACAGCCATGAGCCATTTATACGAATAATAAAACTAGTACCTGGTTGACCGAGCCTAGCTCGGTATTTTTTTTTGTTTTTTTCTCGGTATTTTTATATATTTTTTTATTTAAATAAAAAATTAAGAGTGAAATTAGAAAAAAAAAGAAAAAAAACAATAGGTTGGAGACGGATTTGAACAGTGATCTCATCGGTTGATCCAGCGACCGATGTTCCACTGAGCTATTAAAACTTAATTACGAATCGCGGAATTAACCTTCTTATTCTAACGATATTTGAGCCTTTTTTTCATTGCCTAAAAACAGGAATAAAATGACATTTTCTAAAAATGAATCCTAGCTAGATCAATTTTTCGCCCCCGAAATCCCCTGTATACTAAATTTCACGAAAATCGTTGGAGCCGATTCCGAGATTCAGATTATATATATCTATATATTATACAATTCTTGTATGTATATATATATATATATATATATGTATATATATATATATATATACATACAAGAATTGCTCGTTTAATAGTATAAGAGTACCTGGGTGACCGAGCCTAGCTCGGTATTTTCATTTTATTTTTTGTTTTTTTTTTCTCGGTATTTTCATATTTTAATTTTATTTAAATAATAAATCACGAGTGAAATTTAAAAAAAAAAGAAAAAAAATTAATCTGGAGACTGAGATTCGAACCCGGGTCAACACGATTTAACACCCGCCGATTTCCTAATTACGCTGTTACAGCTATGTTGACAATAGTGAAATTAAGCTTCGTATTCTAATGATATTTTTTCATTGCCTAAAAACAGGGATAAAACGACATTTTTTTTAAATGAATTCTAGCTAGATCAATTTTTCGCCCCCGAAATCCCCTGCATACTAAATTTCACGAAAATCGTTGGAGCCGATTCCGAGATTCAGAATATATATATATATATATACAAGAATTGCTCGTTTAATAGTATAAGATTAGTTTAATTTAATGAAAATAATTTTAAAACTTCTGTACTACCTATAATAATGTAAAACCTTTAAAGCTTTGTCAAGGACGTAGTATTTTTGATTTGAACACACTTGTATAAACAGTCGTAGATTTATACATTGACTGATAGGTTGTTAGTCATCAATAAATTAGTATTATTAAGTCCCTGCCTTCTAAGTTCCAATTTAAACGTTCAATTTACGTTTTCTTATCTGACACGTACGTTGTACACGCTTTAAGAAATATATTATGTAGGTACTTGAACATTGTTATCATTGAGAACTGAAAACCATTTTAACTTGCTAATTCTATATTGGTTCTAGTAATATGTGAAATAATTAGCAATTTTACAAGTATATTTTCGTGCCAATTAAGTTATAAAACAGAACAATAGTCTCAAACAACAAATTGCCTATCTATACTAATATAATAAAGCTGAAGAGTTTGTTTGTTTGATTGTTTGTTTGTTTGTTTGCTTGAACGCGCTAATCTCAGGATCTACTGGACCGATTTGAAAAATTCTTTCAGTGTTAGATAGTCCATTTATCGAGGAAGGCTATAGGCTATATATCATCACGCTAAGACCAATAGGAGCGTAGCACTAAAGAAAGAATGTTTCAAAATCTTGTGGTCCTATTCCACGGGGACGAAGTCGCGCGCACAAGCTAGTCATGTATATACCTATATTGCTACGTTGCTAAATCATTTAGTTGTGGACACAAATATTTGATAATTGTTCCATAATACGTTCTTATATATTACACCAGTGCGTGCCTTTGAAAATGGTTAAAAGTAAAAAAAAAATAGAGCAGGATGAAACTCATGTAAAAAGGAAGGAATATCAATATTAACAAAAGGACAAATAATTTACGGGCGATTTGAGTTCGAAAAGTGGGAATAGGTTAAATTTAAGTATAATATAATAATTAATTAATTATTATTAATTACATACTTATTTATTCCGTGTCAATCGTAGGGTCAAGAAACATTTTGTTAGTGTGCCGTTTAACAATCTTTGTCATTTAGGCATCAGGCATCAAAATATATAAATCTTATGACATTGTAACATGCCACAGCTGGACATAGGGACCACTACATACACATACTCCTCACTTACATGCTACTTATCCACCACGCTACTGCACTGCAGGATGGCGGATATTTCCCTACTATGAGTGCATGCATGCATGCATTCAGCCTATATCATCCCACTGCTGGGCATAGACCTCTTTCTCCACGTAGAAGAAAGATTGAAGCTTAATTCAGCAGGCTGCTCCACTGCAGGTGGGCGAACATGTTCCCTGCTATGAGTAGCGATCGCTATCAGGTATTTATGATAACAACCGGGAGCGACGGCTTAACGTGCTTTCCGAAGCACGGCGGGGTGACCCACAAATATCCATCCCGAACGGGATTCAAACCCGCAAACCGTCGGTTTTTTTACGCCACTACATGCACTACTACACCGGAGCGGTTGTATAGGTATATAATTATATGTATATATAATTATATATACGTAGTTAGGAGTTGAACATCCTATGTGTATATGTACACTAGCTGACCCCGCAAACGTTGTTTTGCCATATATGTTACTAGCTTCTGCGCGCGACTTCGTCGGCGTGGACTCCGCTCCTATTGATCTTAGCGTGATGATATATAGCCTATAGCCTTCCTCGATAAATGGGCTATCTAACACTGAAAGAATTTTTCAAATCGGACCAGTAGATCCTGAGATTAGCGCGTTCAAACAAACAAACAAACAAACAAACAAACAATCAAACAAACAAACAAACAAACAAACAATCAAACAATCAAACAAACAAACAAACTCTTCAGCTTTATTATATTAGTATAGATTAATCCCCGCAACCCCCTCTTGTGGGTGGAATTTCGTAAAATCCGTTCTTAGCTGACTTCTACTCGGCGAAAGGAATATTTCTACCAAATTTCAAGTCTCTACGCCTTATGGTTCCAGAGATATCGTGATGAGTCTATGGGTGGAAATCTCTTTTATATATATATAGATATGTATGTAGGCACATATCTGTATAATAAGGAAAATTAAGGTTTTTTTTTTTTTTTTTTATACCACGACGGTAGCAATCAAGCATACGGCCCGCCTGATGGTAAGCGGCTACCGTAGCCTATGGACGCCTGCAACACCAGGGGCATCACATGCGCGTTGCCGACCCTTCAAAAACCTATTTACTCCCCTCTTGTGGTGTAATCAGTGTTGTGTGTATGTCGTAATTGCGTGCACAGGTTTTTTTTTATAAATCAATGCGTGTACACCACTACGTTTACACGTTTTTTTTTTTCATTTGATAACGTGTCTATTTGTTAGATTATAAGTGGATCGTATTTTGTAGATTTTAAGGGTCAGGTCAGGTGTCGAATCTCATCCATTGATCGGCGGTAGGCGGGCGGGCGGCTGGCCGCCCACGTGTTGGCTAACGCTCGGAATAGCCAGTTCGCCCTGAACCACTGTTCGTCTTAGACATTTTTTATCATATGTAATACGAGTCAAATAAAAGTGCCTTTTAATTTATGAAATAAAATACATATAAAAATTCAGGGAAATACAAAGAATATGTCAGTTACGTTTTATCTTTTTATATTATCTCATTATAAACTTTTGATGGTTCGTTAATCGATGCTCAAAATTTATTAATTTGTAATAAGTGCTCAATTCGTAATAAGCAATATTTTATAAATATATAAGACATTCAGTGTAGTCATACATATATTAAATTGTGGTTGTGAAGTGTGGCTTAAGATAATAGGCAGATTCAATCAGTTATATTTATAAAGTGCTAGAGACATTTGGCTCGTTTTGTGGAGGTTGTGCTCTTGGTCGTGGCGCCGGCGCTGTGGAGGGGTCGCAGCGTGACCGTATGTGCGATGCGATGCGTGACAAACTGGCATCACTGCTACGTAGCTCGGTCCGTGCGAAGGCCTATACAGAAAATACGGACAAATTGCACAATGGCACTATTGGACCAGTATTGCTCTTCTCAGATCAAGGTTTAATACTTTTCCCTGTCTTTATTTAAGATATATTTAACTTTTTAATGTATATTTGTGAAACATACATAATTACAACCAGGGCTGGGCAAAATACATGCTTTGCTTTAATTGAAATACAAATTAAAAAATACTTTATCGCAAGTAATTAAAATACGAAATACAAAATACCTCCTTTAAGTAAGGTATTTAAAATATAAAATACAAAACACAGTATTTTAGCCATTTTTAATTGAAATACAAAATACAAATTACAAAATAAGTAATCTTGGCCAGCACGGGCTGACCAGAGTTTCCTTTCATAAACACTAGATTTTTAAACTGTACTGTCAGATAAACAGCCTCTTGTTGGATAGTGAATAAAACCTGCTAAAGAGAACAATCTTTCTACAGGTCCCGATGAGCACTAGCTTGTGTTAAATTGTATGAACACATTTTTTATATTTTAATAGCGCTCAAGAATTCAAAGCTCTTTGCTTCTATCATTTAGGAAGCTGACCAACTCTAACTCCATTTTAGATGTCCGTGGTTGATCACTGTCTCTGTTCTCGAAAACAATAAAATTGTATTTTAATATTAAAATGTATTTTGAAGCTACTAGTACCTATTTGAAATAATAATTACAAAATACCTTGGCGTCAGGTATTTGAAATACAAATTACAAATTACATTTTAAGGAAGTAATTGAAATACAAATACTAAATACGTATTTGTATTTCAATTACGTATTTTAATTACAAGTAATTCAAATACTGCCCAACCCTGATTACAACATACATACATAAATGTTACATCGTCATACTTTGGTAGGTTTTGTTTGAGTTTTGCTACGTCTATCCTGAAACGTTAAGTTTTTATTACTTACGGTACCAAAACTGTAATTCTGGCCTTTTCTTAATTAATTGTCAAACTATGTTCATACTTTTTACCCCTTTAATATGAGATCCTGAATATATAACAATAGCAATATTATATTTAAAAAAAGTATAGCTACTTTTAATTTAAATAATTTTAATTTTTTTTCATCACCTTCACTCATATGATAACCGAATGAGTTTTATCTCAATTGATAGTTTTTAACACACAGAATATGCCTAGGTAGGCTTGCCTACTTATATTTGGTCCTGGCTACCTGGCAAGTAGATGTGAACAGGTGGGTCAATATATACCTATATTCGATGTAGCATCGATCTATTCGAATCGAAATTGATATCATAGGTAAGATATTGTAATTACAAAACCAATCATATTGGCTTGCCTGCTAAAACTAAAAAAAAAAATAGCCTTGACCACATATTGATAGGCAAGTTATCATAGGCATATTTGTTTATAAATTATATTTGATAAAAAATATGTCTCATCGAGTTATCAGATCGGTGAAGGTCGATGTTCCACGTCTCCTCTACCATAATGAAAACTATCCATTAGAAACTGCGGTTACTCTATGAAAAGTTCTATCATCTCTATATAATTCTATAAAAATGAATCGCTGAATATGTTGCTAAGCGCAAATCTCGATTCTCGAGAGCGGCTGAACTGATTTCGCTAAATTTTTTTTAATAATATTCCTTGAAGTACGAGGATGGTTCTTGCGGAGAGAAAAGTTTTAAAAAGTTCTGAAAAAGTCTAAAAACAACACTTTTCTATATTCCCACACCAAAAATTTGTAATAATACGTAAAAGTCAATTTGAATTTTAATTCCATACCATAAAGTTTAAGAGTTAGTGGAGAGGTTCCGGGAAGGATAAGTATTAAAAAAATAATCGACTGTTAGGCGGTACGAAGTTCGCCGGGTCAGCTAGTCTATACATATAATAAAATGGTAGAAAAGTCAAAACTGTACATTGAATATTTTTTTAAAAGAATACTTGGGGTGTGATCTACAATCGATACCGAAGCCAAAAATATAGTTTTTAGAATTTTTGTCTGTTTGTCTGTTTGTCTGTTTGTCTGTATGTATGTCCGGGATAAACTCAAAAAGTACTGCATGGATTTACTTCAAATTTGGCACGAATATTGTTAAGAAGTCGGGTCAGAACATAGGCTATATATTATCACGCTATCACCTACGGGGAACGAGCAGTGAACCTTTATTTCTTCAAATGTATGTCCGGGATAAACTCAAAAAGTACTGCATGGATTTACTTCAAATTTGGTACGAATATTATTAAGAAGTCGGGTCAGAACATAGGCTACATATTATCACGCTATCACCTACGGGGAACGAGCAGTGAACGCACGCAGACGACGTCGCGGGCAGCAGCTAGTTAGTAATAAAACGATTTATGTATTAATTCTGAATGAAAGTTTATACCCAGCAGCACTGGCGTGTCAGAAAGACTTGCGCAAGTTATTGGATCGGACTTTATTTATTTTCTATAGTATATATTTATAATTGTATGAAATAGTTACATACATAATTTATTATGTACACAAATACATGTAGAGGAATTATTTTTAGTTGATAGATTTATAGCATTCATCTATACAGGTACGATTACACGTGTGTTGAGTTAGCTGTAGCATAATATTTCAAAAATCAAAGAGTAACAGTGGAAAGTAGAATATTAAGAATAGATAATAGGTACTCATATTTAATACTAGCTGCTGCCCGCGACGTCGTCTGCGTGCGTTCACTGCTCGTTCCCCGTAGGTGATAGCGTGATAATATGTAGCCTATATTCTGACCCGACTTCTTAATAATATTCGTGCTAAATTTGAAGTAAATCCATGCAGTACTTTTTGAGTTTATCCCGGACATACATTTGAAGAAATAAAGGTTCACTGCTCGTTCCCCGTAGGTGATAGCGTGATAATATATAGCCTATGTTCTGACCCGACTTCTTAACAATATTCGTGCCAAATTTGAAGTAAATCCATGCAGTACTTTCTGAGTTTATCCCGGACATACATAGAGACAAACAGACAAACAGACAAACAGATAAACAGACAAACAGACAAAAATTCTAAAAACTATATTTTTGGCTTCGGTATCGATTGTAGATCACACCCCAAGTATTCTTTTAAAAAAATATTCAATGTACAGTTTTGACTTTTCTACCATTTTATTATATGTATAGATAATATTTATAGAAGGCTCAAACCTCGAAACCATTCAGACATTATTTTATAATTTTTGCAGGTAATGTCTACCAGCAACCAATGTAACTTGATAGTTTGAGGCGAACAATAATGTGATTGTTTTCTTTTCTTTTTTGATGTTCTTTTATATTTAACAAATAAATAAAATTGACTCTGTCTGTTTTTAATATTAAAATAACCGTTTTTTACTAAATCCATATGTATATATACAAAAAAATTATAATATAATATATTTTTGTCTGTCTGTCTGTTTGTTCCGGCTAATCTCTGAAACGGCTGGACCGATTTTGACGGGACTTTCACTCGCAGATAGCTGATGTAATAAGGAGTAACTCAGGCTACTTTTATTTTAGATTTTTGAAGTGAAACTTCTTTAGGCGCATGAGGGGTAAAATTTGAGCGACCGGTAACGCGGCAGAGTCATGACGTTCAGTACTTGGATGGGCGACCGTCTAGGAACAAGGCGTGAGGTTGGCTTTTTGTTTTTTTTCCAAGTAGTTTTTTTTGTATTTTTAATTAGCTTTTTTAATTAAAGATTTAATGTACCCTCTACTAGCGCCTCTAGTCGTAGACGTGGTAAAAATCAAACACAAAACTTAAACAAAAAAAAAAAAACTTAAATAATTGTAAGTTGCAGCGTTAACGATTAGTTTTTTTTTAAATCAGTTTGCCATAGAAGTTTCACTTCTGACATGTGTACTTTGTACGCACGCAATATATTTTTTTAATTAGTTTTTTTTATTATATTATATTTTAAATTCGTTTTTTTAATTAGCTTTTTTTAAATAAGTTTTTTTAATTCGTTTTTTTTTTCAATTAGTTTGCCAAAGAAGTTTCACTTCTGATAATTATGTGTACTTTGTACGCACGCATTTTTTTTTATAACTGCGAACTGAATAATAACTTATTTTGTTAAATTCCACGCGGACGAAGTCGACGGCAGACTAGTTTCGACGGGCAGAGCTAGTTTCTAAATAACATCAAACATTTTTTTAAATACATAATTGCTTAAAAAAAATATCAAATATTTAAAATAGCAATGAGTATTTTAGATGTCAAGTGATAAAATTTTTGTTTTACGATTGTGTGATTTATTATATAAACTTTTCGTAGGACGTACGTAGAAATATAATTCTGGTAGGCACGTGACGGTCAGTATACGAGTATTGCGTCATTGGGAGAGCTTCAGATCACACTGCTATAACGTTTGCTAGAACTTTATGAAAGCTTTGAAATACGAATAACGATCGTAACTTTACTCATGACATTATTTTTAGATTTACTCTGTTGACTGAATTATTTAATATTGAATTATTCGAATGAATGAACTTTACGCAATGCTTTGGAAATACTTTAGAATTCTATTTTCGTTCGGGTGCCATTTCAAAATTAGGACACACGCTTTATGTTTAAGATAGTTTTATGTTTAATATACTTTGCAGTTTTAATGTCCCAATAATAGGCAAAGGTCGCTTATTTTTCAAGAACAATTATTAGTTTGAACTTTGATTCGCCACGCTGTTTCATATCATAGGCATGCTACTGAATTTCGTCATAATATGCATTTTTTAAAAGTTGTTCGCTTCAACTGCCGAACTTATACTAATTGGTAACAAATATTTAGAGCACTTGAAGATTCAGTTGTGATAGCGCAGACTTATGTTCGAGATAGTCTTTGGGTTCGATTCAAACTGTTTTATTAACAAGGGCACATCGTTCCATTGCTAGATGTAATACTTCATACATGGATCAATAAAAAGTAGACGTGAACATAGAAATTATAATAAATCACTTTTAACACGTTCACTGCGTAAGGATTTTTAGTGTACTTTTTGCTGGTGCGTCATGAGGTTATATTGACCCATAGAGGACTTTTTTACAGTGCGTCGTGTGGTCAAATAAGCCCTCATTCACTTCTGTCTTGATATAGGTTTTTCTCAATGGTGATAGTAATTATTGAATATATTTTATATTGAGATCAAAGATCAATAACCAAGCAATATATACCTAGCTGCGTTTTTAGCTCGCTTGTTTCGTTTAGCGTCTAAAAGAGAAACAATTTGTGGGGTCCGTTTGACCACACAACGCACTGAAGTTATCAAAACACTAGTGATGGGAAACACGTCTGTTGTACATCACTCGATAAATTTTCTCAAAATTTTATTGAGCCTACTGTATTTGTTTGTATGAACTAACTTTAAGAGGCTTTAAAATTAAAATACAATATTAATAGTGTATGTATTTGTAAAGTGTTTTATTAAGTGTTATAAAATAATCATTATTAATCATAATTTTAGGTTTCTTGAATCAATCAGCGCGTTTCAATCGTTTGGTTAGTAGGTAGGTACGTAATATAACGTAATTTATGATTCTTGACATTGAAAACTTTCCCTGTGTTCTTCGTATAGTATTTATATTCATAGTATCGTCATAGTATTTTTGTTTGCCATGCTGAAGCATGGATGATCAAGACAATGATGACTCCCAAAAACCTAAGCATTTCATTGTAATTAGTAGGATTTATTGTATAAAGCTATGGAAGAAAAATGGCTTCAAGCGACGCGACGTCTTAACTGTCGATAGCGTGGCACAACACTGAGTGCACGAAATGGCGCGAGCGCATCGTTCAGTGCGGGTGTGAGGTGCGCGGAGCGGTAGGTCATATTGACCTCACACCGCACCAGGGTGAAACTTTTTTCTTTAGGTGCGGGTGAGGTCAAATTGACTCACGAGTATTTCAAAATACTGGATTGTTCACGTTAAAGTGGCAATAACAATGGTATTTAAAAAAAAAACCTACGATAGAAATACACAAAGTTATGCCTTCCGCACCAGGGGAAAGAACGCTATTTTGCGCGCCGCACCACATGAAAGTTCACTATGAGCCAATATGACCTCACAACGCAGCGAACGTGTTAAACTAATTCAGAAAAAAACAACAACTTGTGAAATGTGCAATGGAATTAAAACAAGAGTATCTTTACAAGCTTACCAAAAGAGTGTTTAATACGAATGACCATTAGATCTGGACATATTATATTATTTGTGATGAAAACGATTCTAATAAATATTCTTATAATTAGGTACGAAGCAATTGTCCAAGGATCTGAATTCTGAACTGAACCGATAGTCATTCCTAAGAATAACGTTGTTGTTACGTATTTTTAAAATTGATGTCGGTTTCTGTGTGTGTTTTCTGAAAATTTTTCTTATTACGTATGTACAATGTCATGTGTCAAATAAAATTTTCTTGAAAACATTCCAGAAATATATACGCATATATACTTATAGGTGGCATACGTGATGCTCGGACTGTAGTGTCTATGTTTTGATTACGTTGCGTCCGGCGGCGGCGTGTAGAGTGACTTAGTGCTTGCAGATGTGTCATCAAATCGAAACTGAACCGGTGTGGTAATCAATACATAATATTATAATACATTTGTACGGTTTGCTGTCTGTACATGGAAGATATATGGGAATAAATATTATTGGGACCTTTATCAACGCAAATAGCACCTAAAACAATGATTTTTAGAATTTTTGTCTGTTTGTCTGTGCGTTTGTGCACGCTAATCTCAGAAACAGCTAATTCGATTCAGATGTGGTTTTCACTAATATATTTTGGTAAGTTTCACTTAACATTTAGTGTTTGTTAGTAGTTAAGTGTTAGGGTTCGAACGATTTGGAGAGAAAGACCTGCTGACTCTTTTAGAGACTTTATTCACTAGCACTAGGTCCGACACAAGCACTAGGTACAAATACTACGCACTAAGTACAAGCACTGAGCACTAGGTACACTCACTTATCACTAGGTACACTTCACTAACAGTGTCCGAGGTCGTAGCCAATGTCGTAGGTTTCCGCTGGTATCACTTCTTGATCACTAGTATTCACTTCGAAGTCGCTTCGTCGTTAGCTCAAACTGAACTGACTCCGCTCGGCCTCCCCGGCCTTTTTATACCGGGCCGAGTCTACTCCCAGACAGTTCTGGAACGTTCGTGCGTGTACTCGATCCTGAGTTCATTCACCTATATGTCCTCTAGCGCCATCTAGTAATGAGTGGATGTTTTCACGTTGTCTTTGTAACAAAGTGGTTTGTACAGCACACAACGTGGTTCCTCCGCTCCCCGCTAGATGGCGCAAGCTCCTTTTTTGTGTACTCGTAACAGTATCAATCGGTTCATAAATAAAAAAGTTATGCCAATTTAAAGAATCACGTTGAACATGTAAATACCCAAAACGCGGACGAAGTCGCAGGCACAGCTAGTAAGTAATAAATTAAGCTGATATCAAATCTATTTGACATTTTGACCGCTATTTTATTTGCAGATTTGACACTTTCATCGATTATAAATATCTACTTGTGCTACTAACTTTTGCGCCGGTTACAATATACATAATTATATGTAACTAGCTGCTGCCCGCGACGTCGTCTGCGTGCGTTCACTGCTCGTTCCCCGTAGGTGATAGCGTGATAATATTTAGCCTATGTTCTGACCCGACTTCTTAATAATATTCGTGCCAAATTTGAAGTAAATCCATGCAGTACTTTTTGAGTTTATCCCGGACATACATTTGAAGAAATAAAGGTTCACCGCTCGTTCCCCGTAGGTGATAGCGTGATAATATATAGCCTATGTTCTGACCCGACTTCTTAATAATATTCGTGCCAAATTTGAAGAAAATCCATGCAGTACTTTTTGAGTTTATCCCGGACATACATACAGACAAACAGACAAACAGACAAAAATTCTAAAAACTATATTTTTGGCTTCGGTATCGATTGTAGATCACACCCCACGTATTCTTTTTAAAAAATATTCAATGTACAGTTTTGACTTTTCTACCATTTTATTATATGTATAGATTATGTAGGTATATATTATTATACTATAAAACTTAAAACTATTTAAGAGATCTTCGAAATTGTAAAATATATTTAATAATAAGTCAATGTAACAATATTATAAAAGTATTATTAAATAGTAATTAGTAAATTATTTGTTTACCAAGTAGGTATGGTGACAATACACCATACACATAAAAGTAGAATAAAACAATTGATTCTTGTTTGTTACAAAGTAAACAATATATTTTTGATCCTACGTTGCTCTCGAAATTCCAAAATAATTCTGTGACAACTTTCGCAGCAAGATTTAATAAGCCTGAATTCTTTTGACATCCCTCCATTTGAAGTTGACCTACTAAGCTGTATTGTATGATGGAAACGTAGTCGTTACTAAGGTCTGACAAACGAATCTCAATATCTGTGTATCACCTAATTAGACTCCATACGATTTTAATAATTTACGATTTTAACGATTTTAAAAATTGTACATACGTATATCTAACCGTAATTTTTTCTTTTATTTAATAACTAGCTGCTGCCCGCGACGTCGTCTGCGTGCGTTCACTGCTCGTTCCCCGTAGGTGATAGCGTGATAATATGTAGCCTATGTTCTGACCCGACTTCTTAACAATATTCGTGCCAAATTTGAAGTAAATCCATGCAGTACTTTTTGAGTTTATCCCGGACATACATACAGATAAACAGACAAACAGACAAAAATTCTAAAAACTATATTTTTGGCTTCGGTATCGATTGTAGATCACACCCCAAGTATTCTTTTAAAAAAATATTCAATGTACAGTTTTGACTTTTTAACCGACTTCCAAAAAAGGAGGAGGTTCTCAATTCAACACGTATGTTTTTTTTTTTTAATGTATGTTAGCTCAGAACTTTTGACTAGGTGGACCGATTTCGATCAATTTTGTTTTAATTAAAAGGTGTTCCGTGTCATGTGGTCCCATTTTAATTTAATTGAGATCTGACAAGTACTTTTAGAGTTATATCTAATAATGCGTATTTACGTGACTACTTTTTCGTCGACCTACGTTATATTATACCGCATAACTTTTTACTCGGTGTACCGATTTCGATGATTCTTACTTTAATCGAAAGCTAATACTTGTCTTGTAGTCTTGTTTAAATTAGATCGAAAACTGATTACAACTTTTTGAGTAATCTTTAATAGCGCGTATTTACTTGACTATTTTTTCGTCTTATTACGTTGTATTACTTGTCGATGTAATTGAAGTCGGTTTTTTTTCGTTTGCGAGCAAACACAATTATCTACCATTTTATTATATGTATAGACAAACCGTAAATAACTGCTTTTATTAAAATCTATTAAATGGGTTCGTGACATGAACTATGTATGTATATAAAATACGTAGATATAGGTATATTAATGTATTATTTAATAAAATTCTTACATTATGAACGAATATCCAAAAGTTCCGCTAGAATATTAGGTTATATTATTCTTTAAGCTATTTGAAAAATAAAATTTAATTTAAAAAAAGCCCCGATAGGTTTAAAACCTTTTTAATATCTACCGATAAGCCCGTAGAAAATGCAAAATTTGGGTTTCTTTTTATTTCTCTAGCATAACTACTGGGTTGGCAGATATAAACAGGTATATTAATATATGTACATTGATACTAGCTATTTTCACCCACATGTTTAATAAATACGAGTGTAATTATCTTACATAAAAATAAGTGCTGTTTCATTGCAAATATGATGACAGAAGGGTTGCCGGTTGTCTGCTAAAAATCTGGTTTGAATGGCGGTTGGCGATTATAATATAGCCTAGTCAGGAATTTTCAGCCAACCCGCAATTTATTCGCAATTTATTTTTAGCATACATACTAATCTATATATAAATAAAAGAGATTTCCACCCATATATTGACTCATCACGATATCTCTGAAACCATAAGGCGTAGAGACTTCCTTTCGCCGATAAGAGGTCAGCTAAGAACGGATTTTACGATATTCCACCAACAAGAGGGGGTTGCGGGGGTTAATAACATACATATGTATATGGCAAAACAACGTTTGCGGGGTCAGCTAGCTAACTAGCTTATTTTAGTTAATTGAGTTTATTTTATATCTAAATATAAAATAATTGTATCCGTTGAACAGATGAGTGAAGATTGTGTCTATTTCGCATCTTAGACCATAAGTACCTAGGTATAATTATCAGGATTTTTAAAATGACAATTTCGGTTAGTCCCACACTTGTAAAAATGTGCATATTTATAGTGACCGAAAAAGTTTTAAAACTTTTAAGATAATAATAGGTATACGTTATGTTAAGAAATGAGGAAGTAAGAATTTTTAGCAATACATATTTTGACTTTTTTTTCTCGGAACCCTAAGGAGGTATTTTTGTTATGTTTGACAGACAAGTGCCAAGAATAATTAATTACTGTTAATGAAATAATCAAATATAACACTTCATGGAGGTCTTCGTATTGGCACACGCTTCGTAATTGTTACGTTTTGATCCGTTCAAAACCATTAACAAAGGATTTACAATCATTATGTCGCCTGTAATTGCTTCAGTGATTCGGAGAGAAGTTTATTTTGGGTGAAATCTTCTAAACGCATTAATAACAAGCTTAACTTTGATGTTGATTTGCACGAAATATTGTAGAAAGATAAAGCACTGAATGCATAATATATAGAGCTATAAACATTTTTATTTTATCAACATTAATTATTATTCAAGCGCTATAAAATTAACACAATTTGTCTAGATAAGAAAGATATTATTAGTTTTTGTAACCAACCGACGAATTCTAAACTTGTAAAGAATGTTACGTTTCCAAGCTCGGTTTTTTTTTTTGGTTTGTTTGTTCATAACGATTTCCACTTACGATTGTTATTTAGTATGTAGAGTTAGTACTAATTACTAATCTGTAACTGAGGTAGGGCACAGCAGGAAACTGAGGTAGGGCACAGCAGGAAATTTCCTGCTCAAAATTGGAGCAGCCCGACTGGGGTAGTACCTCGACCTTACAGAAGACCACAGCTAAATAATACTGTTTTCAAGCAGTATTGTGTTCCTGTTGGTGAGTAAGGTGACCAGAGCTCCGGGGGGGGGGGGATTGGGGATAGGGTCGGAAACGCGCTTGCGATGCTTCTGGTGTTGCAGGCGTCTATAGGCTACGGTCTTACCATCAGGTGAGCCGTACGCTTGTTTGCCAACCTAGTTACATAAAAAAAAAATCTGTGGTAGAGTTTTGAAGTTTAGGCACAGATTAGTAAATAGTACCTACCATGGGCGTACCGAGGGGGGGGCAAGGAGGGGCAGCTGCCCCCCCCTGGATTTCGTTAACCTCCCTACTAACTATCTACTGTTGTCGATAAAAGTTCTTATTTTCAATCCAGTATAATACGTGAATGGGCATGACGACAGTATCAAAAAATCGTCAATTTAATAACTTTAGGGGAACACTCATATTAAAAAAATTCAAAATACTGGTTTAGTTTTATTTAAAATAATAAGATTATCGTGATTTTCAATAAAATAAAACATTAAAATACTGCAATCGGCCATTTTGATTAAAACACGAATTACAGCTCACGACGTCACGCTATAATACGCGTTCCACATAACGCTTACAACGCTATCGACCACGACCGCTGAAAACCACTCAGTAGTCTAGTAGACAAGTTGAAAATGGTTGAAAAATAGCCTGTAATTTATAGGCGTGAGCGTTCAAAAAGATAATAAACGAGATTGGACGGTGTATAGACCACTGAGCGGTTTTCAGCAGTCGTGGTCGATGGCGTTGTGGGCACTTGTGGGTCGTAGGTGGAACGAACTACTATACCGTGACGTCAGAGCCGACGCCATGACACCTGCAGCCGTTTTGTATCACTCGTTGAAAACATATTAGAAAAATAGTTTTAAACTTCCTTAAACTTAAGTATATTACCGAAATATAGGTATTTTCGTAAATAGTAAATGTGTACCCACATTACGGAATAGGTTTTCTAAATCTTTCGTCATGCCCATTCCACCACCGACTACCAGTCGCAAACATATTACAGTCTAAAATGCTGGACGTAATAAGATGTGCATAACATATACAAACCACTGCAGTTGCAGAACACAGGCATTCTGCGGAAGAAGGGAGTGGAGATTTAATAAAATCAGCTGAAGAAATTGCTACGGCTTTGAACCTTGAGCGGCGTTTACCTAGAACAGCAAGCCGTCAACAACATAGGGCAAATCAACCAGCTGCTCCCTTAGCGAATATTTTCGTCGCTCGTTATACGTGCCCTATTTAGATTCGTTATCATCTTCATTAGAGGTGAGGTTCGTCAAAGACCATTCACCAGCGTTTACTATTTCATTGTTGCCCCTTGCTCAGATAATTAAACATTATAGCCCCTAAATTACAAAAAGGATAAAAAACGGTTTATCTCGATTTCCGGCTAAACTACAATCCTATGGAAAAAAGTTCAATGGCAAAGTTGTAGCAAATAAAAAGATCTACTACTTTTGTATCTACACTTTTTTCGCATAACCTCAAAATTCATGTGAAAAACTAAAAAAATCAAGTTTTTGGTTTTTATTTTTCTTTTAGAGATTTTTTTTACGAAATTTGGTGAAAACTTGCCTTTTTACGTCCCAAATACACTGTAATTTTTTTGATTTAAAACATTTATTTTTTCATCTTATTTTGACCTCAATATCGAAAAAGTACCCTCATTTTCAATTAAAAATTTTCACGTCAAAATATCAGTTTTTTTTTTAAAGTTGGTTAGCTTTTTGTTCGTTGAAGTCTCTATTTTCTGAAGGTGTAAAAAATTTTATTTTATCATTAATACGGTGAATGTTCTCAGAAAATGCAAAGAAATAACAGGTAGTAAGGCCCAGACCCTCCTAAGCTAGCCCCTTTTCCACTTCTCTATGAAATAGCTTTTGATGTTCAAAAATTTTCCGCAGGTCACTCAGGTACATAAGTTATCTTAAAATAGCAATAAATAAGCATCTACGTATATAATTTAAACAAGATTCTATAACTTTGTCAAAATATATTAGATGTCTTATTAAATATTCTTTTCATTTTCTGAGCATTTCTTTGCATTTTCTGAAAACATTTACGATAGTAATGTATATTTTTTACACCATGAGAAAGTAGAGATTTCAACGAACAAAAACGCCACCCAATTTTTTTAAAAACCTGATATTTTGACGTGAGAATTTTCGATTGAAAGTGAGGGTGCTTTTCGATATTGAGGTCAAAATAAGGTGAAAAATTAATATTTTAAATCAATAAAATTACAGTGTGTTTGGAACATAAAAAGGTAAGTTATCACCAAATTTTGTAAAAAAAAAAGAATTTTGTAAGAGATTTAGACAAAAAACTTGTTTTTTTTTTTTTAATTTTTCACATGAATTTTGAGGTTATGTGAAAAAAAATATATAAATACAAAAGTTGTGGAATTTTTTTAGTACCTACAACTTTGCCAATGAACTTGTCGTTTAGCCAGAAATCGAGATAAACCCTTTTAAGGGTACTTAAATATCCCTACCACTTCCCGACCTCAGATCGCCCGTAAATTTATTTTTCCTATCATTATCTTTTTTTAATTATTAGAGAGAGAAATAATTAAAGTATTTTTATAAAACATTACCTATTTTAATTTATGCTTATTTATTTGACTAGGTGCTTATAAAATTTTATTTGCCCCCCCCTGGCCCAGAACCTGGGTACGCCCATGGTACCTACTACTTAGGGGACTATTGCATTGTGGGTATTTAATTATTTATATATCAGTAACCTTTAACATTTTTTTTTAATTTTAACTAGATTTACAAGCATGTAACAAAAATCGCAAAGAAAAACAGCAAATGGTAGGTCGAAATAAAAGAAATAATTATTTCATCTCGATACAGTAGGTACATACAGCGTTTCTTTGTCACTTGTGTACATTTAGCACCATTTTGATTACTTACAGTCTAATATTATAATTATGGATTAGTTTTACACAAAAAATAAATAAATAGAATCAGCTAAAACAATATCATCAAAAAAACTATAGTTGTCACAAAATAAGAGGCCCGTTTGGACGTTTAACAAATACCCTAGAACGTAACTTGGTACGAAACTGTAAGAAACAATAAAGGAATTATTAATAACATAAAGTGTTTTTAAAACATCCGTTAATTTTTTGGGGCGTTAAACAATATAATAGAATATATTGGAAGTGTTCTTTTCGCGCTTACTATAAAGTAGCATGCAATTTCTAATTATTACGAAACGTCTCAAAAACAGTTACGTTCTAAGTCTTTTTGTTTTTAAATACTAGTGTTGTAACTAGTTAATTACTGAAAAAAAAATGTTTCACTATTATGAGAGAAATTGGCGTAAACATTAGAAAACAATAAAAAAATAGATTAAAGACAAATTATTGATCTTTTGTACCATTGTATTATTTCAATTTACCTACAATATTAAAGTTTAAGTTCAATTTTCTAATCCGTAATTTAATTCAATATACTTTACACTAGATAATTAAATCGATCAAATAGTCATACAAACTTGAATCGATTTATCGTGAGTATCGAATACCGAGTCGTATGGTTACTTCCCTATTTACGTCTCGATGACATATGTCCAAACGGGCCTATTATTTTGCGATGACTATAATATGCTCTAGGCGCCAAATATTTTGCACGATGTCAACCGATCATGTGACTTAGGTACATAGATACATAAACATTATAAGAGGTTTTTTCGTTATTATTTCAGTGTTTATAAAAATATATATCTATGTAATTTTATAAACACTGAAATAAAAAAAACTTTCGTAACAAAGAGACAGAAGTAATAAAACGTAATAAGACGAAAAAATAGTCAAGTAAATACGCGTTGTCAAAGATTACTCAAAAAGTACTAATCAGATCTCAATCTTTGAACAAGACTACATGACAAGTATTAGCTTTCGATTAAAGTACGAATCATCAAAATCGATAATCCCAGTGAAAAGTTATGCGGTTTAATAAAACGTAAACGTAACGTAACGTAACTCTAAAATTACTTGTCAGATTTGACCACACGACACGCAACGCAACACCTTTCAATTAAATCAAAATTCATCGAAATTATCCATCTAGTCAAAAGTTCTGATCTAACATACATAAAAAAAAAACAATCTAATTGAGAACCTCCTCCTTTTTTGGAAGTCAGTTAAAAAGGAGGAGGTTTTCAATTCGTGTGTATTTTTTTAAAAATGTATGTTACCTCATAACTTTTAACTGGGTGGACCGATTTCGATGATTTTTAGTTTAATTGAAAGGTGTGTAACTAGTAATGTTCGAGTTATATGCAATAATGCGTATTTACTTGACTATTTTTTCGTCTTATTACGTTGTATTATAGCGCATAACTTTTCACTGAGTGCCTACCGATGTGGTACCGATTGTTTTGTGGTACCATTTAAATTTGACCGAGATCTGATAACTACTTTTTGAGTAATCTTCGATAGCGCTTATTTACTTGACTATTTTTTCGTCTACCTACGTGGTGTCACTTGTCGATGTAATTGAAGTCGGTTTTTTTTCGTTTGCAAGCAAACACAATTATGCAAGAAAGATTAGACTCATTAGTTTCTATTATTACAAATATGTATTCCTTTAATATAAATTAAGTATTAAAATAAGGCTATGATTTAGCAAAAATAACAAAAAAAAAAAACTTTTTTGTTGAAGGGAGCACACGCGAAGGCGGATTGGTATGGCGCGGGTGTACCGCCGACTGCGACGCCGAAGACGGCGCGGCGGGAGCGCTCGCCGACGGCAACGCCAACCCAGGAGACAAGGTAGGTCGTTAATAACAATCACAGGAAAATATTTGCAATACCAGCGCATAATTTAGCATTTTAATCGAGGTGAAGGCATCTTTTTTATTCATTTGCTAAGGGGATTGGCGTTATTTTTTGTGTGGACGTTTTATACCTAAATTTTCGCTAGCTGTAAATGAGATATATGACAACAAATCATCGTCGATGCCCTTAAATAATAATCGGCCACTTCTTATCAATAACTTCGCCCTGGATTTCCTTGCCATTAATGCAGTACAACCGTGGACTAAATAGACCGACGCCAATATAATATAGTCACATCAGACTTATAAAGGTATAAGACAGTTCATTAAAAATTTATAATTTTTTTTTACGTTATTGATGCTATTATTTTAAAGTCGTGAAATATAAGTCGTGAATATCACACAAACTTTGAAATAAACTGGACCGCAAAGAAAAAGGGTCGGTTAGAAAATCTTTAATATCTTCAAAAGTACCTGACCTATCTTAAAGAAATAATGACTAAAGTAAAGAATATTTAATATCACATAAAATAATCTATAAAACCTTGTTAATTATATTTGATAATTGTATAAAAAAAGAAAAATTGAAAATAACGGTCATAATATTTTAATTTAGTATCTACCAAAAAATTCAAATCAATTGTTTCGCATTTGTTTTAGTTTTGGAATAAGAGTTATAAATATGGTGTCTGCCTTATAAATTTTATTATTCTGATTCCTTATCACGTCTTTCGACTCTTACTTTTTTTTCTCTACAGTTTAATTTTTTTATATGAAAATGACGCAACATCAGCCGTATTTTCATATGACGAGTATTTTCAGACGTGAAAGAATTTTATTGCAGTTGTGTCACAATGGCCAATCCGTGGGTTATTGACATCGTAAAACCAATTAGATGGTGTCCTAGTGGTGATGTTGTGATGTTATTATAGCGTGCTATATTTAATTTCTGATAAATTGCTACTGATATAATTTTGTAATTATTCCAATCAAAGACAAACATCCAAAACGAAAAAGACACTCTACATTTTAAGATGTATGTAGAGTGTCGCACACCTAAAATTGGACCAACGTTAACTGGTGCTCCACGCGAAACCTTTCGTTATTGAGCTTAAAAGCTTTGCAAATGATGTGGTGGAGCTGTGTTTGATATTAGCGATTTATTTTGATTTGCTTAAACCGATAGTCACATAAATTTTATTATATAACATTCGGTCATCATCGGTCTGTTCATATCGGTAATACCGAATCGGTATACATACATGTACGTCTGTTTATTTATTTTTTGGTGAATTTATTATTAGGCAGCGAATGGACGACAATATTAGCTAATTACTTTTAAATGTACATGCTGGTTAAAATTTTCAGAAAATGATAATCAAGGAAGCGCTCTCTACATCTAACAAGTCTAAAAAAAAATAGAAGTGTTTTTTCTTACATAATGTTAGAAGGATTATTTTTTAGGCCAAATAATATGGTTTTACACTTATACATTTATGTAAATAACACCAAATCTTATGAAACCTGTTTAACATTGTGATTTTGCAGCTGGAGGGGTCGGACGCAGCTCCGGACGACCCTGTTCACCTCAAGAGACGGGTGGGACTCTTCAGTGGGGTGGCTCTAATCGTTGGCACTATGATTGGTACGTATACTTCTTACAAAACTATATAAAATTTCGACAGTTCGTAATTGTTTCGTAAAATTAAACCGATATTACCCAAAGGTTGTATTCTAATGTATCTGTTATGTCTGAACTTAAATGGCGTTAGTTTTTTCTAATTTGAATATCTTAATAACAGATTTAAAACGTAGAATCGTAGTTAGAGGTTAAAATTTTCACATACTTACATAAATAACATATTAGTATTCACAGCTATTAAAGTTTGACGCAGATAAAACACGAGCTTTAACATGTGTTTCATAATCGTTTTATAAAGAATAACATAAGATATCTGCGTCGATTTCGCACGGAACGAATAAAAAATAATAATAAGTATAATACTATATAGAGCATAGGTTCAATTTGTTCAATACTTCCATTCAATTTTTACAGGCACATTCGTAAAACGTCCTTACATATTTTAGGTTAAAAAAAAAGGGAAAGCATTGATAAAACGCAGAAACAACGCTACTTTTTATACAAGTTTAAGATTGATAGGTTTTAGTTTCCTGAAAAAAGCTTAGTAAGAGGTTAAACAAGTACCTATATAGTTACACAAAGTATCTTTAGCCCTGACCAACTAACACTATAAATAATATGTATATATAGTTTGCGTAAGTAATGATGTTTACATAAGATGTATTTACGTGTGTACATACATATTTAATACAATAATATGTAATACAAATAGTCCATTGAAATGTTACATTTTTTTGGGCTTACCTTGCGTTTGTCAGAGGACGCAATTTTATTTTTTAGATATGAAGGGGGGGTTAGTCTAATGTTAAATCCAAGTTTGTGGGTTTGTAGTCCTTGTGCAACGGCCGCCATCTTGGAAAAAGAGGTTCAAATGGTTTTTATGGTTTATCTGCCAAACTATAAGTCTGACAAAAAAAATTATTTAACATTTTTTGTTGAAAATAAAATTATCTACAACTTTTGTTCAGTAACTTTTAGTCGTAGAATCATAAATAAAAAAGTTATAAGCCAAAATCCATAAAAATTTGAGAGAAAAAAATCTATTTGTTGATAAAACTTTTTTTTAAATCATTTTACAAAAAAAATAATATAAGACCATTTTTATAGATAATATTTTAAGGAACAATTTTTATCAGAAACATTTTTAAATTTATTCATTATTTAAGGTTTTACAGCGCTGCGAAACGAATACTTTTCTTCAGTATTCATAACAATACGTGAATATAAATATAAATATTCATGATTTGCCCTAATTTTTAATCACCTTGTTACTTTTTTATGATGATCTTTTTAATTATTGATAGTAAAATATTGTTAATATATAAATAATTCTTGATTTGACACTCTACCTACGAGGTGGAGTCTGGAGGCGCGTTTTTTTTTACGTGTTATCCGCAGTAGGCATAATCCACGGTGATTTTCTAAATCACAACTACTGTCCTCGATCTTGCGGCGAGTGGCTGGTTGGCTTCCTATATTAAATACTTGAGGGAGAACCGAAGAAGAAAGTGGCGTAAATGTCAAAATGTGTGTAAATCATTTTCTTCAATTAATTTCGAGAGCTCCATTATTTTGCTGCAAGTCTCCCCACAAATAATGATAAAAAACGTTCACCAATGATAGTGAGCAGTGCAAGGTCAACTCTCTTGTTGAGGAACAACGCCGTTCCACTTGCTAACTCTAGATGTTTCTCCAGGGTTTTCGGAAATTTTAGTTTACCCATATTGTAAGCACCTGATATTGTGTCACATCCTGAAAAAGCATAGAGAAACAGCAAGTTATACGCGATAAGGTCTCCGCACATAAAACCACTTTACACTTCTTGCAAACTTCCTTCTCCTGTTCCCCCTCAAGTATTTAATATAGTAAGCCAACCAGCCGCTGAGCCGCAGCTTGGTCCATCAAAAAGACCGAGGACAGAGTAGTTGTGATTTAGAAAATCACGCGCGTAAAAAAAACGTGCCTCCAGACTCCACCTCGTAGGTAGAGTGTCAAATCAAGAATTATTTATATACTAACAATATTTTACTATCAATAATTAAAAAGATCATCATAAAAAAATAACAAGGTGATTAAAAATTATGGCAAAATATACGAGTATTCATGTATAGAGTTACAAATACTTGAAGAATAGTATTCGTTTCGCAGCGCTGTAAAACCTTAAATAATAAATAAATTCAAAAATGTTTCTGATAAAAATTGTTCCTTAAAATATTATCTATAAAAATGGTCTGATATTATTTTTTTGTAAAATGATTAGAAAAAAAGTTTTATCGACAAATAGATTTTTTTCTCTTAAATTTTTATGGTTTTTCACTTATAACTTTTTTATTTATGATTCTACGACTAAAAATTACTGAACATAAATTATAGATAATTTTATTTGCAACAAAAAATGTTAAATAATTTTTTTTGTCAGACTTATAGTTTGGCAGATAAACCATAAAAACCATTTGAACCTCTTTTTCCAAGATGGCGGCCGTTGCACAAGGACTACAAACCCACAAACTTGGATTTAACATCAGACTAGCCCCCCCTTCATATCTAAAAAATAAAATTGCGTCCTCTGACAAACGCAACCCCAAATGTAACTTTTCAATGGACTAAAACGTTTGTTTTATAGATTACTAGCTGACTCGGCGAACTTCGGACCGCCACATTTTTGTTTCGTGAATATGATCATTTTTTATATATATTAGATATATATTACTTTTTTAATTAAAACTTGTATTGATAATAATGAACATAACAAGAAAAAAATATATTATATCATTTTCCATCTCAATATATTATTTGTAATTTTTCGGCAGCTATGCTCGTATATAAACGTTTTGGCGATTCGTTTTTATTTATGGGGTTTGTTTCTCATCCTACGGATAAATCTTTGGTAGCCTATCAGTAATTTATGCTATAGACAAACTGTAACTTTTAGCTTCACAGTTTGCGAATACAAATACCTATCTAATCGATATAATGTAGTTTGATTGTGAAAAGCCAAAACATATTAGAAACTTTTATCTACTGATACTCTATAGTGAGTATAGTGTAACCGTTTATATCAGATAATTATATGAAAGTTTTTATCTGTTAATCGGTGAAATTAGCCCTAAATATAATTTTATAGAGATGATGATTGCCATCGAACAAATAGATCACTGAGTCACTCTGTCATAAGTAGACTTGTAGAGATAGAGGCTTTAACTACCTATGTTCTAATCTAATGGATTAAAACTACCAGGGCGGTTTCTATAAAGTTTTATGAATAATTTTTAAGCCCTCAACAATGTCTAAGAAACCTTTTTTTTCAAATCTTTAGAATATGAAGTATTACAACAAGTCTGTTTGATGACTGTTTTACAAGTTTAACCTCTAATGGCTATTGTACATAGGTAACATAGGTCTGTATATATAGGCAAAAATGTGTTCATGATCATGTGTTTCAGTGTTAATCATTATAATGCTTTTTAACAATAGGACAATGATTTATTGTGAAACTTATATTAATTTGTAAGCGGTAAAAACTTTGTCACAATAATTAAAATCATGTTTTAAGTTGAGCGTTATATTAAAACACTAGCTGTGCCCGCGACTTCGTCCGCGTGGAATAGTGACTACATGTCCAATTAACGTGGTGCTTTAAATTGGCATAACTTTTTTATAATTTATTAACCGATTGACATGAAACAAACACTAAATGTTAAGCTAGGCTTCCCAAAATAACTAAAACTGCATCTTAACCGGATAAGCCGTTTCTGAGATTAGCGTGCACAAACGCACAGACAAACAGACAAACATTTTGACAATCATTGTTTTGAGTGCTATTTGCGTTGATAAAGGTCCTGTTACAATTTTATTATATGTATTGATGATTGCGAACAAACAATTTTATTCACAGACAACGATTTTTTATCAAACATCACGGTGAGTTTTCCTACTATGTATATCGGTTCATAATATTCATTCGTAAGTAGATACGCAATAGTGATTACTTGATTAGTTTACGTGGAAGGTGACGCCTGCAATTGGATACGACACCTCACAATCAGATAATTAATATAGGACGACACTTCATAACAATTACTAAGCCAATGTACATACAATGATACATACAAATGCATGGTGTAAGTTCAAGGGTAAATAATAAATAACGCGAAATATTGATTGATTTGTAACTGTCGCCGAAGTATCTATACTAATATATAATCTATACTAATATATAAAGCTGAAGAGTTTGTTTGTTTGGTTGTTTGTTTGTTTGTTTGTTTGAACGCGGTAATCTCTGGAACTACTGGGTCAATTTGAAAAATTCTTTCACTGTTAGATAGCCCATTTATCGAGGAAGGCTATAGGCTATGTATCATCATGCTAAGACCAATAGGAGCGGAGCCCACGCCGACGAAGTCGCGCGCAAAAGCTAATCTATACTTAATATATAAAGCTGAAGAGTTTGTTTGTTTGTTTGTTTGTTTGAACGCGGTAATCATTGGAACTACTGGGCCGATTTGAAAAATTCTTTCAGTGTTAGATAGCCCATTTATCGAGGAAGGCTATAGGCTATGTATCATCACGCTAAGTCCAATAGGAGCGGAGTCCACGCCGACGAAGTCGCGCGCAGAAACTAGTAATGTTATAAAATCAAAGATAGGGTCACGTCATTTATGTTCGACTTGTATAAGGACAAATATATATATTTGTATTAAGTACATAGACTATAATTTTTTATTTATTTATTGTGTATCTAAAAAGTACATATTTAAATATTAGGTTTATTTTACTCACGTGATTTCCATTTATCGTTCAATTCATTTCAATTTTAGTTTATTGGCTAGAGCACGTCTGTATTCGCCAAATCACGTAGTATTAAGAAGATACGAAGGACGTTGTGATGCGATCGAGAACATTCTTGTTTGATGTCAATAAACAATAAATTAGTCAAGAATTTGATTTAGAACAACACAACACAATCAACACTCTTCGGTGCACTATTTTATCACATAAAATCTGAATGATAATGTTTTTCACGGTACTTAAAACTTACTGCTTAGGCACGCGCCTTTTGTAAGAGACTTTTTGAAAAACTAATTAAAAATTGTTCTATTGAAGGTTCTGGAATTTTCGTGTCGCCCTCTGGGCTTTTGGAGCGAACGGGCTCAGTTGGCATAAGCTTCATCATTTGGATGGCGTGTGGCCTACTCTCTCTGCTCGGTAAATATTGATATAGTACATAGATTGATATAGATATACAATATTTGTTCCTTTAGTATACATTAAAAACTCTAACTTATTAGACAAAAAAATAATCTTATACCTAATATATAATCCTACTTGAAATTCAACAAAAATATTGATAAAAATAAACTTTTTAATATGTACCTAGTTAATGAGACTATAACAGTAATAGGTAGGGATCCCTAGTACATTTTTTTCACCTGATCAGTATCAAGCTAATTTTTTGTGATAACGGGGTACCACGTACGTTATCCCGGTCCTACGCTCACTGCTGCTCTACCCCCTGCTATCTCTGTTAGCTACCACAATCGAGAGTTTTCGAAGAGGAATTTTTTGTTCACCTCATCAAAATGTAGCCACTCACAAAAAATTAGCTTGATACTGATCAGGTGAAAAAAATGTACTAGGGATCCCTACCTATAAATAATTTTCGTTTCTTGTATGTTTATTTTGAATCTTTACAAGCTATAAACGTTTATAATATAAATAACGTAACACATGCAGGAGCGCTCGCATACGCGGAGCTAGGAACGATGAATACGTCGTCAGGTGCCGAGTACGCGTATTTCATGGACGCTTTCGGAGGACCTCCTGCATTTCTATTCTCATGGGTGATATACACTTTCTTTATATGTATATAAAGTATTTGTAAAAAAAACTTGTAAGTTGCTATTTTCAATTCACGATTCAGCCTGTAATATCCCGCTGTTGGGCATAGGCCTCTTCCCCATGTAGTAGAAGAATCGGAACTTAATCCACCACGCTGCTCCAATGCGGGTTGGCGGATATATTCCCTACTATGAGTAACGATCGCTATCAGGTGTACATGATAACAACCGGGACCGACGGCTTAACGTGCTCTCCGAGGCACGGTGGGGAGACCCACAAGGACTGCACAAACACCCAGACCACGGCAAACATCTGTACGGCCAATAATAATAATGATTAATGTTGTCGTGTGCGGGGATCGAACCCGCAACCACCCGCGCAACAGCCAATCGCAATCCAGTGCTGTGACCGCTGCGCCAACGCGGCGTCTCTTGGCGTATTTTCAATTATAATTTATATATTAATGGAAGGTGAAATTTCTAGGTTTCGACATTAGTGCTCAAACCGTCTCAAATGGCTATCATCTGCCTGAGTTTTGCTAAATACGCCGTAGAGCCGTTCGTATCGGAATGTGAGCCACCAGACGCTCTCGTCAAACTCGTGGCCGTCATCTCTATTGGTAAATACATTTTTTATTATCTTAAAAGCCTAGTCTAGTCTAGTTAAAATGAGTCACAGTTAATTCTGACTATTCAAATTTGTTATTGTCTGATTAAGTTGTAACGATCGCAAACATGTGTTTATGATAACAACCGAGACCAAAATCTTTACGTGCTCTCCGGGGAACAATGGGGAGACACAAAAGGAAAAAAAAAGCAGATTGGTACAGGTATGTATATTAATAGCACTATTCCTAAGAAGGAATCGAACCCGCCGGTGTTTAGGCCCGTACCTATACAACAGAGCATATTGCATAACATACGACCTATAAAAATATTTTTGTACGTAGGTAAACTACCGATTAGGAAAAACTTACAGTGAAAATGTTATTATGTTCACCCGCGTGACATTTTGGTTCGTACACGGTATAAGTAGTAAAATATTACGATTGTAGTTCGTTTTCACGGCTTTTTGCGTTGCGAGAAAAATATAAAAACTGGAGCATAAAATTCAAATAGTCATAAGAGTTGGTATAGTTTCATACTACGTTTATTATATATTTGTGAACTTTACACATGAAATGTATTTTTTTTTCTAGTAATGATTCTGGCGGTCAACTGCTATAGTGTGAATTTAGCGACCAAAGTTCAAAATATCTTCACTGCGGCAAAACTGGTAGCGATTGCAATAATCGTCTGCGGTGGAGCGTACAAATTGATATTAGGTAATAACATCTGCGAATATTTAATTAAATAAATTTCGCACATCACATTTGAATCAACTTCAGAAAAATTTATTAGACCCAAGATTTCAAATTTAAAATCATATTTCAGACCATAATATTAAGACCATAGTATTATTCAGACCATAAAATTCAGATTCCAAATACGCTTTCATTTCAATATCAACCATTCGACTGTCATTACTCACGGTTCATATGTAATCATAAAGGTTAAATATATTTGGGAATAGACTGACAGGAGGTTGTGTCCGTATGGTGCAGGTAATACGCGACATTTACAGGAGCCCAACTTCGCCAGTAGCACGGCGACTCTGGGCAACATCGCCACGGCCTTCTACACGGGCCTGTGGGCCTACGACGGCTGGAATAACCTTAACTATGTCACTGAGGAAATTAAAAATCCATCCAAGTAAGGAAGTTTATCTTTAACTAATGTGTTTTTATTTTAAAGTAACTTTTGTCCGTGTTAGGTCAGTATAGTAACGACAGACACATTTTTTATATAATAACTTGCGGACCCGGCAGACGTTGTCCTGCCCGGAAAACAGCTACCAAATTTGATTGCTTACATACCGATAGCAACGCCACCTACCGGGTCAAATTGAGATAAAAAGTATCCTATGTCCGTTTCCTGGTTCTAAGCTACCTCCCTACCAATTTTCAGCCAAATCGGTTCAGCCGTTCTTGAGTTATAAACGGTGTAACTAACACGATTACACGACTTTCTTTTATATATATAGATAGATTATAATTATGTGTATAATACATACTTTTTTATTGTTTTATCCCTAATTTAAATTTACAATTCAATGAACGTCCTTAATACACTGCATAAAGTAATCCATATATCTCTTACAAAGGTATTTAATTGGATTAGTAGATTGAAGTAGGACCATTACGTGTGGATTATAGATTCATACTAAGTTGTAAAAGTAATTAATAAGTAAGCGTTATAAAAGACAGTCATTTTCGCATTTACCTACTAAGAATACTGCGGGGTTTTTCACATATCTTTTATTTAATGATAATGATATGTATAACATATACACTTGATACCTATAACCGTTATAGGAACCACATAGAAATCTAGATTTATATAACTAGTTTTAAGTTCGGGATTATGATAATTTAATAAGCTTTTGTGACACAAATTGTGATATTTTTAACCGACTTCAAAAAAGGAGGAGGGTATCTACTCAATTCGACCGTATATGTTTTTTTTGAAGTGAAACTTCTTTAGAATCGTTATGATTTGAAACCGGATGCAACGGAAAAACGACAGGGAAGGGCGTGGCCGCGCTGCACACCTCGCTACTTTGTAAATCTATGTAAATAAAAAAATAGTTTGCCAAAGAAGTTTCACTTCTGACATGTGTATTTTTTTATGTATGTTCGGGGATAACTTCGTCGTTTATGAACCGATTTTGATAATTCTTTTTTTTTGTTGGAAAGGGAATATCCCAACTTAGGTACCATGAAAAGGAACAGGAAACCAGGATCTGATGATGGGATCCCAGTGAAATCAAAAATCGTAGTGACGACTAGTGCGTTTGTTAATTTATTTATTATTTATTACTTGCCGATGCAATTGAAGTCGGTTTTTTTTCGTTTGCTAGCAAACACAATTATCCGTATTTCGCTTAGTAAAGTGTAACCGAATAATTATTTAAAAATAATTTGTGGGAATGTCAAAATCACTAGGATAGATAATAAGATAAAATATTATGACCATGGAGTTCTTTTTTATTGATCCCGAATAAATTACTTTAAAATGATTGCTATCAGCTCCCGAATGAATATACATACCCAGCTTGACGTAGACAAGATTTTGTATTTCCAAATAAATTTCCAATCGTTTTAGGCATCCCTTTCCACATGACAAATCAATTTGATCGACTCTTGACTGACTGACTTCACAAGTGCTGAGTATGACACTTAGAAACCTTCCAACAGGAACCTTCCTCTGAGCATAATAATCGGCATCCCGCTGGTGACGCTGTGTTATGCGTTGGTCAACGTGTCGTACTTGGCCGTAATGTCGGTGAGCGAGATGGCCGACAGTGAAGCTGTGGCCGTCACTTTCGGCAATCGGCTGCTCGGTCCACTCGCCTGGCTAATGCCGCTCGCCGTCACTATATCTACCTTCGGATCAGCAAATGGCACCCTGTTTGTTGCAGGCAGGTGAGTTACAGTCTAGTCTCATATTCTAAGAAGACCCCTGGGTCAATTTTTATAGGAAATCAACAAAAAAAATTCATTTAAAACATGAACCTCAACCAATATTCGTTTTAATTCAATATTTAAAGTGAGCTCAGAAATTACTTATTTTCAAGTCAAGTCAACCAATACTTTAAAAATCATCATCATTATCGAAGTTATTAACGTAATATGGTACATGAAAATTTTGAAGAAATTTCTACTGCTGCTGTTGGTTTATACTCTTTTGTTGTAAACAGATTGTGTTTTGCGGCATCACGAGAGGGCCATTTGCTCGATATACTATCGTATGTCCACGTGCGACGTTTTACGCCAGCGCCGGGACTGATATTCCACGTAAGTTTGAGACATACATACGTCAATAACGTCCGATTTAGGTAGAGCATATGGAGAGATATATCCTATTCAAAATGTGGAGCAGCCCGTCCGGGGAAGTACCTCAACTTTACAGAAGATCTTCTGGTGTTGCAAACGTTTATGGGCTACGATAACCGCTTACCATCGGATGGGCCGTGAGCTTATTTGCTGGCCTAGTAGTATAAAAATGTCAGTTTTTAGTAGTTTATTGTAAGAAAAACTTATCTAATATTTTAACGTTATAGGATGACTACAATAAATTTAACTGCCTATGATAACGTTATTATACAATATTGTAATAGATATTCATCAGACATCGGTAATATCAGATGTAAGTATTATTTATCATATAATTTTTTTTTTCGCTTCAGCCTGTAATATCCCAGAAGGATCAGAGCTTAAACCATCACGCTGCTCATTGGAGCAGCGTGGTGGATTAAGCTCTGATCTGCTCATTGGAGCAACGTGTTGGTGGATATATTCCCTACTATGAGTAACGATCGCTATCAGGTGTACATGATAACAACCGGGACCGACGGCTTAACGTGCTCTCCGAGGCACGGTAGGGAGAACCACAAGGACTGCACAAACACCCAGACCACGGAAAACATTTGTGTGGCCAACACAAATGTTTGTCATGTGCGGGGATCGAACCTGCAGCCGCCAGCGCGACAGCCACAAACCAGCAGTGCAGTGACCATTGCGCCAACGCGTCGCCACCCTTGTCTTCATTATCATCAAATTCCTCGTGATACGCAAGAAGACTGACTTGTCATGCAATTAAACTGACTTTATAAACGTCCTGTTGCATCCAGCGACCAGTCCCATAGCATCAAAAAGCAATAATAATAAATTTGCCGGCAGTCTCTGATAGCGGTCGCGATGGTGCTGTACGGGACGATAGACTCGCTGATCGACTTCTTCTCGTTCACCGCGTGGATCTTCTACGGCGGCGCCATGCTCGCCCTCATAGTCATGCGGCACACCAAGCCTCACGCACCCAGGCCTTATAAGGTATGAAACTCTGAGTCCCACGCGACGTAATGAACATGGTATAATAACATGTAACATGGGTAAACTGGTAGAGAACTCTTTTAGAGATAAGTTTGCTCTTGCCAACTGCCCTTGTACTAATATTTTTGTATGTGTTTTTAAGTGCAACGAAGAATATAATTATGTATACCACAAAATTTACACGAGTACCTCCTATATCAGTCTAAGGTTGTTAACATTAAAATTTATTCAAGTTTTTCCTTAAACTCAATTCTTGTGTATGTCAAGACGATAATTATATCTAAAGATTTCAATGTCAATCTAAGTATTTTTAAAAGCTTTTATTTAACTTGCAATGTTATATGCAATGCAATGTTATATGTATGTATGTGTAATGACTTTATACGCTGATAGTAAAAGTTTATTTTATTCTTTTTAGCGCATTTTAATAAGTTTTGTTTTAAAAAAAGATACTTTTTTTAACTTATAACTCCCATCTTTTGCGAATCAAATAATACAAATGTTAAAAATTTACTAACTTCCAATGGCCCGAGCTCATTATTCTTAATGTTTTGTTTGTATTACAGTATAACAAGGGGATGATAAATAAAATAAATAAGTAATAAATAAATATCATTAAAATACACACACCTGTTCCTAAGATAAGCATTTTAATGCTTGTAATTGCTTGTTGGTAAGGTTATGATACCCAGATAAAATCTAGAACATCTAAATGCTCTGAAGTAATGTAGCGAACTTTTTCTTTTTATTCTCACAGCAATTTAAATGCCGTGAAGTCTGTGACGTCACTGTAAATCTAAATTTAAAACGTTTATTATAACAACACATATTTGCACTTGCTTCTGCATCACATGATCTTTAAACTCATGCAATCAAATATTTTTGAATTTTAAAAATAGTTCTACATTGCTCTTTTTTTATTATTTTTCTAAACATAACCTTTGTATATGATATAAGCCATTTTTTACATTTAAAATCTTGTATAAAGTTTAAATTGAAAATATAATTCAATTCTAAATGCTTTAATTACACTTTCTGTCCGTTTTCAGACGCGAATGTTTTTGTGAGCGCGTAATTGTTTATAGTCTCTACATATTATTATAGGTTCTAACAGACATTTTTTTAAAATAAACTTTATGCATTCTATTATCTCGATAAGCACTTTTAATCAATCAGATTTATTATACTGAAACAGAGTCAATAGTATTTATTATATATGTATATGTTCTAGGTGCCGATATTAATCCCGTACATAGTGCTGCTAGTGTCCGCGTACCTCGTGGTCGCGCCGATCATAGACAAGCCCCAGTGGGAGTACTTGTACGCGGGCGGGTTCATACTGGGCGGCCTGCTGGTCTACTTACCGTTTGTCAAGTGGGGATATTCGCTGCCGTTTATGGGTATGTAGACAGATATTCTGTATATTATTGAGACATTTATATATATATTTTTTACATAAATAGAGTTCGCACTCTCCACCCAAAGGGTAGGTACCCTTCTTGAAGTTGTTCAGGATTATATTTACCTAGGCCATACAATCTAACTAGGCCGCAACAACTTCGAGAAGGAGGCCGATAGGAGGATCCGGTTGGGCAGGGCGGCATTTGGCAGGCATCGTCGAGTCTTCACTTCGAAGATTCCGCAATGCTTGAAAACAAAAGTCCTCGAGCAATGCGTCCTGCCTGTGTTGACATACGGAGCCGAGACGTGGACACTGACGAAGGGACTGGTCCACAAGTTTAAAGTCGCTCAACGTGCAGTGGAACGGGCTATGCTTGGAGTTTCTCTCAAATATAAAATTAGAAATGAGGCTATCCGCGAGAGAACGAAAGTAACCGACATAGTCCACAGAATTTGCAAGTTGAAGTGGCAGTGGGCTGGTCACTTGTGTCGCAGGACCGATGCGATGGCAGCTGGAGCAGACGTGTCCTGGAGTGGAGACCGCGTCTCGGCAAACGCAGTGTGGGACGTCCTCCGGCCCGTTGGACCGACGATCTACGTAAGATTGCCGGTGTAGGCTGGATGAGGATTGCGGGAAACCGGGATGTCTGGCGCGAACTTGGGGAGGCCTATGTCCAGCCGTGGACTGCGATAGGCTGATGTGATGATGATGACCCAAAGGGTGCTAAAGCTAGCGGTAGCTTTAATGGTAAATAAATAAAGTACAATAATAAGTAGGTAAGTAGCGTAAGCGTACAAGAAAACTGTTTTTGTAATATTTTTTGCTCGATCGGTACGTAGCCCTACATTTTATTACGTAATGTTTACCATAGATAATTTTAAAAACAAAATTGAATTATATATATTTTTATTTTCAGACAAAATAACAGTGTTTCTGCAAATGGTGCTGGAAGTGGTTCCAACATCAACAACTTTCGAATACTAGTAGTCTGCGCTGGACTATAAACAGCACTCGTTTTCATTCTCATATTATTTCTTATATCTTGTCATTTGTTCGAGATAACTTACAAATTCGGACTTTATGTCGAGAGTTGTGCTATACTTATATAAGAACGATGAGCAATTAAATTTGCAAGGAATCTACAATTATTTATGTATTTAAGATAAGTTTCACCGTTTAATCGTTTTATAAAGTTAATTATTTTTTGACTGATTTAACAGGTTCCTTCTTGTACCCTAAAATTAAATATTTATAAACATTTTATATCAACAAAACTATAAATAACGTGACTGTTGTCGCTGTTTTTGTATTCTTTTTACTTAAAAACAGATTTTTTTAATACATGCAATAATATCTTTTAATCAATTTTTACTTTTGTTTACATGGTAATTTGACTTCCTCAAATGTATTAGTTCCTGTTTTTCTGCTGTAAGGCCATTCGGTTTTAATTTTTTTTTTAAAGTTAAGACGTAGGTACATTTTTCATTTCATTAGTTTGCACGAATCATTCCTATATGGGCATTTGCAATGAGATTTCGCCAAGACGTTGTTACTAGTACAAATATTTAAAATAGAACTGACGCGCTTATTGATAGTGTTACAACTGTGTTCGAAGGAAAAGAAATATTTTAAAAGACAAAAGACAAAATAATGTGAGTGGTTTTTGTAATTGGTTTCTAAGAAATTTACTTTGTTATATAAGTCTTATATGAGATATTTACTAAAATTACTGTTTAGGCGTGCGTTGGTATTGTTTGGTGTCGTTTTGTATAGGTATGGATAATAATAATTAAAATGATGATAAATTCTACCTGGCTGCCAAAGATTTAATAAAATATGGTAAAAAAAGATTTATTTTTTCGCATCGATAAGAAACTATGTCCAATATAATTTAACATATTTACAGTTGGTAAAGGAAATGACGTTGAACGTTTTTTGAAGGTGTGGCAAATCTCCAGGCTTAAAGCCCTCTCGCGTCACTATGAGTGATTGTGCTAAACTCATAGTCTATAGTAGTTCATCTCATTAGTAGATAACCTTAGTTCTATTAGAGTAATCAAAGTCGTGTTTACTTAAATTTATTGTTATCATTTGCAATATTTTTACAAGGGATAGGTAGCGAAATTTAATATTTTTACATATTAATATTTTTATCTGTTGTCGTAAGAAATGTATAAAATTGATGTTTCAAAAAATATAGGTAGGTATATGAATTTTTTTTTTAATTTTACTCCGCATTTTTTAAAGAGAAATATCTAAAATAGGTATGTTCAAAAACTTGCAAATTATATGTCATGGAAAGTTTTACTTACATTAAATAATTAATTTACGCAAAATTTAATAATATTTAAAAAAAATTATAGTTTAGAAACGTATTATAACGTTTATAGAATGAGTATTAAGTATATAATTCTAATGCCATCGTTACACTATCCCACATTAAAGACTAAAGCTCGGTTTTAAGCTGATGTTTTCGCGTTTTCCAGCTGACATTTGCGACCGGTAAAAATTGGTCTTATCATTCCTTACCGGGGCAAAATGAAGCTATCGCCGTTATTGTTTTTTTAAAGTTATATTTATATTTTTGATATATTGCAATTCAAAGAAATGAGTAATTATAACTTTTTTGTTAACAAAAGTCTTTTACCTACAAAACGTTACAATGAAGCGAAAAGTGAAAAAAAAAAAAAAAAAAAAAAAATATATATATATATACAGGGTGTATTTGGAACGCATTGAAAAACGAAGAGGTATGATAGTGTTGGCTTAACCTGACATGATACAAGTGAAAAAAAAGCGAAAATAAATTATTACTTTTTTTCCTGTTTTCATCATTTTTTTGGTATAGTCCGGTTTGGGAAAAATAATGAAACAGAAATTTGAAGATAATGCTTTAAAATAATCGTGTTTGGAACAAACTGTCAATGTAATGCAAACCGTTCAAACGCGCCATCAGCTGACAGAGGTCAACGGCACGAGGTAAACGTACTCGCCGCCGCGCGCACGTTTAATTTTCGTTCCGCCGCCTCCCGCGCCCCGCGCGGCTCGCGGTCAACGAGTACTTCACAATGTGTATGATACATTGCTGCCTCACATAATACATAAGTCCTAAAATGTTCTTAAAAAAACGTTTCTGGGATAAATGGTTATATGCATTATATAGTATATAAATAGTATATTACGTGGTTTAAATCTTACAAAGCGTTCCAAATACACCCAGTATATATATATATATATATATATATATATATTTTTTTTTTTTCATATCCAGTATTCGTTCAATATATTAGTAGATGTCTACTATCTAGATATTCAATAAAGAAGTGCGTATACTTATGTACGCACCTAAGAAGTTATACTTCATTGGCTAGCTAACTTCACCGTTGCTAATTTATTCTTGGTTGACTAGCTAACTTCAGGGTGTTGGTTTTTTGTGACGGTCTGCGTGTGCGTCGTAAAAATTTACTCTCATCATTTTTCCTTAACGCGCCAAAAGAAGTATATCTAACAGTATAACTTCAAAAAGTAGCGTTTAAGTCCATTAGATAGCGCATGTTGCTTGAAATCCCATAAATTGCCCCATTGTGCATTGTAAACGATCTAATTGTGTAGAGTATAGCTACTTACATCAATTATCTCCTATTTATTATCTGTAACTTGTAAGATGTCGGGCACACAAGTACATAGCTAGCGATGTGATATTGTTATGGGTAAAACTGATGGTTTTATTTTTAGTTTACAGATAAAATATCAAATACCTATACATTCATAAAATAACCTATGTACTTATCTCTTAATAAAGGACAGATTTATTTATTGTTATACACTACCATTGAATTCAATGAAATTTTAAATAAAGACAAGTGAAAACCTTAGACGCTGTTTTATTTACAGACTTCATAGTGCTCCGTCCTCGTTCCTACGTACCTAATTTAATTTTCATAAACCTTCCTCAATAAATAGACAATTGTTTTTAATCCGACAAATAGATGCTGAGATTAGTATATTTAACGAAAAAGTTTCTTTAATCAATAATCCATACTAATATTATAAATGCGAAAGTATCTCTGTCTGTCTGTCTGTCTGTCTGTCGCGCAATCACGCCAAAACTCCTGAACAGATTTAAATAAAATTTGGTATACAGATAGTCTAGAGTCTGAGAAAGGACATAGGCTACTTTTTAATGCGAATAAAAGGGTGTAAGGGGTTGAAAGGTGGGAATGAAAATTTGTATGGAACTATGTTCGTGTTTCGTAACTGTCAAACATTTAATGTTCATCCCGTCGATATGGTAAACTCTCCGATAAAATTAAAGAACGTATTTAAATAAAGGTTTCGAATCGACAACATATTATATCCACAATATACGGATAGTGGCGTATTTTACATTTTTAAAATGTATAATAATGTCCGTAATGAAAACGGATTGACATAATATATATTGGTTGTCAAATATAAAACGTAGTGGTTATAATATACTCTTTGGTCAAATATTTATGCGTGCATTCAGTTAGTGTAAACTACGGAAAATATATCAAGCTAATTAAATCTTATACTATTGAAAAAAATGGAAAGCATTTTTTTCCCTCCAATCAACGCTGGTGAAACCGCGGGGCACAGCTAGTAATATTATACATGCGAAAGGGACTTTGTATGTCAGTTACACTTTACCAGAGGCGGCCTTACTCATTGCGAGGCTCCGCCGGGCCGGGCGGGCGGCAAGTCTTTGCGAGGCCCTTTGTTCTTCTAGTCTAGTCAACAAGTTGAAAATGGTCGAAAATAGAGATACTGCTCTTAAAATTATGTGTGATGATAGCCTATTGGATTGGGAATGACGTCTAGAAAAATGTTCTAAAAGCGTGTATAAGCATATAAAAAATTGCAAGTTATAAACAATTAAAAAAGGAAAAAATGGTATTTCGTTTTTTGCCAATATTTTAATTTATATTATTTTGCCGTTATTAAATATTGGAGCAGCGTGCTGGATTAAGTTCTGATCCTTCTCCTACATGGAGAAAGAGGCTTACGCCCAGCAGTGGGATATTACAGGCTGAAGCGATGAGCGAGCGAACGAGCCATAGTATATATTATTAGTATGACAATATTAGATAAAAAATACAAGTTTTTTTCAGTTCCTATTTAAAATTATTTTTAACGCAGTTGGGTTTTTATATTTTTAATTTATTTTAAAATGTAAATTTTCCTATCTTCTAAAACTTATTCTTACGGAAATAAAATAGAATCTCAGACAGTCAGAAATGTGTGTTTATTCTACTCACTAAAATAAAAATCTTTGAATAAATTTTGTAATATTGATAAAAAATAGTATGCAACATTACTTTTATACTATTTTCATTTCATAAATAAAGGTACTACTAGTGCTATACTTTTCTATCGGCTGAAAATAATGTTTAATATTGTACGAGTGCTGGGATGGGATAAATTATACTTATTAATAAAATAAAACTAAAAGTTATATGTTCAACAATTTATTGTTGTCAATAAACAAAGATCACAGATCTTTGACCATTTACATACCATTTAGAAAATATTTTAGATGTACCTATCCTATAGGATAAAATACAACGTAAATATTTAATTGTATTTAAAATCATATACAGCTTCATACCTACAATCTACATACATTGGTCACTGGTACTTACAAATTATTTCTAAAACAAGAGAAAAGACAAACAGAAGGAATTAACAGATCTCTGAAATAAAATTAAATTCAAAATTAAAATCATCATTTTATTGTCTTTTACTACATGAAAACGAGAAAGGAAATTAACTATTAACTACTAATAAACATATACATTATACATTATTCTCCTCATATAAGTAAAAATGATAGCTCGTTACAGCTTTTTACAGCAACATAACACAATTATTAGGACAAAAGAACAATCACCTCTTGCTACAAGAGAAAATTAATGTTATAGTTGTTATTATTCACAACATTCCTACAACACGTGAACAAAACAAGCACGACATTATTAAAATTAAAATTGAAGGGTAATTTATTCGATCAAGATTTGTTAAGAGAGTCGTAAATATCCGAACGTGAATTATTGTCGTATAGCATTTGAATTAGAGGCCGCTAACCGTCTGCGTAATGATTGTTGCCGACTCAAATGTACACGAACTCAATAACGGTCAATTCTGTTTATGTAACGAGTGTGCCTCGCGGTTCCTCTCGCGTGATATATATGGATAATAGTCATATTATTGAAGTATATATACTCTAAGATTGAAGTAGTCATAGATACTTTACACTTTCAAATTTATAGGAGTATACAATAGCTTGGTATACGTATGGTTTAATTTTTATACCACAGGAGTGCCAAACAAGCGTATGGTCCACCTGATGGTAAGCGCTTCAGCCATTAATATCCCACAGCTGGGCATATTTTCTGCTCTACATAGAGAATAAGGCTATGCTTAGACGTGGACTATTATATATACATAATTATATTCAAATAAAATTAGTCTTAAATATCTCAGGGTGGGTTGCTCCGTGCTCGTTCGTTTAAAGTTAGAGAACGGTTAAAGTTCAATTCCACAATCGAAAATGACAGAATGTGTTGCTCAAGTTACGGTTCGTTAAATTTTCTATACTTTAACTGTAACTTTAACCGCAATCGTTAAGATATTATACTCACGTTATTATACGTATTTCTAAATGACTGAGAACATTTTGTAAATTATTGTACTAAGGGCCTGTTTCATCAGTTGTGGATAATGCTATTTGATCGATGACGGTATCTAAAGGGCCCCGTAAACGATCAAATAATTTGTAAAATTTTTGTTTGACAAACATGTTTGTCAAATTTTTTGAACGTGTGCGAGCTTGTTTGATGTGTTTGTTATATGAAAACATGAAGTTTGACAAATTATTTGATCGTTTACAAGGCCCTTAACAGATAAAAGTTTATGACATGTTATTCTTTCTTCACATCGAATTCTACTATATGAATAGCAAATTTTTAATCACAAGTATAAATCTAAAATTATAGTTTTTTGATGGTGGATGAGGATTATGGAAAATCGGGATGTTGGGTGCGAACTTGGGAAGACCTATGTCCAGCAGCGGACTGCGATAGGATGAAGTGATGAGAAGAAACAGGTCCTAATGGCCTATTCCACCTCGTGCTTTTAAAATCTATCCGTAACTTATTTGTAGGATCCCTTCTTTATCCACAACCAGTTGAATCGGCCTCGAATATAGTCATACATTACTTTTGCTTTGTAAGATACTTATTTAAGTCAAAGCAATTGCTGTTTCGTTACGTTTGATATATTTCATGTAATTTAATAATAATAAGTAAAAAATAATTTGGAACACCGTTTATACACATAGCAACAAATGCAATGGCCTCGATGTGACCTATAAAATACGGGAACGATCTGGGTCACTGTGGACAATTTATACGTTAAAACAATCTTAGTGGAGTGGTGTTCGTAAAAAATATAGTTTAGAATCCAGTTTGGGGGATTAACTGTTGTAATATCTCGGTCAAAGCTATAAATATATTTTCTTCATTCATTTAACTGATGTATTTATGTACAACTCAGCAAGCAAAATTATACGATCACTAGCTTCTTCTCGCGGTTTCACCCGCATAGTTTCCGATCCCGCGGGATAAAAGTAGCCCATGTGTTATTCTGGAATCTCCTGCTATGTACGTAGATACGTACTAAGTGCTATGACAATTAGCTCAGTAGTTTGTGTGTGAAAAGTGACAATCAAGTATTCTCACAAACTTGTTCATTTTATATTCGAAAGATAGTAAATAGAAACCAGTCTTCGTACTGATATTGAGGGTTCATGAATAGTCAAGAGTTAATATATAAAACTATATACAATGCTAACATTTCACCATCTTCACATAATATTTCGAATAAAATCTTGACGGAAAAAAAGTTTGTTTATAATAAAAGACAATAACTGCGTTCTATTAACGAAAAATTATAAGTCTAAGCTATGAATAAATATCAAAATATTCTTTAAATGGTACGAAATTGACTTAGACTTTAATTGCGTTTAAGGCGTTTGGATATTCACACGGTATAATAGTCTATAGGATAAAATTTTATAACTCTACAACAAACTTAGAACCTAAGGTGCGGCTTATTCTTCATCATGTGCCTGTAACAAAAATAAAACATAAACTTTAAAATGTTGTACAATAAACGGCAAGTAAACAAGGAATTCAAATTAAGATTGTTGATGTTTCATTTGTTCTTAAAGTGTTTTTGTTTACAAATAGAAAGAAAAAAAATATTGGAAAACAAACCCTGCACAAAAACAATTCTATTAGAAGCAATAGAAATTGTCAACATAGTAATCTAAAATGCATCAAATCATTACATTGACAAAAAATATTACGGAGCTATATAAAACTTATATATTATAAACTTTGTTTTTTTAGACCGCATGAAATTTAAATTTCAACATTCCAACTTTTAATTAACAAACCTGGACAGGATTTTACTTCCAGAGTTCGCAAACGTTAAAATTTTCATGATAAGATTGTTTATGAAATAAAGTCAGAGACATGGTTTGTGGTTAACAATTATGTTATTTTTTAAGCAGACTTAAAAAAAGAGGAGGTTCTCAATTCGACTGTATTTTTTATGTGTATATAATTATACGTCGCGTTGGCGCAGCTGGCTGGCGGTTGGCTGTTGCGCGGGCGGTTGCGGGTTCGATCCCCGCACATGACAACATATGTATTGGCCATACATATGTTTGCCGTGGTCTGGGTGTTTGTGCAGTCCTTGTGGGTCTCCCCACCGTGCCTCGGAGAGCACGTTAAGCCGTCGGTCCCGGTTGTTATCATGTACACCTGATAGCGATCGTTACTCATAGTAGGGAATATATCCGCCGACCGCCAACCCGCATTGGAGCAGCGTGGTGGATTAAGCTCCGATCCTTCTCCTACATGGGGAAGAGGCTTATGCCCAACAGTGGGATATTACAGGCTGAATCGTGATATAATTATATACACTCATAACTTATTACTGGGTGTACCTACCGATTTTAATGATTCTTTCTTAATCATATAATAGTTTGGGAAGATGTTCGTCCACCGAAAAGGGAGGATCCTCCAACCAGACGGATGTTGTGTTTGGTAGGGCTACTGCCCCCACGGTTGTTGTCGGGTTCTTGTATACATATATACATAGTTCATTCGCTTTGAAAACTTCGATAGCGTGATCTAGAATCGTCAGTTCGTAGGTGGCTCGATAGATGTCGCCACAAGCTCGTGGTATCCCATTAAAATTTGGTCGAGATTTTACGGTATTTTATACTATTTATTTTAGATTCTAATAATGCGTATTTACTTGACTATTTTTTTCGTGGTTCTATGTTGTATTAGGTACTTGTCGATGTAACTGTTTTTTGTTACCTCATAACTTTTTACTATGTGTAAAGATTTTGATGATCCTTTATTAATCGAAAGCTGACACTTGTCCTGTTATCCCATTTAATTCGACCGATATTTGACGAAAATTTTTAGTTTTTCGTACTAACATACAGTAATGAATGGATTGTTTTTTCAACTACCTCCGTTGTAATTAACACAAATATTGTGTTTATATTATTCTTTAATATTATATAATTATCTGTCTATGGTCAGAATGGATACTTCCATCAATTAATATTACATTATCATGTACTACTACCAAAGATTAGGTTTCGTATCACTGTCGCATAAATAATTAAAAATCGCTGTTAGATTATTTCATAAACTGATTTTTAAAGCTCTTAGCGATAGTTTTAACAAAAATAAATAAATAAATAAATAATAATCTATACTAATATTATAAAGAGGTAAAGTTTATAACTTTGTATATACGGGGTAATCTTCGCAAATACTGATCCGATCATGAAAATTCTTTCACTAACAGAAAGCTACACTATTCAGGAGTGACAAGATAAAAGGAAAAAGATAAAAATACATAAAAATTTTAAATCACCAGGATTTGAACCTGCGTCCTCTGACGTGCCGTGTCAACAATTCAATCTAATCAAGCATTATTATTTGCCTTAAATTTATATTTATCTGATTTGCTGAAAATAGTGAGAGGCTACACTATTCAGGAGTGACATAGGCTATATTTTATTGTAATTGTACAAAAAAATTCAGTAAAAAAGAAAAATATTAAAATATATTATGAAAATGACAAAGAAACGAACGCCATCTATCGCTGTTAGATTTAACTATTTAATACTCTATTTTATTTACTGTCTATTTGAATCTATCGATGACGAAGTTTTTACGCTTTTTGATAGATGGCGTTGGAGCAACATATTATTTGTTTAAGTGGTTTAAAATTTGTTCTTTATAGTATGTTATTTGGTTCTGTAATTTAAAATAATAAATACACGATATTATTACGATTTTATTCATCGCTGTAGGCGCCCGCTGCCGTTCATTTTTTATTTTATATATTTTCTCTTTACTTTCTGTTTTACTTTATCAAACTATTTTTGCATTTAAAAAAAGATAATTAACGCCCAACGAAGTGGGCACGGGTCGGCTAGTAATAATATAAATTTATAAATTAGTTTATTAGCCTACTTTTAGGCCTACCTTAAGACTTTTTTATTCTATTGGTAAATATATCTAAAACAATGTTTTGACTGTCTTAATTCAATGCTATTATAAACTACGGTTCGGCAGTTCTGCAAATACGTTCTTGGCACACATTGAGCGATCAATCAGTGACTTTGTAAAAACAAACACGTTTTGACGAAAATATTTTTATTGTTTAAATACATCACTAAAATAAAATTAACTACGAGACGAAAGTTGTCTCCTATAAATTTAAATAAAATAGCTTCATCAACCATATAAATGAATCTTTATTTTTATAAAATTAATACTCGTAATTTTTTAACCGACTTCAAAATAGGAGGAGGTGGATAAAGTTCCGATAAGCCCATACCGCTTTTTTTCTTGAAATTTCGTATACTTTTGTACTTTGACTTGCTGATCACGAATATGATAGATAAATTGGCGCAAATGTCATTTTCAAGGTCAAAACTCGAAAATCTAACCTAACCTAGCATTGCAAAAAAACAATAAACAAAAATATATTAAAAAAAAATACAAAAACGTATAATAAAAAAAAAATAAAAACGTAAAAAAACAAAACAAAACCTAACCTAGTATTAAAAAGAAATTAAACAAAAAAAAAATACAAAAACGAAGTTAAAACAATGAAAAAAGTAAACAAAAAACAAATCCTAACCTAGCCTAACCTAGTATTGAAAAAAAAACAATAAACAAAAAAGTAGAAAAAAAAATACAAAAGAAAAATTTTAAAAAGGAAAAAAAACAAAACCTTACTTAGTATTGAAAAAAACTACTAAACAAAAAAAATACAAAAAACGAAAAATTAAAACCAAAAAAGAAAAAAAAAACCACCTAACCTAGTATTGAAAAAAAATGAGTTTTTTATCAATTTTACCTTGAAAATGAAATTCGCGCCAATTTTAACTATCATATTGTAATCAGCGAGTCAAAATACATAACTATACGAATTTTCAAGAAAAAAAGCGGTACGGGCTTATCGGAACTTCACACCAGGATTGATTGAAACCATCACGAGAAAAATTAGAAAAAAAAAATCTATCCCATGCAGTTTGAAAATTATGGGCATTTAAGAAAAACCTAGAAAGGTCAAACTGTAACCATTTTTCGGTTATTGTGATAAATTTCATTATTTTTGTTCATTTAAACTTTGGAACCGTAAGGCTAAATAACATTTCTAGAACCACAGTCAAATATAATGACACAATTGCCCCAAGTTTTCTAGAATTAAGAGTATTTGTTAAACTATGAATTTGAATGTTGACTTTGAAAGGCCCTCCTTTAAAAAAAATTACTAGTGCCTTGGCAAGTGCCATTAAAAGTTCGCGCATATAATCAGGATTGTAAAATGGTACAATACTTATTAGTTTCATACTTTAAAAAAAACGAGTAAAAAAATAAAAACCTCAAGAAACCTGATTTTTGCTAATCCATTTTACTCAGTTCAAATGTTTTTTATTCGCACAAGCACTTGGTAGGTTCTTAATTTTATGGCAAAATGATGAGAGAGATGAATATTATGGTTTATTGAAATAAAAGTCAGATAGGGAAAAGCGGGTGCCACTAATGTGCACTTAGACGTCTAATGGGCCCCGTAAACGATCAAACTTGTTTGCCAAACTTGTTTGATCAAACTTCATGTTTTCATATAACAAACATATCAAAAAAGCCCGCAGCCCCGCACATGATCAAATAATTTGACAAACACGTTTGTCAAACAGAAATTTAATATGAAGTTTGATTAAATATTTGATCGTCTACGGGGCCCTTAAGAGCGACCTTCACCGATCTGATAACCCGATGAGACATATTTTTTATCAAATATAATTTATAAACAACAAATTTTTTTACAAAATACCTATGATAACTTGCCTATCGAAAAGTGGTCAAGGCTATTATTAATTTAATTAATTTTAGTTAATTTTTTTTTCATCGCCTTCACTCATATGAAATATATCATATGAATATATATTTAATTAATTATATTTAATTAAGTAATTATCAAAATATAAATTTATTTTACATTTTAAGAATTTGTGTAAGTAAGAAAGGTTACAAATCCCTGCATAGGTAAATGACATCGCTTGATCGAGGCAAATCTTCCATCACATCTTGACCGCTTTTGAACCCTTTGTACCACTCATAAGCACATTTTTGGCTAGCCTATAGGACATGGGGCATCGATTTATGGGGTTTAAAGGGGAGAGGGGAGGAGGGGGGTGGGTGGGTTACGTTCTGGTACCACTCCCAACCCTAGAACTGGGCATAGATTTTTGGGGTTTTGGGGGTTGGGAGTGGGGGGCTATATGACACTGGCCATCGTTTTATGGGGTTTTGGGGGGAGAGCGGAGGAGGGGGTGGGTGTTTTACCCTCTGGTACCACCCCCAACCCCAGAACTGGGCATAGATTTGTTGGGTTTTGGGGGAGGGGGGGAGTTACCCTCTGGTACCACTCCCACCACCAGCACTGCACTATATAGATATAGAAATCCGAAAAATACCCAAACCCGAATCGGAGCACCCCACTATCCACGTGGTCTAGGTCTGTCCTACCCCTAGAGTGTTCTGTTGAGAGCCCGGAGCGGATAAGGCTGGTCGCCGAAGGCGACCAGCCTCAGCCGCTCCCTACGCATTCGTTCACGCACTTTTACACGGAGGACAAGGGCTGACCTCCCTCCGCGCCATGTCGACCAGAGGGTAATCCCCCCCCAAACTTCAAAAATCTATGCCCAGTTCTAGGGTAGGGAGTGATACCAGAACGTAACCCACCCACCCCCCTCTTACCCTCTCCCCTAAAAACCCCTTAAATCGATGCCCCATGTCCTATAGGCTTACCACATTTTTATTAACTCCGAACAGGAAATTCCATTGGCGAAGCAAAATTTAAGACAAACTCTTAATTCGATGTTTTTATCGATTATGAAATTCGCAAAACAGCACTGTATTTAATATAAATAACAGATGCAACTCAAACTCCGCGCCGAAATGGAAAACAGTTGTACCAATCTAACAATAACACCAAAAAGAAAAAAAAGAAGAAAATTTGAATTTGGATCCATAAACAAATAATCCATTCCCGATACTTTTTTGACTGAATGTAGTAATATAATTATATGAGTCGGTCCCCGATTCAGGGTGTATGTATGCGTATTTGTCTATACAGTGCGTGTGCGTTAGTGTGCGTGCGTATGTGTGAACTGTATACGTACTTGTCGAGCGTCTCCCAGAAGCCGAGCAGCACGGCGCGGTCGAGGTGGCGCTTGGTGCGGCTGAGGTTGAGCACGGTCACCGCCCAGCGCGCTACGTTCCCATCCAGTTTCATCTCGTCGTACTTCAGGTGGAACGCGCAGACTGGAGCAAACGTAAAACATTATCATAACTGTTCAAGTAATTAAATTATTATTAATTCAAATTTTATTGCCACTATTTCAAAAACTATTAGGTAGTATGCAACTAGCTTTAGTAGTTTAAACCACATGAAGACGTAACAATACCAAAGAGCAACACGGAGGGGAGTAGCCATAGCGTATTTTACCGATACAAAATAGTCTGTCATTTTTTGCGGGGGGAAATCTGTGCTACGCACACTTTCTCAAATTCACACACAAAAATAATCATTTGTCACTACGAAACTCACACTATACTAAATTAAAAAATACACTCACATTTTCACACACACATAGATACATTCTGTGTCATAACAGTATAATGATATGCCGCAACTACACTGACAAGTTTCGTACAGCCATGGTTGTAACAATTGTCGACACGCGTTATCGATAAACTCAAGTACTCGTTTAGGGAAATTATTTTTTAAAGTGATACAAAAGTAAGACATTAATATAAAAATGGACTTTATTTATTGAAGTGAAACTTCTCTAGACGCATGAGGGGTAAAATTTGAGCGACAGGTAACGCTGCAGCGTCATGACATTTAGTAATTGGATGGGTGACCGCCTGGGAACACCGCGTGACGTTAACTTTCTGTTTTTTTTCAACTAGTTTTTTTTTAATATTTTAAATTCATTTTTTTTAATTAGTTTTTTAAATTAGTGTTAATTTCCAAAACCTTGTCCAACACAACCAGGAGCAAAAATAAAACCAACAAAAAAACTTTAATAATTGTAAGTTGCAGCGTTAAGTTTTTTTTTTAATTAGTTTGCCAAAGAAGTTTCACTTCTGACATGTGTAGTTTGTACGCATGCAATTATTTTATGTACTACAATAGTCATCATTTCAAAAATACAGTGTGGCGTTAGAGTTGGTTTGGTGCCCTCGACTAATTTCCTTCTATTGTTCGCCAACACTTGAAAGTTAGAGGTATTGAAATTAATGATTGGAGCAAATGACACTATTTATTGTGGGCGTCTAGTTTAGTCTGTTATTTAAAAAAAAAGCATGTTTCCCTTAAATTTGGATTTTTAGGAAACCTGCCAAAAATTAATATAAAAAACATTATGCTCGAAGTTCACACTAAGTAATTCTAGTAAAATGTGTTAAGTATTGTTTTATATTTAACTAGCTTCTGCGCGCGACTTCGTCGGCGTGGACTCCGCTCCTATTGGTCTTAGCGTGATGATATATAGCCTATAGCCTTCCTCGATAAATGGGCTATTTAACACTGAAAGAATTTTTAAAATCGGCCCAGTAGTTCCAGAGATTACCGCGTTCAAACAAACAAACAAACAACCAAACAAACAAACTCTTATATATTAGTATAGATTTAATGCAATTTTATTATAAAACTATTTATATTAATAAAGTTCGCAATATAATATTTTAAATAAATCAAAATCTCAAAAATGTCTGTCTCCTTCTTTGCCTTTGCCATTTTTATCGATAACTATCTACAAACAAACCGGTTACAACACTAACCACTACTTTTCGGTAAGAGACTCGGATCAGTCGCTCGACCGATCCGCATATTGTATGAGGCAAGCGGCCGGTGTTGATAAACAAATCCGAAACAAGACGACCGATAATATTTTTAAGTTTAAAAAAGGTTAAAAAAAAGTATAAAGTAATAATGTGATTAAAAAATACTTTCATATGAAAGGTAATGGCATATTTTTGTTAATTTGACGTGGCAGATCACTTTTTGCGGCAAAAAACAGAACAATTCGGCATTTTTTGAAGGACGTTGTTTCCATAGCGCAACTAGATTCAGTCTAGTGAGCAGTACGGTTACAACTAGTTTTATTGTACGCATAGGACCGCGTGGACTTGTACTTTGACAGAGGGGAACGCCTGTGTATGGCTACTCCCCTCCGTGTTGCTCTTTGTAACAATACCCACGCAATATTAGTTTGAGACTTGAATAATATCTATTAAAATGTTAAAGGTCAACTTGGCTTTACAAATTGGTTTTGCCAGCTTCCAGCCGTCCAGCTTTAATTTGATATTTGAAATTTTAAATGTAATACAGTGTATTTAAAATGCTGTGTAGTTGAAGGATTTCTAAGAGTATGAAAGGTCACTTACTGTTAGCGAAGATTTGTACAGGGTTTCCATCCCATGGCCAACCTTTAAATTGCCATGCTGGTCCTTGGACGAAAACAGCAACAACTCGATCCCATTCAGCAGCTGACAATCTTCCTGGATTATCTACCACTCGATAAGGTACCTTTAAAGTAAGAGATATTAAAGTAAATAACTTTTGATAAGTTCTACATAAAATTTATTTCTAGATGTAATGATTTAATATTTAAGGGCCTATGCAAACCGCGTTTTTTAAACGCGATACAGACGCGATGCAAACGCGCGTGTGACGCGATACAAACGCGATGCAAACGCGCGTATGTCGCGATACAAACGCGCCGTCGACGTGCGTTTGAATCGATACAAACGCCAACAAACTGCTCTGTAGGATAAAAACGCGCCGTCGACGCGCGTGTCACGCGATACAGACGCGATACAAACGCGCTGTCGACGCGCGTTTTAGAAACGCGCGTCGACGGCGCGATTAAAAAACGTGGTTTGCGTAGGCCCTAAGAAGCATTGAAAGATAGAAATGGATTCCCACAAACCGTTATTGTAGTTGCATTATTAGGCACATGGTCGCCAGTGGGACCTTTTCTTCTTTGTAATAATATTTCATTTTCACGAACTGCTCCTTCTGATTTCTTTTGCTCAACCGGTACAAATCTGTTGAAGAATTATCACTAAATTTAATCTCGGCACTCAATTAATATACTATTCAGTCTATTTTACACATAAACATCATTTAATTTTAGTTATGACGAAAAAAATATAAGTGAAACATTTCATATGTCGTTACTGAGAATTACTAGAAGTAAAGTAACTATAGTTTGTCCATTTTATTATTAGTCTTTTGACAGATCGACGACTGACGAGGTTTAGTGATGTCCTAAAGAATAATCGGTATCGCTAAGGTTTTTGTTAAAAAATATAATATTTATTAATATGATTATATTTCGACGTAAAACTTATATATATGTACGTCAACTGGCAACATCAACCAACCGTCCATAATACCGGGGCCACACTAACGTTCATGTCCATTGACATTAGCGCGATAACTATTGCGATAATTTTTGCATTAATTTTTACCATTATTGCATTATTTATTTTTTTTCGGCTGGCTACACTTGAACGTCAACGTGAATGCCATATATTATAGCCCAAGAGCCCGCGAACGCCAGACTTACGTCATTTCATAAAAGCTGAAAATTTCTCAGCGCATGCTTCCAAAACCGGTACAAGAAATGGCCAAATATGAAGTTTAAATCATAGTGGCTTTGGCAGATACCAGGTATAAAAGACGTATAAAGTGTCAACCAACTTCTGTCATTTCATAAAGAGTGTTTTTTTTTTATATTTTGTTAAAAGAAATATTAGAAATCATAAACATTTTATTACATCATATCAAAAATATCGACCGAGCCAGCGGGATTCGAACCCGCACCTCCGATAACCGTAGTCCGTATGGGCGCTCAACCAATTTAGCTATGGGACGATCTACTTGCTAGTTATGAGTGCTGTAAAGGACTCAACTATAGGCGGCGTCACAGTCACTAAGACTGAATAAATATCATCATATCAAATATATCTATCTACCTAATCTACCATCTGCTTCAGTCACAACTTATGACTTAATTCAGCAGAATCACCATAAAGTCATTTATTCAAAGCAGGCTGAAAATAAGCACTTTTTGAAGGTCAATTTTATAATAGACAGTCTCTCTCCGTTACTGCACTTTCTGTAGATATGAAATGTAAAGAAGAAAGGGGCCATCCATATATTACGTCCCACGTTAAGAGGGGGGTAGTGGGTCGACGAAGTGTGACAATGTGTTACAAGGGGGAGGGAGGGGTCAAAATTTTGTGACGTCACATTTCCAAATATAATAATATCAAAACGTAAGTACAAAAACATGATATTTCAACTACCTATCAATATCTAACTCCAAAAATTAAAGTTTTATTTGTTTTATAAGCGAATTGACTTTTATTAAAATGAAAATAAAAATAATGTCGAAACTGTCTGATGCAAACTGATGGTTGATCATGAAAAACTGCAAAATATGTGACGTCACAATAGGTAGAGGGGGTCTCATAAATGTGACCATCTGTGACAAGGACGGGGGAGGGGTCGAAATATTGAGAAATTCGTGTGACGTAATTTATGGATGGCCCCAAATGGGTAAATGAATATTATTTTAAAGGGTATTTTTCGTGCTGTATAGCGTTCACGCAGACGATGTCACGGGCAGCAGCTAATATAATGTATGTTTTTGTCCGATTTGATTTACATAGGTATACTTATTAATATTATTATTTTTCACTGAATTTTGTGTTCAATAACAATAAACTATAGCCTATGGTACTCTTGAATGGTGTAGCTTTTTGTTCGTGAAAGAATTTTCATGATCGGATCAGTATTTGCGAAGATTACTTCCTAGAAACAAACAAAGTTAAAAACTTTACCTGTTTATAATATAGATTAGCATTTATTTCTACCGATTATTTGTAATCTGTGGCACAATCATAGTATAATCGTTATGTGTGGCATATCACTAAAGGGGCGGTACCCGTCCATGAAGTACGATATTATATCTATGAATTTTTTAGTTAAACAATACGAAACTTCATGGGCGGGAGCTGTCAAAAGACAAATAATAAAATGGACAAAGTATAGGTTGAATTTTATAGTAGGGGAGACGTAGAACATCGACCTTCACCGATCTGATAACTCGATGAGACATATTTTTTATCAAATATAATTTATAAACAAATATGCCTATGATAACTTGCCTATCGAAAAGTGGTCAAGGCTACTTTTAATTTAATTAATTTTAGTTAATTTTTTTTTCATCACCTTCACTCATATGATAACCTAATGAGTTTTATATCAATTGATAGTTTTTAACACACAGAATATGCTTAGGTAGGCTTGCCTACTTATTTTTGGTCATGGCTACCTGGCAAGTAGATGTGAACAGGTAGGTCAATATATACACCTATATTCGATACTACATTGATCTGTTCGAATCGAAATTGATATCATAGGTAAGATATTGTAATTACAAAACTAATCATATAGGCTTGCCTGCAAAAACGAGATTTACCTACGGTCAATAATATAAAATAGCTATGTGCAAGCAGTATCACTTAGCCGTGATCTTCTGTAAGGTCGAGTTACTTCCCCAGTCGGACTGATCCAAAGTTTGACCAAGATATTTCCTGTTGTGCCCTACCTCAACCTATACTATTATTATAAAGTTGAAGAGTTTGTTTGTTTGTTTGAACGCGCTAATCTCTGGATCTACTGGTCCGATTTGAAAAATTCTTTCAGCGTTAGATAGCCCATTTATCGAGGAAGGCTATAATATATCATCACGCTAAGAGCGATAGGAGCGTAGCACCAATGAATAATGTTTCAAAATCGGGCTCTTTTTCCTTTTGAGAGCTTCCGCTGCGTAAACGGTTACAGTTTCGTACAAATCATTTATAACAGAATTGATTCTAGTCCACGCGGACAAAATCGCGCGCAGAAGCTAGTAAAATATAAAAGTAAAGGATAGAAGTGATTGTTTACTTGAGCTCCTGCAGCATGTCTTTGACGTTGTACATGGTGATGAGCGAGGTGGCGGCGGCGGGGATGATGATGATGGGCGTGCGCGAGGGCCGCTTGCCGCCCGCCGGCGCGCGCGCCGCCGCCGCCGGCAGCAGCTGCCGCGCCGGCGCGCTCGCTGCCGGCCCGCTCTCTGAACACATTCAATTAGTATAATTATTTGTCGTACGTAGTCATTAATACAGAACGCAAAAGAAAATTCTGCGTTGAGGCTAGCGGAACTGTCGCGCAATTAGGTCAAGACCACGAGACGCTGACGCGCCGCACAAATGAGAGAGAGACAAATTTAAAATCATTACACGAAGATTATGGCATTTATGATGTTTGCCCACGTGATGTATGAGTGTATGACTATAGTTAGTATATATACTATACTTTCTAACAACTTTAAATCAAAGAGACCTTTAAAACCAAATGGAGAAAAAATATCAACAGTATTTTAAAATTTCTTTATAATAACATAACAAGAATATAAATTAACAACGTACAAAGGAGAATTTCGTCAAAATCAGTTGTATAGTTTACATGCCAAACAACCTAAAAATGTGCACAATACTAAAAGTTTTTTCTCAAAATAAGTTAGGATTAGACTTTAACAGCAGGACGTAGAATCGGCCTTTAATATCTGTTTCTGCACAATTAATTAATGACAACTTTTAGATTCATCTTGCGAATAGAGACAGTGGAATCTCATAAATATAGTGTAATTCAATGATAAAAAAGAAAATCATCAAATAGCATTCCACAACTGGTGAAACAAGCCCTAAGAGATTTTAATCTATACTAATATATAAAGCTGAAGAGTTTGTTTGTTTGTTTGTTTGAACGCGGTAATCTCTGGAACTACTGGGCCGATTTGAAAAATTCTTTCAGTGTTAGATAGCCCATTTATCGAGGAAGGCTATAGGCTATGTATCATCACGCTAAGACCAATAGGAGCTGAGTCCACGCCGTCGAAGTCGCGCGCAGAAGCTAGTAATATATGTATAAGTTTGGTATCAAATAATATATACAGGTGTCCGGTCCCGAGCTGGCGATAATTTAAGGTTACAAAATATACCTAATTTTATCGACAAAAACACCCCTATAATATGGGGTCTAGTCCTGTCGGAATGGCCGCCATTTTAATTTTTTTTTTTCGTTGATACCTCTGCCAAAAGATGCAGATATCTCTGGACAGAAAGGTGCTACAGATGTAAAAAAAAATGTTATTTGAAAGCATCCTTCAAATAAAAATAAACATCATGGAAAGTTTTAACTACAAAATATCTTTAAAAAATTTACACTGCTAATTTAAGTAAAAAAAAATTGACTGTTTTTTATTTATCTTAATTAACGTAATTTAAAAAGTAGCACATTTACACTAAATTTTTTAATACTGTCCTAATACTTAAGGATATTACTTACAAATTGACATTAAAATTATTGTTCTTAATTGCATAACTCGAGAGTTAGGGCTGTTTGAATATGGCCCTTCCCTCCTGTTTTAAATGAATAGAAATTATCACCAAAAAAAATATATGCATCAAGCGAAATTGAAGAATAGGGTTCAGATAGTAAAATGCTATGTAATACCAGTGTTTTTGAAAAAAAAAAGACTTACGTTGCATTTGTCTTGGATGGCTCGGCGTTTGTGATGCCCGAGCTGGAGCAGGTACACTTGGACCTTCCGTCACTGACTTTAGCGTCATACCATGATATGTTCCCATGGTGTCAATTTTGAAACCCTCAGTTTCTAAAAAAACAATTATTGTTAAAAATAACTTCTTTTGACATATTCAATTATTTCTATGATTTTAGGTTTACCTTCTTTTTGTCTAATGAATCTTTCCTGATCGTATCTGTTGTACTGAGTTTGCTGAGTAGGTATTACCGTAGGTGGAGGCATAACTACTGGTTGTGGCCTGGGTGCTCCTGGTCTACCCTCTTCTCTAGCTCTTATACTACCCAGCAGGGCTAAAATACTTTTAGCAAATGTCTGAAACATGTTAACAATAAAATATTATAATAACACAATTTTAATAGTTGTTAAAAATAAAGTTTCAAATGGCTAAACCAATTTCTTTCCATACAACTCTAAATTATTTACTACATGTAAGATTACTAATACTTTATTCACCTTTCCATTACTTTGTAATACTGTTGTTCTAGTTCTCCATTGTCTCTCTCGACTTATAATATCTTTAGTGAGATCTACATCATAGTCAAGAATGGCTCTCAGGTCTGAGCCTACAACGCCAAGAGTATCAGAATAATCATTGCTTTTAATGGTCGTCCTTTTCTTAGCTAAACGTTTGGCTTTGATAGCAGCAATTTTTTCAACTGACATAGCCTCCGATAGAGACCTTAAAATATAAATTTCAATTTAGTACAACAAAAATTTTATATTAAAAATAGTGTGAAACAGTAGTGAGGATGTTATAGGCTAACTCAATTTGATTTATAATTATCAAAAATATTTACACAATTTTTTTAAATATTCAGTGCATTTTTTTTTTAATTTTTCTAATAAAGATATTTCTAGGATTATGTAAATTAAAATAATTATCATCAAGATAATTACTCACTTGATATTATCAACTGTAACAGAGGCTTCCTTAGGAGCATCAAGACGTGCCGCCAGCTGTTCCCGCACTTTTTGTACATGTGTTTCCTCAATGCGAGGTTTTTTGGCAGCAGATTCTCCACCATCATTGTCATGAGTACGTTTAACCTTAAAGTATTAATTTAAACCAAATAAATATAGCTATGAGGCTATTCCTATGTTTTCCATGTCAATTGATTTCTTTAGTGTTTTACCTGTGTTGATATCTCTAATGGTGCACTCTTGTCTATCGATGCACAAGTGGCAGTTTCACCATTGAGATAAGCAAGCAATTCTTTACGATCGGGACGACGTACTGGTGGAATATTTGCAGCCTAGAATATAAAATTTAATGAATTTCTAATGGCTTCAAATAACCTACCATTCATATAAGAACACTTACAGCTGCTTGTTTGACATAAACAGGATGAGGCAATTGTATGTTTTTGAGGATAAACAACAAACATTCCAGGGTGTAATACTCTTTTTCAATCCCCTCCTTACCAGATCTGTATGTTTTAAAGCAAAAAATGTTAGTACATATTATGGTTGATAACTTTGGATTTCAATAAAAGTTTAAACGCACTATACTCACCCCCACATAAGATAATTAGTCTTCACATTTTTAGGCCATGAAAACTCGCCAAATATAATTTGGTTATCACGTTCAATTATTTCTTTTTTATTTACATTATACTGGCGAAGCAAACTTAAAGGATCCGCCATGATTACGTCGTTTTTTATGCGTTAATAAACACTTTACAAACGTACAAAGTAGTTAGGAATATTTAAAATTAGTACCAATTTGTTATAAACAACACATAATTCTTTAAACGTGGAACACAGTAAAAATATTCACTTTTCCAAATAAAACACTAATCAATTCTGGCTCCGTGTCAAACATTCCATGTTCGTTTCGAGCCGTCAAAATCAAATTCAGAAAATGAACAGACAAAAAAATATAACAGACTAACTCAAAACCACAAAACATACAAGCTTGAAAATAGATTAAATATTTTTCTTCACAAACATGGAAGGTAAAAAAAGCATTTTTTTATAAATTTTGTTTTAGTTAAACTGCAAATATTTCAATCAAATATCAATAAAAAAATCAAAAACTGATAAATTCAAATCTCTTAACGTAATGCAAATTGTACTTATTAATGTGTTTTTATCCATTTTTATTATTTTAAACCACTTTCGTTTGCCATGTATGCTATACCCACTCATGGACTTAATACCTACTGGTATTAAGTCCATGTACCCACTATATATAGGTACCTGCACAAAATTTTGACAGAATAAAAATAAAATATGGTGTCTAATATGGCTGCCGGTCGATCCTTATTTTATTAGCATTTATTAAAACTTAATTAAACTCTCTTTAACTACATTACTTCTGTTAATATGACAGTAAATTAAAAGAAAAGTTATGATGACTTCGACTCCCAAGTCAGAGAAATGCGGACAAGGTAAGCTATGCACTAATTTTGTCTCAAGAGTAGGTAACAAAATTTAGTAGTATTTTACTTTGTCTTTATTAATAGTTACGTTTCTAGACTTGTTTTTGTATTTATTGTTAATCGGTTTATTCTAAAGCTAAGTTGTAAGACAGTTTTTTTATTAAATATACTCGAATACTTCGTATTAGTCAAACTTCTTAACTAATTAATGAATGCGTTGTTGGATTTCTAAATACATAACTAAAATTCTTTCTCTCGCAGCTACAAGTAAATAAGAAGTATCTTGTTACAAATTTGTTATTAAAGTTTTATTGCCGCAAATAAACATAAAACTTTAATTAAGTGAGTTCTATAACTTCAACATTTTATACATATTGAAATGTTTTCTGTATTTACTTCGCGTAACATGAATACGAAATTATTTTAATTTATTATATAGCACTACAGAACTATACATACAGAATGAAATATATATATATATTTTAAAATAAAAACTAATTTAAATATTTCTAAAAATCTAATTAAAATGTTTTTACTGTTTACATATACCTAAATTGTTTTTAGAAGTATAACCTTTACCTGCTGTTTAAAAAATTTAATAACGATAATTAATTGTAAAACTATTAAAACTAGTTATATCAATGACAAAAAAATTTAAATCATCGTTAACCAAAAGTATCTTTGGTCAGTAGTATGTCAACTCTTAGTAATAATAAATGACTCAATAGAAAGTCACAGGATCACATTATTTTTGAAAAAATGAGTGATGAATGGATGGTTGCTTTTTTATGTGAATGTTTACGTAAACACAATAGATCGGAGTTTGAGTATGTTACCTTTGAAGATAAGATACTACAGTTCGATTAAAAAAAATGTTTGTATTGCTTATTTTTTTGTAATGAAGTTTGGAATGGGCTAAAAAATAACTATGCGACTAATTGCAGCAAAGCTGTAACTTAAAGTAATAATGTAATCAGAATTTAATTTAAACAAAAGTTAAACCAAAAGGCATTTTTATTAGTAGCATGTTTGTAATTATAAATTAAAGCTTTTATACTATTAAATCTGAGATAATTCTTATGTCTTATCAGTATCAGTTGGTAATGGTATGTTAAGTACATTAATTACATTTAATTTGTATGTTATTTTTAATAGTATTTATTTCAAATTCTTCCATAAACATTTTTTTCTTTGTGAACTTAGTGTGTTCAGACAAAAGAAACTTCAGTTTTCTCTATGTATCTGTAGGGGAAAAGCCGGATAGTTACACTAGTTTTCGAAAAAGCTCTGTAAGATATGTACTTATTATATTTGTATTCATGGTGTAATTAACATAGGACCTTGATCTTGATATTCTATATTACCACTTTTTTAATATAAACAACATTGGCTTAGAGTAAATCATGTTTTATTTGACCTCTAAAAAGAGATAACATCTAAAAGGATACTTGCCTACTGTGGCAGATAGTAGCATACTGTGGCAGATAGTAGTATACCGTGGCGGATAGTAGCATACCGTGGCGGATAGTAGCATACTTACCACATGTGAGGATAGACGCCTCTTATGTTTTTACAAGCTTTTATTTAACTTGCAATGTATGTATGTATGTATGTAAATTTAATGAATGTTTGTTCGGGTGAAATCTTGCAACTCAATTTTGAAGCAGATATCTTCAACCAATTGAGCTGAAATTTTGTATACAAGTTCAATTTGGATGACAATGCATGATTTGTATGTATTTATGTATGTATGTATGTTTGTTCGGGTGAAATCTTGAAACTCAATTTTGAAGCAAAGATCTTCAAATAATTGAGCTGAAACTTTGTATACAGGTTCAATTTGGATGACAATGGATGGTTTGTATGTATGTTTGTTCAGGTGAAATCTTGCAACTCAATTTTGAAGCAGATATCTTCAACCAATTGAGCTGAAATTTTGTATATAAGTTCAATTTGGATGCCAATGCATGGTTAACTTTGTGACGTAATTCTAAATCCAATATGGCGGCATATCCAAGAGTGCGGTCTAGTTATTTTTAGTGCACTACTACAATATGGGTATCAAATGAAAGGGCTTGCTAAGAATAATTCGAATAAAGTGACATGATAACCGACTAAAAAGTCAAAAATAAATTAAAAGTAAAAAACCTTTTTAAAAAACAAGCTTTTATTCGAATGCACTAAAACGAAAAAAATAAAATTTTACTTTAAAACTTTTACTATCTACTTATAAAGTCATTACACATAATCTATATGATATAAAAGCTTGTCGCGAAATTTGCTTGTAAACAAGTAAATTAAAAAAATGGATGTGATTGATTTTAACAATTAAAATTTTCAAACTAATGAAATACGAGTATATACTCATATTTGGCGACAAGCTTTTTTATCACATAGATTATGTGTAATGACTTTATAAGTAGATAGTAAAAGTTTTAAAGTAAAATTTTATTTTTTTCGTTTTAGTGCATTCGAATAAAAGCTTGTTTTTTAAAAAGGTTTTTTACTTTTAATTTATTTCATACCATTTATTTTTTAATTTTTAAAGCTAAGGATAGGGTATTAGGGTAAGTGTCAAAAATATAATTAGATAAGTAGTTAATAAATTATTTTATTTATATAGTTAATAAATACAATGTTGAAAACCCCGATGCGATGTATTTTTTTTTTTTGAATTTGTAATACTTACTGCAAAATAGGCGCCTAGACGTCGATTTGCGGAAATCAGCCCGTGTTACCATACCATACCATACCATACCATACTCCTACATACTTAGGTACTTTAAGATTGAGTTTCTTTCATTATTTATTACTTTTTAAAGGGAACTCAGGTTATTGTGTCGGGGGTTTTTCTAATTTTTGAAGTGAAACTTCTTTAGAATCGTTGTGATTTGAAACCGGATGCAACACGACAGGGAAGGACGAGCCGCCGCTAATTTTAAATTAGTTTGCCAAAGAAGTTTCACTTCTATCGTGTTTTTAATTAAATTTTTATTTTGTACTTTTTATAGGTACCATTCATTTATTTTTATTAAGTATTAATTTTGTAAAGTGCATGTGATGCTATTTCATTTGCGACCCTACTTGGGTAAATTTGCTGCCATTCGAATGTCCATCCTCATTTTCTCCCCACCACATACATTTGCAGATATTGGGCATTTTCCCCACTTTTACCCCCAGAGTTTCTCAGGGCTCAAGCGATTTTCATTGAACATATTGTTTTGTCATGTGCACGTGATGCGCTTTCATTTGAGACCCCACTCGATTATATTTGCAGACATTCGGTTATTCTTCCCCACTTTCACCCCTACAACTCGCCTGTAAACTTACCTTTCATACAAAAAAAAAACTAAATTGAAATCGCTTCATGCGTCCGCGAGCTACGGAGCCACAGACAGACAGACGCGTCAAACTTATAACTATTTTAAAACGTTAAAAAGGAGGGTTTTTAGACGTATTTGGTGTTTTTCGAAAGAATTATTACCTGCAGTCTCTTTCATATATATTTTTGATTTATACATAATATATTATATGCTGTGTGGCTACGGCAGTTTAGAATATAGCCACCCCTCTCTTAGGTGGCTTCCCGTGGGTGTCGTAAGAGGCGACTAAGGAATTACAATGCCTCATTATCATCTTGGAACTGGTGAAGGCGACCGATGGCGGTATAACCATCCAACCGCTGGCTTTCAAATGCACAGACCGAATACGGGCGGCAGCGTCTTCGGTGCGATAAAGCCAGCATTGCGGTCATCAACTCGCCTGCCCAGCGTGGTAACTATGGGCAATACTGATGAGTAGGCGCCAAAAATTTCAGGCCTTAGTTCCCAGCGGCCTCACTATTCCGGCTATTTTGATTTTACCGGTGGGGGCTGGGTGGGGAATGCGGGGGCTCGGGACGTTTGGTGCGAACTTGGGGAGGCCTACGTCCAGCAGTGGATTGCGATAGGCTAATGTGTACGTATGTGTGTATATTATATATAATAGAAGTCCATAAAATTATAAATAACTTTAGTGGTTTAAACATACTGGGTACTCTAATTGTAGCATACTCTTATACACAAACGCTCAATAATATATTTCGCGTAAATAAACTCGTAATGTTTTTATCGGCTAAAAGAGAACTAACCTCTTATTTCGATCTTTATAATTATTTTACGTATGTCGTACATAATGGGGTCTAAAGCAAACCAAATAACTGGACAGTTAGGTAACGAGCTAGTACATTTTTTTTCATAATTTTGTACCTAAATTCTACATAAGTACATATATTTAAAACAAAATTAAAGTACACATACTTAAAACATTTATCTGCAAAAAGTATTTAAATTAAGTCTAAAATTAATTTTAAAATAATTTGTAAACCATTTTTGGGTCCAATAATTATAAAAAACTATCACATCCGATTACTCGTGGAATCGTAATAGATTCATTCGAAGTAAAATAAACAGCTAAGTATTTTGTGTGCCAATGCATTGCCGGATTCGATTAGGCTATTTGAGTTTCTATTCAGTTGTGAAAGTTTCGTTTCTTCGTAGTTCCCCGGACACTTAAATTAGCCGTGAAGTGAAAAGCTGTGACATCTATGTTTTTGTAAAGACACGATTTGTCGATAATAAAATAAAATTTAAAAATAATACATGACGCTGTATAATAGGTGAAATTAGACTTGAAGAATGCCCGCAAATAATGCTTTCTTAGTGAAAATGAATGCCATTACAATAAAAATAAAAAATACATTTAAATATTGTAAACATTTTCTTATAAGTAATAAATGTGTAACATCAATTTTATTATTATTTTTAATAATATTTAGGATGTTATAAATGTTGTAATTATGCAATATCATTAATATACAATACAATACTGTAATATGATATATCATGTATAATTAAGTACATCATTACATTAATTATGCTGAGAAATAATGTTGGATCTATTATAAGTTGTATTGTTCGCTGTTTGTAACGGCACTATTCTTGAATAGGGTTTTATCGGAATTAGACATTATTTTCTGAGGTTGAAGACGCTATATTATGATTGTATGCTATTCAGCTCGCTTCGTAGCGCTGTTCGTCCGACTTATTTTATTAATATTCCTGCGGTTAGCGCTTGAAACCGCCGCGCCGCCGCGCGCCGGTCCCGCCCGACGGCTCTTATTATAATAGCGTTTAAGATTTTCTTGTTTCCTCGAAAAGAGGTCGAGTTCTTAACAACGATCATTTTTACAATTCGATTCAATAGAATCAATGCATATTAAGTATAAAACAAAGTCGCTTCCCGCTGTATGTCTGTCCCTATGTATGCTTAGTTTTAAAAAGTACGCAACGGATTTTGATGCGGTTTTTTTAATAGATAGAGTCATTCAAGAGGAAGGTTTATATGTATAACACATGCATAATATAGTAGAGAAACATTGATAATTTTAGAGTTTTCTAATGTGATGTCGTAAATAAACACATTTTTTTGCGCTTATTTTGCAAACGCTGTCTGAACCCTGTGAGATAGATCAAAATAATGTACTACAGTATTGTACACCTTAAAAAGGACTACAAAAAGTCTGCGATGGTATATGTCTATCTCTTAAGGATAACCCACAATAACAAATTCTTATCCTTTACTTTTTACGATAAATAATGGCTTATTTACGAAGCGATTTTAATCAGTACAGCATTAGTCCTTATCCAATTAAGTACATTCTAAATGTAATATAGAATAATATGGCCTTTTACACCATGTAATTTAAATAAATATTTTCGAAGATATTACAGTTTTAAAATGCAGGGACATAGCGGAAAATCTATCTTTTGTTTTTAGTCGGATGAATAGTAAGTAAAATATTTTTTACTACAGCACACACTAATAATAATACCTATGGCAGTTTGTTCATAATCATACTTATAGTTTTAAGGTGTAAGTTCAAACAAGAATTGAGTAAATTTTATAATCCATTAATAAATCGTAGGGTCAAAATTTCAACGGTATATTTAGCGTGCGAAGCCGAGGCGGGTCGCTAGCACTGTATATATCTCAATTAAACTCTTTACAATATGTACATACTAAAGTTAAGCCTTATTAATAGGCTGAAGGCGAAACTGTATTATTTTTCATATCTATACTAATATTATAAAGCTGAAGAGTTTGTTGGTTTGTTTGTTTAAACACGCTAATCTCAGGAACTCTGGTCCGATTTGAAAATTATTTCAGTATTAGATAGCCTATTTATCGAGGAAGGCTATAGGCTATATATTATCACACTAAGACCAATAGGAGCGGAGCACCAATGAAGAATGTTTCTAAATCGGGTTTTTTTCCTTTTGAGAGCTTCTGCTGCGTGCCCTGCGTAAACAGTTAAAACGAAGTCGCGGGTTAAAGCTAGCGTTAGCCCAAAGAAACTATTCCACGCGGACGAAGTCGCGGGCGGAAGCTAGTGTAAAATATATATAACCTTATAATATTATTAACTTTGTATATTATCTTATCTAGTTATATATAGAAAAAAAAAAGTTGGACCTGTTGCAATTTTAAGTATGGATTTTACCCTCGATAAGGATTATCGTTCCAACTGTCTAGCGTAGAATAATGCTTTATAGTTTTATAAAAATATTTTTTTATAAATAGACTTAGTCTAAAATCTTCCTGCTTACTAAAGAAAAGTAATTTTTACAATTTACCGGTAGATCTTGAGCTCAGCGCGTTCAAACAAACAAATTCATATATAATTAATAAGGTTTTAAACAAATTTAACCTTTTCTAATTAAAAAAAATAAACATTAAACGTAATAATTGAATTATCATACTGTTTGAATAAATAGGTTAAATATTTAATTTAATGCGATATGCACAATACACATTATGTAGATAGATTCTAGCTCAACGTGCTCTGGCCTATCTGCTAAGGCACTGTAACGGGACCTCGACTGTCGACAAGAGTTCAAATGCGCAGCTTCCATTTCCTTACTGTTTGAACGTGCTATTATATTCGAAGCTCTTCGACCACATTTAGGTATTGAGAACTCAAAATATTCTCTCGAAATTCATTTGAACATTTTAAACACTACAACAAATGTTAACTCAAGGTTACAAGATGCTGTTGATTAAAATAATTATCAAGATTGTTTAAATAATTATCGTAATTTGTATGCGTTATACTTGATGTCAATCTCAATGTCGTTTCTTTTATAAAATCTAGTGCTCGTCTTTGCGGTTTTTTAAATCCTTAAGTAGTATTCGACTCGCATAATTGATTTGATAGTTGTTAATGAGCTCAAGTTATTATTGAATACTTGACGTTCCTCTAAATTGTTTATATTTTTGACATTGTTTTACTTTTGTTATCATTGAGCTATTAGGTAGCGTGAAATTTTTGTTGCATATTGTCATTCTATTTAAACAGGTTGTTAAAAAAACTTAAAAACAATAAGTATTGGTTGCGGTTTCGGCATTTTATGAGTACAGTAACATTTGTAATATCTCAGTAATGATAGAAAATTTATATAAAAATATATTTTTATTGGTAAAATTTTATAATAAAGATGATCTATCGGGGTTAGGGCCATTCGAATTCCATAAAGTTCTTTTCCGAGGATCCGTTATAGGGAACCGATTTGTACTCGGCCCATGTCGTTATTTCCTCAATTACCTTAAGCTATTCACATATCACTGTTTGCATAAACGTTTGTTTGTATGTTACGGTGTACTCACGCGTGGATCTTGATTTATAGAATTATCGCAGCAGGTGCTATATTACTTTGCCTTGAATCCATCGGTAGCTTAGGGACCGTCAACATCGTTGTATTTACTAACGAAAGTGAAAGGCAAAACGAGTCCTTTAAGTCTGGTCTCGAATTATCATCAACTTATCAACATCAAATTCAATACAAATGACACTCCACATGGTTACTGTTTGATTAATTCGCTTGCAGTTCTCGACACAGTTAAATGTTTTTGTTTTTACTGAGTTATATGTAATTGCTGTGCTCGTTACATTGTTTCGTGCGTTGTTCTTGACAGGATAAAAGATTGTTATACGCTATGTATCATCATAATCAAATACTAACCTTTTATTGTGATTATCCGTCGAAGTGGTCGTTTGGATTAAATTACTGTTAGAACACAGTTTTAAATGTCATTGTAGACTCAGTTATCGTTTTATTAAAAAAGAGAATGATGCGTTATATAATGAATACCTAGTGCAACTTTAGGATGTCTATGTCTAAGGGGCCGTCTCCACGAGCGAGCGTATCGCCGGCGATAGTATCGTCGAGCCACCTATTTCTATACACTCTCTATGGAGCCGTCCAGAGCCGTCTCCACGAGCGAGCGTATCGCCGGCGATGCGACGAGTGGCAATAAGCGAGCGTATCGCCGGCGTATCGCCGCGCTAGCGTCGCGACTCGCCGCGCTCTCGCAGCGACTCGCCGCGCTCTCGCAGCGACACGCCGGCGTATCGCCGCGAGCGCGCTCTCAAACACAGCGTTTTTAACCGATTTCAAAAAAGGAAGAGGTTACTCAATTCGACCGTATATATTCTTTTTTAATGTATGTTCGGGGATAACTTTGTCGTTTATGAACCGATTTTGATAATTCTTTTTTGTTGGAATGTTGATATCCCCAGGGTGGTACCATGATAAGGAAACCAGGATCTGATGATGGAATCCCAGAGAAATCGAGTAGAACTTTCGAAAATCGTAGTGACGACTAGTGCGTTTGTTAATTTTTTTCATCTACTTCCATTGTATTATTTGTCGATGTAATTGAAGTCGGTTTTTTTCGTTTGCTAGCAAACACAATTATTTTAAATATCAGATTCTCGATATATCGATATTTTTAAATATATCAATATCGGAGTTTGATGTATTTTTTTGTTTTATTTTTATTTTTTATTATTAAGAAATTCGTATCGTATCGAAAAAAAAATCGATATTTTTGAAGTGAAACTTCTTTAGGCGCATGAGGGGTAAAATTTGAGCGACCGGTAACGCGGCAGCATCATGACGCTCAGTACTTGGATGGGTGACCGCCTGGGAACACCTCGTGACGTTGACTTTTTGTTTCTTTTTTTCAATTAGTTTTTTTTTGTTTTATAAATTCGTTTCTTTAATTAGTTTTTTGAATTAATTTTTTAATAATAATAACTGCATATTCAATAGCGTACTTGCACAAGCACCCCAGAGCACTACATCCATAATGAAGAATTAGGTATATTATTTTTAACCTTCGACGCAAAAAGAGGGGTTTTATAAATTTTATTAAATACACTACTTATTTCGCTCTCGTCTGGCATCTAATGATCTAACTGAACTCTTTCAATAAACAACGCATCGTCAAATCCGTCGCGGACACGCTGCGATACGCTGGCGATACGCGACGATACGCTGGCGATACGCGACGATACGCTGGCGATACGCTCGCTCGCTCGTGGAGACGACCCGACGATAGTTGGGCGTATCGCCGGCGAGGCGCTCGCTCGTGGAGACGGCCCCTAAGCAATGATGGAACGTCGAAACAAATCGATTTGTTAGATATTATTCGTTACCTAAAACTGTTTATAATTGCTTCGTGCTTCGCTTAGCTAAGCGCTTAAGCAATATTCGCTATAATATTCATCGGGATACTTTATCATCAGGCATTAATTTCTTAATTAATGTGGAGGATCTTAAATCGTTACGTAAATATAAAATTATATTTATGTAAAAATTTATGATATTGCACATAATTATCGTGATATTTGATATTTAGAGCCTCTTTCACTAGTTGTGGATAAAGTTTATATATAAGTCACAATTAGAATTTAACAGCAGGCGGTAGAATATGCCACTAGGACATATTTCACGTCAATTAATAAACTATTGCTTTTAGATTCATTTTTACGAATAGAAATATATTACATATAAATACAGTTTAACTGAGGTAGGGCACAGCAGGAAATTTCCTGCTCAAAATATGGAGCAGCCCGACTGGGGAAGTACCTCGACCTTGCAGAAGATCACACCTAAATAATACTGTTTTCAAGCAGTGTTGTGTTCCTGTTGGTGAGTAAGGTGACCAGAGCTCCTGGGGGGAATTGGGGATAGGGTCGGTAACGCGTTTGCGATGCTTCTAGTAATCGCTTACCATCAGGCGAGCCGCATTTTTGTTTGCCGACCTAATCATATATAAAAAAAGTTCAATTCTATAGTAAAAAGAATAATACATAAAAAACTTTTTTGTCTGTTAGATATCATCATCGGTCAAATAGCCAGGCTCTTAGTATGTTACACACGCAATACACAAAGTGTAATTACTTACAGTTTATTATTTAAATAAATTGTTGCATTGTATTATGAATACGTTTGTTATTCATAAATCATATTCAATTAATCTATACTAATATACACTGGTCATCAAAAAAATCGGCCCACCTGCGTTTTTACCGATAATCACGTTTTTTTAAAACAAAACACAACTAAATGGTTTAGTACTGAATAATGTTTTATTGAACTTGTTTATTTACTTACAACAATTTAATCACAATTAAAACATCAAAATGTTTTTTTTTTAAGATTTTGATTTAAAAATCAGAATCTTTAATTTTACACGATTTTTTGATTAATTTTTAATACGCTCTAGTTTTTTAGTCTTAAATGGTATGCATACAATTGTTGCAATTTAATATTGCGTATTCCCTCCTCTTGCTCGAATAACGGCCTGCATCCGCCGTTTTAATGACCTTATCAAGATTTTAATGGTCTCTTGAAGGATTCGGTTCCATTCTTCCCTAATGGCGGTTTCCAGGTCTCCTAATGTTGTAGGGACTGGATTACGGGCTCTAACCTTTTGTTTTAGGGTGTCCCACATATGCTCTATAGGATTGAGATCGGGGCTTCTTGCTGGCCAGGACATTACCCGAATGCCAACCTCTTAAAGGTAATCGGTGGTGATGCGCGCTACGTGTGGTCGTGTATTATCATGCATTAATTCAAAGTTTTCTCCAATATAGCCGGCATAAGGCATCACATGGTCTTCTAAGATCTCTGTGATATAGCGTACAGCAGTTAAAGCACCTCTTAGCATGAAAACCAGCTCCGTCCGTCCAGTCAAAGATATTCCATCCCAAAACATTACAGAGCCCCCACCATAACTGACAGTTTCCCTTATGCAACACTGGGTATAACGTTCACCTGGCCGTCGCATGACATTACGGCGTCCATCAGAACCGTGTAAAGTCATTCGACTCTCATCACTAAAAAGAACTGACTCCCATTGGCCTATGGTCCAGTTGATATGATTACGTGCGAATTGAAGTCTGGCTTGTCGATGAGCTGTGGTCAATTGTGGTCCTGTTGCTGGCTTATGTGGTCTTAAATTCTGTTCACGAAGTCTCCTTCTTACAGTACTATCACGTATAGCCACCCCCCGATCTTCGCGTAAGCGTCGCTGGACATCAACACCAGATAGGTGTCGATTTCGTAGAGCTGATAACACTATAAAGCGGTCATCTCTTTGAGTTGTCACTCTATGTCTTCCAGATCCAGACCTTCTTCGATACTGCCCAGTCTCCAGAAACGTTTGGTAAACTCGCCGAACTGCAGAACGGCTCAGATTTAACCTCCTGGCCACGATACGTTGACTTATGCCTTGTTGCAGCAAAGCTACAACTTGGGCCGCCTCAGCTTCTGTAGTGTCCATTATTTTTAGTCAAAATTAATCAAAATACAGCCACAGTAAATAAACTTAACGTTGTTAACAAGTAATCCCTACAAAGGGCTCTTCCGGATTCAAAGAACGATTCGAATTTGTTACGATGTAAAACCATCAAATCAGTACTCAACAGTGTTTCTGTATAAGAAATGGTTAAGTACCTTCAAGTGCAATAAGATTTACGACAAATAAGATGTCAAACATCGTAACCGACCCTCAAAATAAAAAACAAACGTGTGAAACAGCTTATCTGTGAAACAATCGATAAATATTAAACAAAAAGTGGGTGGGTCGATTTTTTTGATGACCTGTGTATAAAGCTGAAGAGTTTGTTTGTTTGTTTGAACGCGGTAATCTCTGGAACTACTGGGCCGATTTGAAAAATTCTTTCAGTGTTAGATAGCCCATTTATCGAGGAGGGCTATAGACTATGTATCATCACGCTAAGACCAATAGGAGCGGAGTAAACGCCGACGAAGTCGCGCGCAGAAGCTAGTAATAGATAATTTTCTAAAGTCTTAGAGCTTTATGGAATGCCATGATATAGGGTTATCTGCTAAAAGTCTGGTTTGAGTAACGGTTGCCGAATATTATCCAATAAAAATACTAGTCTGGCCAGGAATTTTCCAGCCAACTTTTTCGCGATTTGTCTAGAAGATACCTAATTCTTTATTTTTTATCCATTAAGCAGATGGGTGAAAATCATGTATACTGATTACTTATATAGTTCGTATCTTAGACTATAAGTGATATATTTTGAAATAATCTTTTACATATGTGCATTTTGAACTTTTGCTTGGGCATAAACCCTGATAAAATTATTTTCCTTTTGAGATAATAAATATAATAAAAAAGTACTATTCTATTTTCGGCTCTCAAATATAGAAACTTTCTAATGTTATAAATTTCTGTTAGAATTCATTTATAAAATTCAACATTTGAGGTAAATGAACTTGAATTGTATATATTATCTACTTTGAGCCACATTCGTGATTAAATAATCTATTTATATATAAAAGAGATTTCCACCCATATATTGACTCATCACGATATCTCTGGAACCATAAGGCGTAGAGACTTGAAATTTGGTAGGAATATTCATTTCGCCAAGAAGAGGTCAACTAAGAATGGATTTTACGAAATTCCACCCACAAGAGAGTGTTGCGGGGTTAATCTATATATATATATAATTGTGTTTGCTCGCAAACGAAAAAAACCGACTTCAATTACATCGACAAGTAATACAACGTAATAAGACGAAAAAATAGTCAAGTAAATACGCGCTATTAAAGATTACTCAAAAAGTTGTAATCAGTTTTCGATCTAATTTAAACAAGACTACAAGACAAGTATTAGCTTTCGATTAAAGTAAGAATCATCGAAATCGGTACACCGAGTAAAAAGTTATGCGGTATAATATAACGTAGGTCGACGAAAAAGTAGTCACGTAAATACGCATTATTAGATATCACTCTAAAAGTACTTGTCAGATCTCCATTAAATTAAAATGGGACCACATGACACGCAACACCTTTCAATTAAAACAAAATTGATCGAAATCGGTCCACCCAGTCAAAAGTTCTGAGCTAACATACATAAAAAAAAACATACGTGTCGAATTGAGAACCTCCTCCTTTTTTGGAAGTCGGTTAAAAAGAGATTTCCACCCATATATTGACTCATCACGATATCTCTGGAACTATAAGGCATAGAGATTTAAAATATGGTAGGAATATTCCTTTCGCGAAGTAGAGGTCAGCTAAGAACGGATTTTACGAAATTCCACCCACAAGAGGGGGTTGCGGGGTTTAATAACATATATGGCAAAACAAGGTTTGCGGGGTCGGCTAGTTATTTAATAAATTAAAAATAAATAATTCGTAAATGAATTGATTGACGGTTATTTATAATAACTAAAATAAAGTATATCTTATTCGTGTAGTACACACACCCTTTTGTTATTGCGGAATAGGTAGCATATGTGATTTCGTTATATCCACTCATTGCCGTATCCAACCCAAGGTTTGAAGTAATTTACTATCATTAGAAGTCGTGATGGGTATGCCATCGCAGTGTTGAGTAAAACATGATGAATGCGTTTCTTAGTCGTGTGAGAGGTGCTTTATAGTTTGACACCATTATATACTAATCACAGATACTAATGTACGTAAGTAGAATAATTGAAAGATGCCCAGCTATAATGGCTGGGCGAGTCAAGTAGAAGGCTAGGTGTAATACGATTCCGTTAGATTAGGTATCAGGCTAGTTTATTGGAAAGTGAGTTGCTTGGACCGTGGCCGGTGGCCGAGCAAACGTTTGTGTGAGTTTCCTCCACTCGGAAGAAAAACATGCATCGATTCTCACTACTCGCTCATTCAGTACACTCAAATTATATTATCTTAATCTTAATACCTATATATAAATTACGCGTCACGTTGTTTGGCCGTAATGGACTTCTAAACTACTTAACCGATTTTTATCAAATTTGCACACCTTGTGCAGTTTGATCCAACTTGAAAGATAGGCTATATTTTATTTCGATATATGGCTAATTATTATATTCAAGAAAAAAATAAAATAAGGCGGTACGAAGTTCGCCAGGTCGGCTAGTAAATACTTAATAGAAAAAAGTTATTATGTACCTACAGTACGAAATACACACAAGTCCAGTAATTCTTGAAAATTAATTTTTATCTTTACTAATATTATAAAGCTGAAGAGTTTGTTTGTTTGAACGCTATTCCCAGGAACTACTATTTCGAATTGAAAAATTATTTTTGTGTTGGATAGTCCATTTACCGAGGAAGGGTTAGGCTATGTAATATGTTAGTACGTTTTTTCCTCAAATTAACTCGATTGAAACCGCTGAACACAGCTAAAATGATAATAATAGGAAATTAAATATAATATTAAGATAAAAACTAATGAAAACACTATTTTTCTTTTCTTAATTAAATTCTATCGTATTCAATTAAATTGCGTGTTTAATACGGTTAGAATTGCCTTGCGTGTAACCCTGGCGGTCTGGTAATGGTCAAGTGACACAGATCTTTGGCACGCTTCTATTTCAGTTATCGTCGTAACTCATGGAATTAAAGTTTAAAACGTATGGTTTCATTATAATTTAAATTAGATCTAACATGATAAATATCCAACAAATCACTTTGTAAATAAGATTCCGTCTGGTAGGATTTATAAATCATAGATGTTATCATGTATATGAATAGGTAAAATATTTTAAGTTACGCCACATATTTGTACATCTTACTACACTAACTGAACGTAATCGTACTATCATTAAGCTAGCTAACATAATTTGCAAAATAACTGCAAATGTGCGTACTATGTTTCGTAATCACATATTTTATTAAAATTAACTATTAGTAGAGGAGACGTGGAACATCGACCTTCACCGATCTGATAACTCGATGAGACATATTTTTTATCTAATATAATTTATAAACAAATATGCCTATGATAACTTGCCTATCGAAAAGTGGTCATAGCTATTTTTTTTTTGTTAGTTTTTGCAGGCAAGCCAATATGATTGGTTTTGTAATTACAATATCTTACCTATGATATCAATTTCGATTCGAACAGATCGATGCTATATCGAATATAGGTATATATTGACCTATCTGTTCACATCTACTTGCCAGGTAGCCATGACCAAAGATAAGCAGACAAGCCTACCTAGGCAAATTCTGTGTGTTAAAAACTATCAATTGAGATAAAACTCATTCGGTTATCATATGAGTGAAGGTCATCATCATCATCATCATATCAGCCTGTTGCAGTCCACTGCTGGACATAGGCCTCCCCAAGCTCGCGCCAGACATCCCGGTTTTCCGCAATCCCCATCCAGCCTACACCAGCAATCTTACGTAGATCGTCGGTCCAGCGGGCCAGAGGGCGTCCTACACTGCGTTTGCCAATACGCGGTCTCCACTCCAGGACACGTCTGCTCCAACGGCCATCGGTCCTGCGACACAGATGACCAGCCCACTGCCACTTCAACTTGCTGATTCTGTGGGCTATGTCGGTTACTTTCGTTCTCTCACGGATAGTCTCATTTCTTATTCTGTCCTTGAGAGAAACCCAAAAAAAAAGAGTGAAGGTGATGAAAAAAAATTATTAAAATTAATTAAATTAAAAGTAGCTACTTATAACCACTTTTCGATAGGCAAGTTATCATAGCCATATTTATTTATAAATTTTATTTGATAAAAAATATGTCTCATCGAGTTATCAGATCGGCGTCTCTTAGACCATATGATTTTCCAGGGCAGTCGTAATAACAGTCAATAGTTAAACGTTAGAAGCGGGAAGAGTTACGTGTATTAGATAACAGAAATTTAAGTATCGTATATTATCGTGAAGCGTTTGCGAGGACAGGTGTACAAGGCGCGGGCGCAGTGCGGGAGATGCATGGAGCTGGCACTTTCACTCTCGCTGGTGCGACAGCAGCGGCCCGGGGGCAGCCGGCGCAGTGCCGTCGCGACTCGCGCCGCTGCTGCCGGCCGCATCGTCCGCGTCGCCGCACCTACCGAGTATCTTGCTAACCGATCCGCAGCTCGACATCCTGTGCCAATAGTACGCTCCGTTGCTCGTTACCTCGCCTACTTGTTGATCTGCTCTTAATATCGAGATGTTGTTGTGAAAAAACTTTTAACTATTTTTAGAAAAGTTTATAAAGGAGGCGTTTTACATAAAATTATCTCAGTGCGGGCCGGTATGCATAGTGAATTTTCGTAGCTTAGAGCAACATGTGTGACGAGTGCTTATTAAGAAGGGACTCCTCGCTATATTTTTTACGACACACCTAGAATTCTCTGTGGTTGAGTGAAGTTTAAAATTATTATTTGAATTTTGCTATTTGTTTTTGCAGAGAAAGTAGGAGTTCCAACGCGTAGCGTTCGTTTTGTAAATAAATGTTCTTATGACATAATAGTGTAGCTTTCTATAAGCTTTGAATACGTTGATCTTTGTCAACTAAATCACTATATTATATTTGTACATTATAATACAGTACTTTTATTGAAATCTTTTATCTAGTAATATTCAAAAAAATTGCATTGCCAAGGTCTTCCGTGCATATTGACAGTTGTCGATAATAATATACCGAGCGATGCGCACATAAAGCTTGTTGCGACGCTAACTGTAAATAAATAATGACCTAATTGTACCTTACGTCTTCGCTATTTCGGTTCCTGAATGATCGCTATTTGCTGATCTGATCTTGAATGTCAAGCAGTGTCCCACAGTACCTTGTAACGACCGTGTAGTATTACATCAATATTCAGAGGAGAAACTTGTTGAGAGTAGTGCCTACTTTCGAAGATTTCTACAGGGCACACCCTTTCTCTATTATCGCAAATATCCCATTTCAAAGTGATTTTTCATGTTGTAAAGGAAAATGTGATAATACCGTTTTTAATTATTAAAAAATATTATACTATGAGTAAGGAAAGACAGTAATATGTATTACGCCAAAATGCCACATTACGATGAGAGTTTTATACACGATGATAATCAAAATCAGAAGAGGAATAAACGAAGCTATCATGTTTATAAGACCGGAATAAATCCTTTCGGGTTTCTGGAATCCGGTGACGTAATACATGCTATAGAAGACAGAGGAACTTCGGTCATTAAGCGAAATATAATGAACATCAAGCACCGTGGTAATAGATATAAACCAGAGCCGTCAGCATCGCAAATAGGGATTGTGACTAAATGTAAAAAGCCAGACATACTAGCAACACATTACCCGCGTATTAGTACTTTCGATCCTCGAAAATATGATTTGCGTAATAATAACATTCCGTCCCTGACGGCATGTAAAAGTTTCGATAATTTGACACTGAAAAAGGGTAAGAAGGAGTTGATTAAAGATAAGATTAGAAACGGTACAAGTCTTCAGAATTTAGTGCACGACGAGTGTTTGAAACATTTCGTCTCTCCATCTGAGGATTGTAAGACGACTCGTAAGGGCGACGTTAGGAATTCTTACTCGGTAGTAGAAGCTCGCCGACGACCTGTGCAACGTCGTTTCTCGCGGAACACTGCGGCTCCTGGTGTTGGCGTTTATCGGAAAATTTGCGGGGATGGTCTCTCTAATAACCTTTTGTACGGTACGAATATTTATATAATACTTTTCCTGTTTCTTTTTTAGTATAAGTATTTTATATAATTGTGCTGTTATTTATTGACGGTGTCCTTCGTTCGCTACACTGCTCGAGTTTAATGTCATCGTATATTGACAAGTTTATTAAAACATGTTTTTAGCGTTCCGTATTGAATGGGTGTCACCGAAACTCTACTTCTGATCCTTTGCAGTTTGTCCGTCTGTCAGATACTATCCTAAGAACCATGATAGTTACACATAAAATTTACATAAATTTAATAGGAATGTTACTTAATGAAAAAAGTTGTGTCAGTAGTAGATGACTATCAGCTGCTGTTGATTTATTTCTGTGGGTTATGCCTTAAAGATAAATAATAATGGGTGCGTATATACCTAAAATCACTTGACGTATACATAAATAAATAAAGGTAGCTGCCGCTCTGACAACTTAGAAGAAAACAAAGCTTAAAACTAAAAGCAATAAAAGCTTTTTTGTTGCCTTCAGGTATTATTTAGCAATTCTATCAGACAAGATGTGTATGTTAAAGTGTGTACCATAGGAAACCTTTTAAGTGCGACTCGAACTTGGTCAGTTTTTTTGTTCTATTTTTGCCGAAATGGAGATACTTTAAAGAATCAACAAAATAAAATTATATGATATGGAAGAATTATCGTAAAAATAACCTGTTTAAGTTAATAATATTATCGAGATATTTTTGTAAATGCATAACATGTTTATCAGTATCACTATATATTTCAAATTATATTCAGACTATTTTTTATAGATAACACCTTCCTAATTATACGCTTCAGCCTGTAATATCCCACTGCTGGGCATAAGCCTCTTTTCCCGTGTAGGAGAAGGATCAGAGCTTAATCCACCACGCTGCTCCAATGCGGGTTGGCGGATATATTCCCTACTATGAGTAACGATTGCTATCAGGTGTACACGATAACAACCGGGACCGAGAGCTTTCCGAGGCACGGTGGGGAGACCCACAAAGACTAACTACCAGACCGGAAATAAATATTTGTATAAATACAAATATCCACTCCGAGCGGGAATCGAACCCGCGACCGTCGGTTTTTAGGCGCACACGGCACACGCACCATTACACCAGAGCTGTCGTCCTCCACAGGTCCAGGTCACCTTTCTAATCATACTATTTTCATTTTTATAGGCCGATAAGGATAACCTACCTTAAATATTGATGTTAAAGACAGCCTTATTCTTTATACCTACAATATTTATAATTATATTGACAATACCCTAGTCCCTACACAGTTGTTTGAAATAGTTTGTCAGTCTGTATTATTGTTTTATACTAATGGCGATGGCGATAGAATTGCCAAAAAATGGACACCAATATGTTGTTTTACTAGCTGTGCGTCGCCGTTTCGTCCGCGTAATATCCGATCCCATGAGAAAGTTCTTATATAAAGTTAACCTACGTGTTATTCTGGATCTCCAAATATCTACGTACCAAGTGTTATTACAATCAGTTCAGTAGTTTTTCCTGAAAGAATAACAAACATCCATCCGTCCATACATTTTCACAAATTTTCGAATTTGTAATGTAAGTAGGATACGAAAAACACGAGTATAAATTAATTTATAAGAATTAGTTTTGAAGAGCAAACTAAGCTATGCATGTATATTATATGCCTAACATTTAATTTTAGTGTAGGCCGTAGGGTATATAAACAAGTCAATATTTTTTTTTACACTGACGTAGTCACGTGCGACGCAGATACTGTGATTTTTTGTCATGGTACTCTATAAGAGTGTCCCTTTACACTTATCCTTCTCATTAATACTTAGGGCAACACTTTTTGTTTAGCAATATGAAGAATTTCAATTATTTCATTCTATTTTTAAAATTATGTTATTAAAGGTCACAAATCACAATACAAACTATTCTTGATCAACCTTTAAAACATAAATGTATACTTAGTTGTAGGTACATATGTTTTCATTTTACGACGATTATAATTTTTTATTTTTTATTTCTATAACTTCAAACTTATTCATGTCAATTTTATTTTGAATTTGTGATTTTATTTAAATCTATCTTCTATATACGTATATAAAAGAGATTTCCACCCATTGACTCATCACGATATCTCTGGAACTATAAGGCGTAGAGACTTGAAATTTGGTAGGAATACTCCTATCGCCGAGTAGAGGTCAGCTAAGAACGGATTTTACGAAATTCCACCCACAGGCCACAAGGGGAGGTTGCGGGGGTTAATATTATATATAGCAAAACAATGTTTGCAGGGTCAGCTAGTTATAAATAAAATCGTAATGTAATTTGTGGTAATGTTCGAAGATAAAGTTTGAAATTTAATATTTTGTGTTCAAATAATTTTTATAAATATATATATTTTTTTGTTTTAACTATTTTGGCAAATCCATATTAAGAGTATACAAATGTTTGTTGAAGTTTATTGTTATTTTTTAATCTGGAAATGTAAAAATTATTGATCTTTTTCAAGGAGTACAAAAAATTAACCAGGTACATCAGTTTTTGATTATTTATTAGTATGGGAGTGAAATGGGACACGAAAGTTTTCATAAAACTTCCTCTTATTTTTTTTAACGTGTGGAAAATCCTCATGGATACCCCTCCAGCGCGGGTCACCGGAGAGGTTATGTTCGACTTTTACTGACCAAAAACCACCACGTCACGACTGAATTCTGATCTCATCACTTGTTGAATCCGTCGTTGGCACCGTTCGGCCAACACGACTTTTTTTTCCTCTTGCTGCTAAAATTAATCTAAATCTCTATTTCTCACTTCCTTAAGCGAAACGGAAGAGAACGTGAAATGCTTTCGGTTTTTACTCCAGTCGTTTTATCGTAGAGTTGCATACAACGAGTACTTAATATTGTATAATAGAACGTAAGATACGCGGGAACAGACAATTGTGTATCTATTGTTGTTGTAATGTTAAGGCCGTTCGTGAAAAAAAAAGTCTGCGTTTGTATTTAAATGTTGCATTTACGTCAAAATTAGTTTTATATTCTCACTTTTGTTTGTTTTGTCGGAATATGGGTTCAGTACGTTATTTTAAAAAATATATATACTGGTCATATTTGTTACAAATTACATTAAATTTAGAAATAATTGTCCTCAGAGTATAGTCCTAGTATATTTTAATAACGTCATCATTATATCGTTAGTTAATAATCTTTTATTTCTGAAAAAGGAATTCTTTTTTACCCGACTATGGCAAATCCAAAAAAGGAGGGTTATAATTTTAGCAGTCTGTATAACATTTTCATCTGTTCCCTCATATCTCCAAAACTACTTGTCATTTTTAGACAAATGAGTTATCATTAGAAGCGCATTAATTGTCCGCTGGTTGTAGGCTGGTGTCAACTGTCACATTATATTGAATTTGGCGGCCCTCTATACTTATAGGATATAAAATGTCATACTAAAATATTATTGTCGTAGTCTGGTTTTGGTTTTTAACTTTTTTCTTGTATTTATTTGTTTGTATTTCGTTCAAATATACTTTACAAGTGTTTTTTCTTGTCGAGTGCTGTGTTCCAACTGTGTAAAACTAGACATAAACTCCGTACTTAGTTACTTTTTATTTATTACTTTAAAATGTAGAAAAGTTTTGAATAATGTGTCAATTTCTAGTGTCCTATTTTTTACATGGAAAAATATATTTATATTGCAATGTAATTAAAATCACAATATTATAAGGGCCTGGCCCCATGTCCACGACACGACGTCGTGCAGTTTTACGACACGACGTCGTGTCGTAGAAAGTCACGACGTCGTGTCGTAGAACTGTACGATGCCGTGTCGTAAAACTGCACGACGTCGTGTCGTAAAACTGCACGACGTCGTGTCCTAAAACTGCACGACGTCGTGTCGTAAAACTGGACGACGTCGTGTCGTGGACATGGGGCCGGGCTCTAACGCTTTATATGTATTTCTTGTTATACCAACTCTATAAAAGTAGGATACGAAAAAAACTGTCTTATTTCTGTGGTTAACCAGCAATAATCACTTATCGTTTTTTTACTAAGATTTTAATCCATACTAATATTATAAATGCGAAAGTAACTCTGTCTGTCTGTCTGTCTGTCGCGCAATCACGCCAAAACTACTGAACAGATTTAAATGAAATTTAGTACACAGATATTCTAGAGTCTGAGAAAGGACATATGCTACTTTTTAATGCGAAAAAAGGGTGTAAGGGGTTGAAAGGTTGGAATGAAAATTTGTATGGAAGTATGATGTTATAATGTTCGTGTTTTGTAACTGTCAAACATGTTCAATCAAATAATGTTCATCCCGTCGATACGGTAAACTCTCTCCTAAAATTAAAGAACGTATTTAAATAAAGGTTTCGAATCGACAACATACATATATCCATAATATACGGATAGTGGCGTATTTACAATAATTAATGATAAATGTACAAATGAATTAAATACAAAAAAAAACCGTTCAATTGATTGGTCTCATTGAAACATTCCAGATTATTCTGTCAATCCAGTCAAAGTCAATATAAAACGCTTTAAGAATAAGGAAGGCAATTTTTCCTCAAATCAACGCGGGTGAAACCGCGGGGCACAGCTAGTATATAAATAAATATTTTAATCAACTTAAAATGAAAGTGATTTTGCTAAAATAATTTATTGCGCCGTATTGTAAAAAAACAGTAAATGTCTTGAAAAGAAAGTAAGCTCACCTTTGATAAAGGGGTATAATGTCAACATTTTAACCGGAACTTATTACTAAAACTGCGTATTTAAGTACATAGTCTTAAAATGATGGCCAGAATATTGTCAGTAGGTATGTTAAAAAATCTAATTATTATTGTTTTTGTTTTTGCTTCCATTTAACAAATAGGTAATAAAAATTATGTGAGTATTTGTCAGTAATCATTGTATACTGCTTGGAGTTCTCAGCCTTATTTATGTTTATATGTATGACGCACTCGAGCCCAGGAAGCGGGCATGACCCGGCGTCCGTCCGGCGCGGGACGGCGCGGTGTCCTCTTCGGTTGCGTAGCCTGCTGCCTGTCTCAGTCATCACGCGGCGCGGTTAGGGCGCGTCTTCGCCTTCGCGTATATTTTTAACTCGATCATCATTGATAATACTGTGTTTACTTATCCTCCTACGCGTCTCCTTACAAACTGTGATTTTTCGATGTTAATATAGAGGTGTGAGTGATATTACAATTTGTTAAAAATACATTTGTGATCACCGTGATCGCGTATTATTCAAAGGTAAAGTAGATGTTTAATTTAAAATGTATTTGAACAAATAAGGAAAATTCAATTGTGGTTAAAAACAACAAATACGTTTGGACTAATGTCGTTTGTAAAATATAAACATTTATCGAAAATAACTGTTTTAAAAGCCTTGAATTTTCTAAATATTTTATCACATTTTGGTTTATCTGTCCTCGAGTCCTTGATTAGTAAGTCCATCAAGGACTCTAGGAGAGGGAAACCAAAAGAAAGGAATACATATAAGGTAACAATATTTAGATAAATATAAGATTTATGTAAAAAGAAAAATTACGGTAGAGCACTACGGAAAGTCACTGCCCTTTTAATATTTATTTAAAGATCTTTGTATTTGGGATTCGTACCTTTAGTAACACATATTTGTATAATATTTCCATTTCAAATATCTCAACGTGATAAAAACGTGGGAGGAACATCACAATAGACTTGGTATCAAATTTAATATTTAGCTGTGGGCTTATTTGTGCGCTGTATTACGTCAACGATCTGCAAAGCCATAAATGTAGAGTTATTGTTTCTAAGGTCACAGCGCCTAATAAGTACCAGAAAATCTTTATAAAACAATTTTGGAAAGTATGTTTATTTATAAGATATTATAATCAAATAAGCTATTTCTTTTAGAAAAGGAAATATTGTACAGACACAAGATGCCTATACCTATGGCCAGTTTTAATAAATAAGGTCCATAATTGATTTGCAAGATTTTTGGCGTTGTGTCAGAAAAATCTTGATCTTTGCAAATCCATGGCAATGGCAATGTAAGCAAAGTAATTAAGGCTTATTAGGCAATTAGATCTATCCTCAAAAAATTAAATAAAACCGAGATAAAAAAGCAATAATATTGGTAACCTTACCCTATCAATCCACGTTCTGATAGTATTTTATCATTACTATTGCGGAATTATAATTTATAACATAACAATCGGATTTTATTACTAAACGATCTAAAATTGTATTGTTTTTGTATCGGCGTGTTTTATAAATTAATAATTTTAAGTAAGTTATTATTTATATAAAGTATATAAAACAAAACATCTATGTATTAAAGTAAAGTTTCATTGCGTCCAAAAGTAGAGCAAAGTTGGTGATAAGTTGTACCTAATTAGGTATATGACAGTTTTATTATAATTAAAGTTTTAATTTTTTATACATCATTCTGTTATACAACCAGTTTCGACATTTCAAATTACTCTTAATACTTATAACGTTCAGTATTTTCATGAATATCTGTTTTCATATGAAACAATCGTCTTTTAGATGTTTACAGTTCGTCCTTGACCTATACAACTTATTTCGCTATAAATTATGTTTTTATGACTGTGTCTTTCGATTCTTTGTATTTTAAAACGCCTTTGCGAATAAGTAATTCAAGTAACATAAATTTTCCAAACAATAAATAAGTATAACTGTTATTTCATCTTCTTTTTTTAGTGATCATTAAATATGATGTGTAATACAAGTTGCCGTATTCGGTCTGGGTATTCTTTAGAGTTCGTTGTCTGCGTTTATTGTTTGGCCTCGACGTTGATTTGTTCATGTTGATTTTTGCGTTTTAATATATTATTACAAAAAAAAAAAAAAAACGTAAGGAATTTATCACTATAAACGAGTAAGGTCATGAAGAGGATATTATGCGAAAATAATGCATCTATTGATATAAATATTAATACCTAATATGGGTTTTAAAGTGAAACTTCATTAGGCACATGATATAACAGTCATATTTTTTGATTGTCGATTAATACTCATTATAATGAAATCCTGTGGTGGGGAAACACGAAAACCCAGACCACGATATCTGCGTGTAATTTACAAATATTTGTCATGCACGGGGATCGAAACCGCGACTGCTAGCGCAAACGGAGAACACTATCAATCCTTCGTCGTTTTATTTAGTATTTTTTAATACAGTTGCTCAAAAAGTGGCGTATTGCAGGGACGTATAGCGTTCGGGATGTGGGCTATTACATACTCGTGCTTTTTTTTTACCATTCCCGAACTCGTGCGTTCTCTTTCCCAACTGTCAAAATAATGTCTATTAAAAATAAAAGCAACCATGAAGTTTTTACTACAAAAATTCATAGAAGTTTTTATGATTCATGCAAATACGTATATTTCTAAAAAGAAGCTACTAATTTGTTTCAATATCAGATTTAATGATTTGATTGAATGAGTTTGGTTAGGTTTCATTTCATTTCATCTCATTAAATTTCATTTTACATTTCATATCAATAAAAAACTTCGACTGAAGACTTGACTGTATGGGCATAGTTCCCTTTGCCTACCAGAATGGGTGAAGACAAAAAAACTGCTTATATTCTACGGTTTGCGCCATTTTTCAGAAATTTTCTTTGCGGGTTTAGTTGTTTGTTGCACAAAATGAGTAATTTCGACCCTAGTTTTTTTTTAATTAACACCACCGGAACTCAGTATAATTGCACAAAATGCTTCGGAGAACATTTTACCGGAAAAGTCAAAAAGTCGCTACATCTACATGTTAAGTTAGTTGATTTTATTGTGTTTTTATTATTTTATTAAATTGCTTCATTTTTTCGCAACTGTATTAAAAATAGTCGTTCAGTACACGTGCGGAACCGTCATTGCAACTTGTTCCGACTGTCAACCCTCGGACCGTCGAACGTCGAACGTCGGAACTCGTCTGCAATGACAGCCTTTCCACACTTGTAATGAAATATACTATTTCATCTCATGTTTTCGATGTAATAAACATTTTTTAACTAAACTTATTTATAAATATGTAATTGATTATTTTATTGATTAATTGACGCCGCGTTGGCGCAGCGGTCACAGCACTGGATTGCGATTGGCTGTTGCGCGGGCGGTTGCGGGTTCGATTCCCGCACACGACAACATTTGTATTGGCCATACAGATGTTTGCCGTGGTCTGGGTGTTTGTGCAGTCCTTGCGGGTCTCCCCACCTTGCCTCGGAGAGCACGTGAAGCCGTCGGTCCCGGTTGTTATCATGTACATCTGATAGCGATCGTTACTCATAGTAGGAAATATATCCGCCAACCCGCATTGGAGCAGCGTGGTGGATTAAGCTCCGATCCTTCCCCTACATGGGGAAGAGGCCTATGCCCAACAGTGGGATATTACAGGCTGAATCGTGATCGTGATTATTTTAACTTGTTTTTGTAAAAAAAAACAAAGGCAGTTAATAATATGGAAAATAATATGTACATCATTCTTTACATAAATAAATTGCTATTGATTCCAAAAAGTTTTGTGCAATGAATTATAAACGATAAAGCGTGCAAGTTGAACGTAACATAACTAAAGGTAACTCGAATAGATTATTATTCATTTTTCAAAGTAAAAAATATTTAAAACAAATCAATTATGGAATTTGCCCTTCGACCTAACCTTGCAACAATCAAATGTTGTTATTAAACAAATTTTAATGTTTGTTAACATAATTACGCCACGAAAGAATTTAAATACGATATGTAACCCCGAACTAGCAACGCAATTAACATTGAAGAATTTACTCTACGAGCCTGCGCTATCAGAATATAGAGTTCAATTCAATTTTAAAACGTATTAAAATTGTTAGTCCTTATTTATTGATAGAGCACGATCTTTGCTCATACGAAATTGCTTACGGGCACATAATGCCTTTACGATAAGTAATTTGTAATATTTAAAAAAAAATTGTTTATTGATTTGTGTTCAAACCTTTTTTCAGATTAAGTATACCATACCTTAAAATACATTATATTTCTTATCATATTTATTGAATGACACACAAATGCGATCCTTCTCTTACATGGAGTAGTCTGGCCTATGTCCAGCAGTTGGATGTTAAAGGCTGAATCATCATCGTTGACACAAAAATATATACGGAGTATACATTCAGAATACTATATTAGGAACGTAATCTAGTTAAAGTGTTTATGTGTTTGAATATGTTTACAGAGAACGAGGTTTGCGGTGAAGTGGGGTCGGGGCACCGCGGATCACTGCGTGGCGCCAACAAACTAGCTCGGCGCGCGCGCTCCTTCAAGGACGACTTACTCGAACGCATCTCGAACATGCGCTCGCCTGCACAGCCTGCCCATCCGTCGCATCTCGCCCCCAATATCAGGTCAGAGCGTTATCTAGCGATTGACGCGTCCGTTGACAGGAGCGCGGCGCATGTTGCGAGAGATGGCGGATTGTAACACACTTAGCGCCTTTTAATTTACTACACACTTAAAAGAATATGAATGTAAATTTTTCTGAGTATGATACAGATTTTCCTACTAGCAGGTGGGGATCCCTAGTACATTTTTTCACCTGATTACAAGCTAATTTTCCAGGAGTAGCTTCATTTTGATGAGTAATAGAGTTAGCAGGTGATAGAGCAGCAGTGAGCGTAGGACCGGGATAACGTACCACGCAATTTGTAGGACAATATTACTACATATTAAAATTATATAAATATTAACTAACTAGAAGAAAAAAAAAATCAGAAAAAAATATCAATTTTTATGACCTTACGAGGTCATCAACTTGATGACCTCGTAAGGTCATCAGAAATTATTACTAACCAGCTGATTTTTTTTCTTTTAGTTAGTTAATATCTATTGAATTTAATAGTAATATTGTCCTACAAATTGCGTGGTACGTTATCCCGGTCCTACGCTCACTGCTGCTCTATCCCCTGCTATCTCTTCGTAGAGGAATTCATCAAAATGAAGCTACTCCCGGAAAATTAGCTTGATACTAGTCAGGTGAAAAAAATGTACTAGGGATCCCTACCTATAGGTTTAGTTGCATTGTGAACAATGAAATACGTATAAAATACTTGCAACTGTAATGGTCATTTCAATACTACTAATGAGCTAAATAACAATTTGCTTATTAAAGCAATTAACGATAATAATAATTTAACGGCTCCATTATAGCAATTCATACCGGTATACTTTTTTTATACCACTAGGTCTGATAACAAGCGTACGGCTCACCTGATGGTAAGCGATTACAGTAGCTTACGACGCCTGTAACACCAGAAGCATCGCAAGCGAGTTGCCGACCCTTCCCTTTAATCCCCGCAGGAGCTCTGGCCACCTTACTCACCACAGAGACACGACACTACGTGAAAGCAGTATTATTTATCTTCTGTAAGGTCGAGGTACTCCAGTCGGGCTGGCTACTCCAGATTTTGAGCAGGATAAATTACTAGTGTCTAATCTCTAATAGTCTATGATTGTATTAATACATAATGGAAATGACTTATCACAGTTTTAGTTACCAGGCTTCCTTCTTATTTTTAAATTTTCTATATATATAAAAGAGATTTCCACCCATTGACTCATCACGATATCTCTGGAACCATAAGGCGTAGAGACTTGAAATTTGGTAGGAATATTCCTTTCGCTGAGTAGAGGTCAGCTAAGAACGGATTTTACGAAATTCCACCCACAATAGGGGGTTGCGGGGGTTAATATGGCAAAACAACGTTTGCGGGGTCAGCTAGTGTCTAATCTCTAATAGTCTATGATTGTATTAATACATAATGGAAATGACTTTCACAGTTTTAGTTACCAGGCTTCCTTCTTATTTTTCAATTATTTTATATTTTTCTTGTCACGCGCATGAGTTAGTTGTTAACTCATCGAGTGTCATCAGGTTTGTCTATATTTGTCACCATAAAACGTTATCTTTGCAAGTTGTGTACATAACGATGAAATCTACACATCAGCTATTGCTTCTTATCTAATTATAAGTTGATAATAGTGTTGCATATATCACATAACTCCTTTATCTTACTGGCAGCGATTCAAGAATATGTCGCTCATTTTAACAGTTTTATCTCGACTTGTAAGGTCGAAAATCATATCGTCGTTATTAGTGTCAATCGTTGTAAATTTATAATTAAAATCGTAACATTAACCTTTGTACGGTGTTGTAAAACGTTTTAATGCATTAAATGTAGCGGTTGTTTGTGAGTCATGGTCGGCTAGACCGTCGCGCGCATTAATGACATTGTCCGCTGAAATCTCATTAGTTCGGTACGTGCAATGTTAAGTGATTACATTTTAATGTCCGCGACTGCCTGTGAGTGAATTGTTTTATTTACTGTGTCCGAATGCGTGTTCATTGTCAGAGGTTGTTTGAAACTAAATTACTGTGTGAACATTCAAACTAGTGTGATCGAGTGTCGTTACGGATCAGGTGTTTGGTCGGTGTCTAAATGTCGAACCCGCCGCGATCTCCAATCGGATTTTGGATAAACAAGCGCACCAATAAGCTTCAGCGCCTCGCCTACAATGGGAAACGGTACGGAGTGTGAGGATCATAAAACTTTAACGCCTGAATGATCTTGTCTAGCGATGTCTATATAGTCGTATCTACGTTGCTTTGATAACGGTACTAGGTCTGCGTCTCTAGTACCTTTTTGTCGGGTCATAAGTATCAGGCTGAAACTTTCTAGATCGCTTCATTTCAGTGAGTCGGACAAACTTTTTATTTGACAAAAATCTCGGTAGTGGGGACTAATTTTGCTAGAGGCCTTGAAACATGTCGATAAATCCGGGTGCCAAAAATTTGCTAATACCAAGCCGATTCTTACTGAAATTTAAAGATTAATTTATGAGAAAGTCAAAAAGTAGATTGTCCGACAAAATTAATGGGGACTATGCGCCAGTCGGACATACTGAAAATGTTGGAAATTCCAACTCAAAAAAGTGATTAATATCAGGCTAAATTTTTTTGTATGGGTTCATAAAAATTAATATAATACAACTGTAACGTTGTCCGACAAAATTTATGGGGATAAGCGCCAGTCCGACACTCGAAAAATGTCGAAAATACCAGCACAAAAAAGTGATTAATACTTGTCGGACAAACATGAGTAATTGTAGATTAGATCATTTATAACCGAAATATAGTGATATCCGACAAAAATAATGGGTCATATCGCTAGTCCGACAAGATTAGCCTAACCGCAAAGAAACTATATCTATATACACGCTCTTAGAAACGCTTTTCGCTTTTCGCTTTCGAGAGCTCTGTTAGTGCATCTGTCGCACTATATAGTATACATGAGGTTTTAACCTCTCTACCACAATGGGCATGACGAAAGATTTTCAAAACCTCTTCCGTAATGTGGCTACACATTTACTATTTACGAAAATACCTATATTTCGGTAATAAACTTAAGTTTAAGGAAGATTAAAACTATTTTTCTAATATGTTTTCAATGAGAGCGGCAAAACGGCTGCAGGTGTCATGGCGTCGGCTCTGACGTCACAAAATAATCTGGGCCTTACTTTTTACTTTACTTTTTGGAGCGCGCCTGACGTATTATGTTATGTTGTGACGTCTGCGCTGTAATTTGTGTTTCATTCAAAATGGCCGATTGCAGTATTTTAATATTTTATTTTATTGAAAATCACAATAATCTTATTATTTTACATAAAACTAAACCAGTATTTTGAATTTTTTTAATATGAGTGCTCCCCTGAAATCATTAAATTGACGATTTTTTGATACTGTCGTCATGCCCATTACAAGTTTGTGAATAAATGTAGCTGTACTTGGCTCAAGTTTAATGTATAAACTTTTTTTTAAGCTACCCTTTTTGTTTCTAAGTAGATAATCTTAGAAAAATAATATTATGTTGTTTGATAAATAAAATATTAGTTTTATTATCACACATTTAGAAGTTTTTAAAAACTTGACTCAAAAAAATTGGCAAAAAATAATGACTTCTCAAATTTATCAATTTTAATTGATAATATTGAAAAAACTATTAAATATCTAAGTAGTATATATACAACAAATGATTTAAGAAGGCTACGACTTCAACCGCGCGTGGTTTTCACACGCTCAATTTTTTGCTAATACGTTATCTCATGGAGTCAAGCGATAAAATTTTTCTTGTTTTCTTCTAAATCATACATAAGACGTGTCACAATACGAGCTTACAGATTTTTAAAAAATTACAGATTAATAATATTATAATAATAATATAATTATTACAGATTTTTGAAATCGATTAATCGAAGAATCGATTTTTCGGACCAAATAAATCGATTTTTTAAATCGATATGTTGTACTGAATACACATAAAAAATAACACATAAAAATTTTTTTATTGTTAAAACTGAAAGATTAACGAAAGATTTGTTTTATATTTTAGTTTTGAGACTACAGCGTAGTCGTTTAGTTTTTGAAGTAAAACTTCTTTAGGCGCATTTATAGAGGTAAAATTTGACCACCTGTTTTTTTTTTCAACTATTTTATTTTTTTTTGTATTTTAAATTCGTTTTCCTTTTAATTAGTTTTTTTTAATTGTTTTTTTAATTAATTTTTTTAATTAGTTTGCCAAAGAACGAAACGAAATTTTGTTTAATTATCGTTTCGTTTTTATTATTTTATTTAAAAAAATATTTATGCTAATTTTTTTAAGTGAAACTTCCGTAGGCGCATGAGGGGTAAAATTTGAGCGACCGGTAACGTAGCAGCGCCATGAAGTTCAATACTTGGATGGGTGACCGCCTAGGATAAGGGGGCGTCCATAAATTACGTGAGATGTTTAAGGGGGGGAGGGGGTCGAGTCAAATCTCATCTAATCTTACGTTGGAGAGAGGGGGGGTCTCGGCAAATATCACGCAATTTTTTTTCTGATTGAAAAAAATATATATACTGTTATGGTCCATTTAATCTAGATTGTAGATGCTTAAGATTTAATCTTAAGCGTAATCGTAATACGATTAAGATCATTCACTAATTCGTAAAATAATTTCATTCATACTTAGACGTTATACATCTACTGACTGTCAAACCACCATATTTGTTTTATACCAAATAACTCAATTTAATCTGAATTTACGGTACAGTGTAGCCTGTCCTTTGTTCCCATAGTTCCAATAGTCTCTCTTGAGACCGCGCATGATTCTCCATGGACTGAATTAGAGTACCTAGATATTCTTTTTTTAAGCACAGTAGTTACGATTTAAGTATTCTATTGTTTAATTTTTATTACACTTGTAATTAAACTCAGATATTCTTTTTTTACCATCTGCAGTAAAATATGGGACACCGGAATATGGCCCGACGACTGGTCGAAATCCATTTTTATTCCACTGCACAAAAAAGGGTCCACCAAGAAATGCAACAACTACCGACTCATATCCTTGATATCGCATGCAAGTAAGGTGATGCTCCACATAATTAATGCAAGACTGTTGGCCTACCTCTCAAGTCAAATCGCACCCGAGCAAGCCGGATTTGTTAAAGGAAGAGGCACTCGCGAACAAATTCTTATATTGCGTCAGATTATTGAGAAGGCCAGAGAATTCAATGCAACTCTTTACATATGCTTTGTAGACTTTCGCAAAGCATTTGACACGGTCATGTGGACACACCTTTGGACAATACTTGCAGAAATGGGTGTACCACAACATCTAATAACTATATTGAGGAGGCTTTATGAAGACGGTACTGCAGCGGTACGAGTGGACGATACCCTTTCAGACAATTTTAAGACTGAGGCCGGTGTACGACAAGGATGCATCTTATCGCCATTACTCTTTAACACCTACACAGAGTACATTATGCGCATTGTTCTGGAGGATTGGGACAAAGGAATATCAGTTGGGGGACGCGTGATAAATAACCTCAGATACGCTGACGACACTACCCTTCTCGCACAGACTAGAGAAGACATTGAAAATTTTCTAACCCGTCTAGAAAGTACCAGCCTCCAATTCGGACTTGCTATTAACCGAGACAAGACGAAGATGATGATAGTGGACCGGGCTGAGCAAAGTGAAACAAACGTACCCAAGATAGCTAACTGCGAAGTGGTACAGAACTATATTTACCTCGGCTCTGCTGTATCAAGTACTGGAGGATGTGGCGACGAGATCAGACGACGGTGCGCCATCACCAGGTCTGCTGTGGAACGGCTGGGAAAGATTTGGGGAGACAGGAGGATTACCAAGAGGACTAAGGTCAGATTGATGAAATGCCTCGTGTTTCCAATCTTTCTTTATGGAGCCGAAACTTGGTCTCTGAGACAGCAGGATCGCCGAAAAATCGACGCATTAGAGATGTGGTGCTGGAGACGCCTCCTAAAGATCCCGTGGACGGCGTTTCGCACCAACGTATCCATCCTCAGAGAACTTCGTATTAAAGACAGACTATCAGCGACTGTACAACTACGAATACTGAAGTTCTTTGGCCACATCTCTAGGAATGAGAACTCGATGGAGAGACTGGTGGTTCAGGGCCGGGTGGAAGGCAGGAGAGCACGCGGTCGATCGCCAACCCGCTGGATAGATGTCATCACAAAGGCTACTGGGTCCACCATGGTTCAGTGTACTCGCGACGCCTCCAACAGAGAAGAATGGAAGCACATCGCCAGGAGAGCTACCCTCGGAAATGATATCGACCCACCAAACACCCCACCATGTGCCTCGTCAGTGCAACCACGACCACTCTGACAAGAGTGCACGACTAAGAAGAAGATTCTTTTTTTAAGCACAGTAGTTACGATTTAAGTATTCTATTGTTTAATTTTTATTACACTTGTAATTAAACTCTCAGCAATATTGATTACTAGTCTTAACTAGTCGTAAATAAAAGCACGAAGCATTTTTTTTCTTTTTACAATAAGAATCCAACGCGTTTAGGTAAGAAACCCACATTTTGAAAAATCTCACGTGAGATTATGGGATGGGGGAGGGGGTTGAATAAAATCTCACGACATCTCACCAGGGGGGGAGGGAGGGATAGAAAACTTAAAAAAACACCTCACGTAATTTATGGACAACCCCTAACCTCGTGACGTTAGCTTTTTCTTTTCTTTTTTCAACTACTTTTTTATTCGTTTCTTTTTTATTATTATTATTTGTTTATTTAATTAGTTTACCAAAGAAGTTTCACTTCAGACAAGTGTACTTTGTATGCAAGCGATTTTTTATTTTATTTTAGTTTTTGAGACATTATGGTTGTCATTTTGTTGGGATGCTCATCGCTCATCGTTTTATTTTTGTTACAACAAAACGTTTAATTTTACTGAAAATTTGTATTAATAATGATATTTGGTTACCTTATTCCTCACCTTGAAAGTTTAAAGGAACTTTCACTTGAATTCAAAACTAAAAAGTTTTGAATTGGTTATTTTTTAATAATACTTTTTATTTGATTTTTAATCTGATAAATTCTAATATGAATTTTATTGGAATATGAAAAGCACGTAGATTTTTGAATAATAGAAAAAAAATCGATTTTTTTCTCAAAAATCGATTATTATTTTTACTAAAAATCGACTAATATTTAATCAAGAAAAATCGATTTTTATTTATTCGATTTTTTTACATGAATGTCACATCCCTAATATATATAGGTATACTTAAATGCTGTATACAGAACGAATAATTTTAATAGATATTTTATCGATTTTTATTAGTATTCCCCACATTTCTTGTCGGACAATCGTAGAATCACGTTTGAAACATTATTTTATTACTGAAAAAATAAAAATTAGGTTGATATCAATCACTTTTTTGTGCTGGTATTTTCGACATTTTTCGAGTGTCGGACTGGCGCTTATCCCCATAAATTTTGTCGGACAACGTTACAGTTGTATTATATTAATTTTTATGAACCCATAAAAAAAATTAAGCCTGATATTAATCACTTTTTTGAGTTGGAATTTCCAACATTTTCAGTGTGTCCGACTGGCGCATAGTCCCCATTAATTTTGTCGGACAATCTACTTTTTGACTTTCTCATAAATTAATCTTTAAATTTCAGTAAGAATCGGCTTGGTATTAGCAAATTTTTGGCACCCGGATTTATCGACATGTTTCAAGGCCTCTAGCAAAATTAGTCCCCACTACCGAGATTTTTGTCAAATAAAAAGTTTGTCCGACTCACTGAAATGAAGCGATCTAGAAAGTTTCAGCCTGATACTTATGACCCGACAAAAAGGTACTAGGGACGCAGACCTATACGACTAATATCTTTCGTAAAGGCACTTATTCTTTTATTGTATATTTCAATAGATTTCGTGACCCAAGTTTGCAACGCTTGACCTTATTTTTTTTCCAGTCGAGTTCAAATTTACACTATTTCCTCTTTACTGCTTTGGTGTTATGGAAAGCGATCCTACATTATCTATAATAATAAAAATGAATGTTGCTAAGCGCATAACTGGAGAATGGCTCGACCAATTCGGCTAATTTTTTTTTGTAGGTTACTTAAATCCCACGGAAGGTTTTTATACTAAAATTAAAACAACAGACAGAACGAAGTCTGTCCGGGCAGCTAGTTTTTAATAAAAATTTAATCAGTTTATGCTCTAATATCTGACTCTTTGTTTATTACACACATTTTATCACGGTAATAGTGTATTATGAGTGTAATTATGGTAACAGGTTTATCTCATTATTTTAAATTTATTCAACGTGAAATCTCCCGAGACTTCAGAAATGTGTGATTTCTCTTAATAATATTAAAATACTAATGCGTTATTATAATATGTATGTATATTATAATACTAGCTTCTGCGCGCGACTTCGTCGGCGTGGACTCCGCTCCTATTGGTCTTAGCGTGATGATTTATAGCCTATAGCCTTCCTCGATAAATGGGCTATCTAACACTGAAAGAATTTTTCAAATCGGACAAGTAGATCCTGAGATTAGCGCGTTCAAACAAACAAACAAACAATCAAACAAACAAACTCTTCAGCTTTATTATATTAGTATAGATGTATAGGTATGTATGTAAATATTTATATGTAAATGGTTTTAGAAGTACTTTTACACATGTGATAAAATATAAATTATTCCAGACTCTAGTGTCATTAAAGCTAATGTTATTAGTATGTGTGTAATTATGCGTACGTTATTTGAACATAATATTGTATTGAGTAAAATGAACTGGGACTTTGTATATCAAATATAGCCTAGCTTTGTTATTCGCGACGTGCTGTCTTGCATATTGAGTGGTCTCTTTCGCAACATAATTAATATTCCAGCCTGTAGTAAATTTAAGTGATATTTTTATGTAACGTCGCTGCTTAATAACTTTTATCGAATTGCTCAATTGCTGATTGTATACGCAGCGTCGTGACGTATAGTTACGCAGTTGGTTTTGAAAGCGGCCGCTCACGAGAGCAGCCGCCTGTCACTAAGATTATTAGCGTTATTATATAAAAAAGTACTAGGTACTATTGCTATAATCAAGGTCGGAAAACGCATTGCGCCAATCTAGATGCGACTAAGTGCTTTCGCTAAAATCATTCGAACAAAAGATAATTCAAATTACGCGAGTAAAATGATACGGTAAACGATTTTTTGTTGTGTATAAGTATTTTGTAGTACATCAAAACGTAAACAATGCGATTCTCACATTAAACAACATGTGATGTAACATAATAACTGACAATAATGAAGTGTGAAATTAGTTTTTTATTGCGCAGTTTTGGGTAAGACTTGAAATGGTTAAAAGAGCATGTTTTGATTTTCAGATCGCACTCCCCTCTTAGTCCGAAACTTCGGAACATGGGTGCTAAAACGGTCACGGCGGAGGAGGGTGAAATCACACCTGCCAAAGAACTTGAACGGCTAGTCAAAGAGGTAAGTGTATACATAAGATGTCGTATGTTATTTATCTACTGGTTGTGTATAGTTAAAAAAATGTTGCTTGTTTTTTAATAATAATATGTTGTCTGAAAGAAATAGCTAATTAGCCATAAGTCCGCCCATTGTACTTAACTGTCAGTACTTATCTTTAAGCTTTGTTTGTATATATTTTTGGTGTACAATAAAGTATAAAATAAAAATAAATAATAATAAAAAAGAACCCATCAATTACAGGTCACATTCGGTTTAAAGCATTTCTCCGATGTCATCACAAAGAGGAAACTGGAAATGTTGCCGGGCAACAGCACCATTGTTTTCGAATCGATCGCAAATATACACAAAGGTGAGTTCATTATGCAGTTTTTTATCAATGCATGATCTGTTTTGTTTGTTGTTTATGTGCAAATACAGACGGGCTATTCTTATTACGTACGCATAGGGCTGCCGGCCGTCAGTTAAATTGGCTAAGGCTAGACCATGAAACAAAGTTAGATTTTACATATTAACTCGTGAATCCTTTTACTTTGATTTTTGTGAAATTTCCTTTTAGTAAATTTAACAAGCGAGTGTCGTAACTCTTTAAAAATATCTCCCAGTAGGATGAGGTTTATATAGGGTATTGTATACAGAGTTGACATTCCGTGCTGCCTGTGTTCTCGTAGAATGTCGATAAAAGTGTATCGTAATAAATGAGATAACCGTAAACTTTCAGCGATAAAGCCGTACTGCAGCCGGTCGCCGCAGCTGACGGGCGCCGTGAAGCGTCTGTGCACGGCGCTGGCGATGCTGATCCGGCTGTGCGACGAGGTGACGGTGGCGAGCCTGCAGGCGGAGGCGGAGGCGGAGGCGGCGGCGCTGTCGCCGGAGCACGTGGGCGCGGTGGTGCGCGGCGTGACGGCGGCCGTGGCGGAGGTGGCGGCGCTGGCGCAGCAGCACATGGCGCGGCCGGCGCTGGCGCCGCGCCCCGCGCTCGTGTCGCCGCGCGCCGCCGCGCAGAGGAACTCGCTGCCCGGTCGGTACCACTGCCACTACCATTACTGTTATAACACTACTAAAGCCCTTCATCTATATATATTAAAATCAATTGCTGTACGTTAGTCTCGCTAAAACTCGAGAATGGCTTGACCGATTTAGCTAATTTTGATCTAAAAATGTTTGTGGAAGTTCAGGGAAGGTTTAAACGGCGAGAAACATAAATAATATGTAACGGAAAATACTAAAAACGATGATTTAATTTTCCAATACAAAATGTTCCTAGCAGGGAAATTTAATGTCTTTTGTCAAAAACGTTGTCAATTGGTTGTCAAATATTTATAGGTGCGCTCAGAAAGTGTTTTGTGTATATCGCGGGCTTCAAGCCAGAGGGGCGTATAAACAAAATGCGTTTTTTTTATTAAGTACGTCAATCATTTCTAAGTTTATCAATACATCACCTCCGTTTTTTTCTTCATCATTTTGATCATCATTTCAGCCTGTTGCAGTCCACTGTTGGACATAGGCCTCCACAAGTTCGCGCCCGACATTATGACGCGAACTCATGTGTTTTGCCCATAGTCACCACGCTGGGCAGGCGGGTTGGTGACCGCAGGGCTGGCTTTGTCGCACCGAAGACGCTGCTGCCCGTCTTCGGCCTGTGTACTTCAAAGCCAGCAGTTGGATGGTTATCCCGCCATCGGTCGGCTTTTTAAGTTCCAAGGTGGTAGTGAAACTATGTTATCCCTTACTGACTGGCTATGAGCTCTATAAGCGGTCATCGACGTAAGTGGTTCTATTACCACTTCCCAGTCTCCACTAAGAGAATAATTTCTCTATTTAAAATTGTGTGCTTTTCAAAATTTCCTTGACCCAAAAAAGTTACAATTAATATCGCATGGTATGAATCCCCGATATGACAATATCGGTTTTCTAATGGTGTTTTTATCTATTTCAGATATCCCTCTAACGCCAAAAGAGTTGTCTCTACTAACTGGTGAACCGGGGACGGAATCAAGCGGCGTGCGTGCGTCGCACTCGTCCGAGTCAATACTGGACGCGCCCGACTCACCGCCGCCCAAACCCGCCCGCCCTAACCGGTAACGAAAACGTCATTTCACGAGCAATATTCATTTTAAAATTGAATTCATTCAACAATATTAGAACGAAAACGCTTGGTTACCCTACTTTATTTTGATATAATTATACTGTGTTATAATTATTGTGTTATGGTGGTGATTATAAGCCAAAAAGAGCTAAGATTAAATGTTAGTAGTAGTATGGGGAAATAAAAATTATGTAAACATGTTTTAGTCAAATATCAGTGTAAATGTCACATGTTAATGTTACATAAGAATGAGATAAAAACAATTTTAGATACAATACACCAATTAATTATTATTTATTAACATTGATTGGCATAAAATATGTATGATTTAAGACAAGTCATGATTTCTCGAGAAATTTATATTAACTAGCATTTTATTTTTTTGATTTAAATGTAAAAAATGTCCAATAATAGATTACATTAGAAATCAAGAAACATTTCCATAATGCATTGACCTTGACCTCTCATATAATATAAATTTCTCTTTTCTCCTTATAATTTAAAATCACGTTTGGTTTGTAAAAGTGAAAGTTTATTGCAGGAAAATCGAGTTGGCCCCTCCTTTGCCGCCAAAGCGCAAGTCCGCGAACGACAACTCCTTACTAGGATTGTCCATAGACAGGTATAATTGGATATTAAATTGTAATCTCACTATAATGTCTCACTTTCTTTGTGACGTGCATAAGGGAGGCATTAAATTAAACCACATATACTAAAAACCATTTCTAAGTTAGTTTAAAAAAAATAGCTTAGCGTGACAACGTCATAACAAAACATCTCGGACGCATAGGCCAATCGAGGCGCAAGCGTACAATGAGCGTAACGGGACGATGATGAACTTTTTCGTCCATGCAGCCGGCGTTCATCGATTGATTAGACGTTGTCACTTAGTATCTATTATTTTATTTTTGTGTTTCCCACACGAGGAGATTCTAAAATGTTTTTTATTATCGTATCAAAATTTCGATTCGGTTGGCAACCGAATAAAATCATATCAAGAATTTTGATTTGGCGGCTACATCGTTCCATAGCTTAATGGCTAGAGCACCGGATACGGTATGTCGGGGGTGCGGGTTCGAATCCCGCTGGATCGAAATTTTGATATGATAATAAAAAACATTTTAGATGGTGTCACCTCAAAAAAAGAAAAACAGTGAAATAGAAGCAGTAGTTAAAATCCAGGTGTTGTAATGGCTCAGTTGTCAGTCCTGTCAGTCAGTCGTGTGGCTAAATAATATCTAATGCCCCTTGTTTGTATCCACTCTATGGCTCTCAATGGCTGTTTTAAGTTCGAAAATTTCATAAGTATGTCTGTTACACATTTTATACTTATTATTTTAATATTCATAATGTGTAATGAAAGTAAGTTTATTTTTTTTTTTAATTAGCGTGCTGGTAGATAAATATTTGTAGTCTATAAATTATATAACAAAACTATTAGGGGGCGTTCAACTATTTACGTAACGCAAATTTTGAAGATTTTTGAACAAAGTCTCTTCCCGCTGTCTGTCTGTCTGTATATATTATTCGATCTGTAAAACTACGCAACGGATTTCGATGCGGTTTTCTTTAGTAAATAGAGTGATTCCAGAGGAAGGTTTATATGTATAAGACATGCATAATATAGTAGAGGAACACTGATAGTTTTAAAGTTTTCTAATGTGATGTCATAAATAAACACATTTTTTGCGCTTAGATTGCAAATATTTATTTTATATTTAGTATCATCATTGCACCCGTGCGAATCCGGAGCGGGTCGCTAGTTTAAATAAAAAATAATGTTACGTAACACGTAGTTCGAGACTCCCGTAACTGTCCATTCCCGCCCCTGTAACGCATCGTAACGTTTTACAAGACCCCACTTGCGTTACGTAATACTTGAACGCCCACATAGTCTCTACAAATGATATGATTTTAGTGGTTTTAGAAGCAAATGTCAGATTCACACATTTTTTACTATATTTTTATGGTTTATTGTTCGTACTTTTAGATTGTCGCTTCAGTCTCACAGCAGTGGCTCTCTAGATTCAATGCTCAACGTGTCCAACGATGAAGAAAGAAACACACACGATTCTATGAATCATGAGGTGTTTGTAACTCCGCCTAATTCTGATCTAGTTGGTAAGTTATTTCCTACTTATATAGCAAATTTTTGATGAAAAAAAGTTATGTATGTAAACATTTTATTTAAGAATACTGGATAAAATCTGGTATTTTAGTTTTATCAAAGATGTCCAAAGTCAGAGCACAGTGGCAAATATTTAGAAATATGAACAACAAATCTCATGCTTGTTACCGTAACATGATTATAATAATTACTGTTTGTTTTTTTTGTGTGATAAATTTTGTATGCCCATTCGTGGCAGGAATTAGGTAAACACTAAATATTTCATATTTTGTACCTATCTGTATTAACCAACAATCCCAATACCACAATAAAGTTTTCATCTATTCTATTCCATGACAATAAAAAATGATTATTTTTCGTAAATAGGCATATGCAGTTGCAATAATATGAACGAAATGAGATCATCGATGGAGTCACATGAGTCTCATATGAACAATGTTCACAGTCAGTCCAATCACAATCGGTAAGTAATGTATGCACATAAATAAAATTAAGTGTCTGTCTGTGATATCAAAATAACTACTTTTTTTAACTACATATAGCTATTTACACAATACTAAAAGAAACTACTGAACTAAGAAACTACTGTTGGTCTTTCTGTTGTTGAACAACATAAAGGCTACTTTTTATCCCGGAATTCCCCTGTTTACCGCCGTACCGTAACGTTTTGTTAAATACGACAATTTTTTCGAGATAAAGTTTGTTTGTTTAAACGCGATAATCTCAGGAAATACTGGTTCAAATCCAAACATTCTTTTTGTTTTGGATTACTGAGGAAGGCTATAGGCTATTTTTCCCCCTCAAATTAACGAGGGTGAAACAGCTGGACACAGCTAGTTCCTAATATAATACTATTATTAGATTTTTGTAGGGGTATATATTATAGAGTTTAATTTGATTCACCAATATGTATGTCGCCAAAATGTATGAAAATGAACTTTCTACTCTGAGCATTATAATTTTCCTATTTTTTTCATTTTCTAAAGCATTTTGTGTAATCTACAGTCTGGTCTAGCTGCTTGTATTAATACAATAATTATGTGATATTATAACAATGTAATCATGGTACCAAGTTTCTTTCGTATACAAGTAAGTCTAGCATTTTCTTTTATCTCTCCCAATTATTTAATTCTGTTCATTCTGCTTTTTTTTATTTAAAGCTTCTCCAACGAGTCGGGTTTCGTGTCTGTCGGTCACTCGGAGATATCAACGGAACACAGTTTCACGTCGACGTTCTCGTCGCACCACTACTCTAGTCATACGGACAGGTGACATATATTGACATCACTCACGTTTTGTTTGATTAAACTCCAACACTTGTTTGTTTTATGTTGTACACTCACTGATTGTTTTGCATTACATTCGAAGGCACTGAGGAACTTGATTTGGTATCATTATGATTTATTCTGTTTTTAATATAGCTTCTATGTATGTCACCATGTTTTTGAAAATATTGTTAGCTTATAATAAATTTATTGACAAACGTACAATTGTGGTGCGTCACTGATTTTAAATGCATCACACGTTTAAAATAGAAAATGTCACTTTGTTCACTTGGCGGTTTGAAATCAAATGTTTATAACTAATAATATTCACGATAATATGGAGACATACCAATTCAAGCCGTTTAAAATAATTTTAGTGTTATGAGTTTTCTTATGCCATATCAATGTCCACATTGCTAAACTTTAATTTCACAATTAATTCTTCATCCATCTCGTTTTGACTGTATCGTGTCATGCTTCCCGTTATTGTTTGCAGTACTTTTGAAAGTACAGAGTATGTGAGCGAAATGAAGTGCACAGTACAGAGCGAAGGCCGAGTGTTCAGTGTGAACTCGGTGGCCGCGCACTCGCACAACTGCTCCAAGTGAGTGTATGGGGTATAGTGATGAGGCTACGGGAACCAGATGGGCTTATTTACATCATTTTTCTATGTATCTTAGAAGCGCCTAAGACGGTATATTTTGGTTAAAAGAACAACAAAGGTATCTTTAAGATACAATTTATTACTTTAAAAAATCTTTTTTATGATGGACACAGTCATACTATATGGCTGAGAAAATAAAACAGAATCTAAAGAGATTCTTCAAGTTGTTAAAAATAATGTCATAATACTGATTTTAAATATTTACAAGTACTTCTGAATCTATAAAACAAGAATTACATAAATCACAATGTAAGTTTTACAAAAACAAGCCAACTAGGAAATAAGAAAGGAAAAAATATTAATTTGACTTATTTCCTTCGTTAAACGTAATTTTTTATTTCCTTTGTTAAACGTAACGTAAGAATATTAGAAATCATTTTTAAAAGTTACACTTATTTACTTGTTATGACTTGTGCAACATACTGCATTAAAACACGTTATCTAGATTTTAAAGGGATCGCACAATTTTAGACCGAGAACTCGATCGCTTAGATGCGCCATTCTGGTTGCGTGGCCTCATTCTGATTTTATTGCTTTATCACTTATTTTACTACTCATTTTACCCTGTATGTTTGATTAGAATATTTTTTGTTATGCTCTAATAATTAATTTATTAGGTTAGATGCAAGTTTCAAACTTCTATTAGACATTTAATATTTAGACTAAGTTGTAAATTTCAAGTTAAAATAAAATTATCGACGTTTGTTATACTACGTTGATCATTAAAAGTTTTAATTAATACAAATGGAAAACAAAACAACAAAATAGGTTTCAATACAGAAAACTTAATAATTGTATAGACGATCTTGTTATTAATGTTTTTAACTTTTATCACTTTTTGCATGTTTTGATTGTACACGTGTTTTTGAGAACTGTAAATTAATTGATCAATAATACAATGATTTATTTTACTTGTAACATAATGTCTTATAGCCTGAACTCTCTCATAATAATAGACAATTTAACATTAAAAAAGTCAAATAGGTTTTAAATAATGTGACTAATAGTATTACTTTATTATGACGTCATTAATTGTGAATTGTATTTTTTGTTCTGGTTATTGAAGTTCAGTGACAGTAAGTATGTGAACTAATAAAACGTCGTCGTCGCTACGTCCTCAGACTGGCGAGTATAACGTCGGACGACAGCGAGACGCCTCCCGAGCTGCCCGCCAAGACGCGCCGCAACATTCGAGCGGAGATGCAGCAGTGTTTCCCCAATGTCGAAATCAGGTATATATTGTTTGACGATTTGTCTAATCTAATTATTGGTTTGTCATTAAAAATCTTTAGGTAGCTTAAGTGTTTCTTCATAAAGAACAATTCAATTTGGTAATAGAAATTTTGCATTGTCCACTTTAATTACTTGCTTTTCGTTTTTACCGTTATGTTAAATGCTTGGTGATACTGGATGAGGGATTTATGTTTTTAATTTTCTTTTAAAATGATTTAAGTTACTAAACAATATTTATCTTACGGTAGATTTAAAAAAAAAATTGCATGTTACAAGAATATTCCATGCCAGGACGACTTCCGATCCTTTTTGAACGACACTGAGGTAGGGAACAGCAGGAATTATCCTGCTCAAAATCTGGAGCAGCTCGACTGGGGAAGTACGTCGATCTTACAGAAGTTAAATAATACTGCTTTCACGCAGTGTTGTGTTACTCTGGTAAGTAAGGTGACCAGAGCTCCTGAGGGGGATTGGGGGTAGCGCCGACAACCTGCTTGCGATGTTTCTGGTGATCTAAGCTAAGGTAATTGTCACTTGTAAATAGATTTTTTTTTTCTACACAATACACATACGGTCGTCTGTTCCTAAAGTAAGCAACTTAATGCTTGTGTTATAGGTAACAGCCGGCTGGTATAGATTTTTTTTCGATAAACTTACATATAAATAATACATATATAAATATATAAATAAATATGTATATTACACCCAGACTCGAGGTAGGAATCGAACCCACAATCCCCGGAGCAGAATGCAGGGTCACTACAAACTGCGCCAACGGGCTAGTCATTGCGTTTTAAGAATATGATATAGAGGTTGGTCACACGTGTGCGCAGGAAGACGGCGCCGTTCTCGCTGCACGAGGCGCGGCCGCACACGCTGGCCGAGCACACGCACCCGCGCCCGCCGCCGCTGCCGCTCAAGAAGAAGCACAGTCAGTACCCCGCTCTCTACCACCACACTTAACTACCACTTTATGGACATAAAGTAGGCCGTAGCTAACTACGTACTACTACTTAGTACCTTACGTATTCAGCCTGCAACATCACACTGCTGGGCTTTCTTTGTGTAGAAGAACGATTTGAGCTTAATCCACCACGCTGCTCCAATGCGGGTTGGCGGATATATTCCCTACTATGAGCAATGATCGCTATCAGGTGTACATGATAACAACCGGATCAGCTTAACGTTCTCTCTGAGGTACGATGGGGAGACCCACAATGACTGCACAAACATCCAGACCACGGCAAACATCTGTATGGCCAATACAAATGTTTTGTCATGTGCGGGGATCAAACCCGCAACCGCCAGCGCAACAGCCACAAACCAGTGCTGTAACCGTTGCGCCAACGCGGCGTCGTTTTATGGCCATAAAGCAGGCCGTAACTAAATAGTACATCTACATACTACTGCTTAGTACCTTACGCATTCAGCCTGCAACATTACACTGCTGGGCATAGGCCTCTTTCTTTGTGTAGAAGAAGGATTTGAGCTTAATCTACCACACTGCTCCACTGCAAATTGACGGATATGTTTCCTACTATGAATAATGATCGCTGTCAGGTATTTATGATAATAACCGGGACCGACGGCTTAACATGCTCTCCGAGGCACGGTGGGGAGACCCACAAGGACAGAAATCAAAACCGGAAATTAATATTTGTACAAATCAAAATAATAACAATCCCGAGCGGGAATCGAACCCAAAAACCGGTGTTTTAGGCGACTACTAACACCACTTCACATAGTTGTTACTTAGTGCCTTATGGCTTGCATATTATCTTTTGTTGTATATGGGATTTATAAAAGAGTTTACTTACAATTGTATATAGGATTCATAAAAGAGTTTAAAGTCCATTTTTTTTAATCCGTCCCTTTTGGTAAACAAACCGCTGTCAACACGTAATTAACGTTTTTTCCGCATTTATCACTCACTTTCACAACATATTAGCTTACGGACATTTGTAAAACTCCATTTACTATTTATTTCACTAAAAACAAATATTCATTTATCATTTTAAACACACAAAATTTACTAAAATACGAATATTGACAGTACAGATAATCAATATTTTTGAATATGACATATCAATATCTTTTTTTATAAGGCAAATAGGGATGTGGCCATTATATTTTTAGAGGTGAATGAGTATAAGGAATTATTAAAATGAGTGATAAAAAAGACCGTATTCTTTATCTATATTTTAAATTTTCACGAACTATAATTATAATTTGTTAATAAGGGACAAAACAATGTTACAGTAAAGCGATTTGTTAGTAAGTTGTTATACCTAAATATTGTTTTTTTTTTTGTTGAGCGCAAAGTATGCGTACAAAATATTACAAATGTCAATCTTTTATATTAAAGTGTTTATTGTAAAGGTTTTATTTTATATTATGAATATTTCTAAATATCATTTTCACCCTGAACATTTTTTAACTCTATCCCATATAATATAAAGGCACATAGCACTGGCAAAAACAATGTTATCAGTCCTTTTGTTTAGATGTTAAAGCGAGTGCGCATAATGATATTGTGTGACATATTGTTTTTTATACTTTGTATCACATTAGTTCCTACTAGAGATGCGCCGAGTACAAGATTACCGAGTAACCGAGTAGGTACCGAGTTACTCTACCGAGTAATTCGGTTTGACTCAGTTTATACGTTGTTGTTTCTAGTTCCTAAAAACAACAACGTATACGTTTCCTTTCTAGTCCCATCGCACAAGAGTTAGGTCGCTTATGTAAGCAAGAGTTTGTTGCCGCGAGACCTGAGTCCATTCGAGTGGTGGGCAGGACATAAAACAAGATATATAGGTACTCTTGGCACATTTAACACGTGTGTTCTTATGTGCACCTGCAAGCACTGTGTATATCGAGCGCTTATTTTCAGAAGCGGGTAATGTCTACGAGGAGAAAAGGAACAGATTATTACCTAATTACCTACCAAATACTCGGTCACTGGAATCGAGTTATTCGGCCACGTACCAAGTACTGAAAAAAGCCTAATTACGTCGAGTACCGAGCACAAACCGAGTACTCAGCGCATCTCTAGTTCCTACTATAAATACCTCTAGTTTTTGTTAGTTTTTGTAAAATCTAACATAATTTCTAACAATAAACAAATAATATTACGTATTTGTATTTTATTTATTTATTGATAATGTAAAATTTAACTGAAGTTAAAAATATATATTATTTAATTTAATATATAAGTAAATCGGTATCTTCTCAGGCGCGTGTTTATCTTTTCCATGCTAAAAATTAAGGTTACTTTTCTAGGATTAAAAAAATATTACGCCTACTTTGTTTTCTTTATTGTTAGTATCTTATTTGTTGAATTTTAATGGTAAAGAGCATCAGAATCTGTATATTAATACGTGAAGCAAAAACTTTGTACCCCTTTTTACGAAAATTGCACGGACGGAGGAGTATAAAACATCGTACACTTATAGTTTTTTATATGGAGGAGTGCAGAATGTTAATATTTGTTTACAATTATTCATAAAAATATATTAAATCATCATATTATTATCACATACGTCTTCCGCCCTACCATTGCGAATTAAACATTATAGAACTCATATGGGCACAAGTAAAAGGTTACATAGGCAAAAATAATAAAAGTTTTAAAATGGCAGAAGTCAAGGAGCTCTTATAAGAAGGCTTAAATAAGTGCGGTGTCGTGGAGGAAAAGTATTGATCATATATATCATAAAAGAAGAAAATAAAATGATGCAGCTTGACGGAATTATGGATGCTGCATCAGACGGCCCAGGTTTCTATATCCACGCCTCTGAAGAGTCCTGCGATTCATTAGGAAGTATTAGAAAATAAAGTATTTAAAAGACAGTGATTAGAAAATAAAGTACCTTATTGGCGTTTTTTTTTGTATTCAAATATTTTCCTTTAATGTTTTCATGAATAAACCAGTGACAATATTTTATTTATCTATTCCAGTCAGTCCAATTTTTTTTATTCTGTACCTTTACTATAATTATTAACAAAATTATTCAATATATTATCAGTTTTTGAAATAATTTCAGCAATATGGTATCGTTAAATATTTTTATGTAAAATGAATTTTACTTATCTATGGCTTATTAATATTGTTCATTCATTCATTCTTTGAGTCACTTCACTAAACTACACATTACTCTAGCATTACTCTAATTGTCTATGGTCGTAAGTACGCCATATTTGTTTACCGATTGGGACACTTATAAAAAAATAGAATATACTTACCATTTACATTAAATTGTAATAAATTATCCTCAGTTTTCATAATTAGTTTGATTAAAATTCTATGATTAGTAAATGAAAACAGTTTGGATCATTGAAATCGAAAGCGAAAATATCTCTGACATAGATTAATTGTTATGAAATGTAAAATACATAGTTTGCATTTAATACTTTTTGTCGGGTTCTAAGGCTTTAGGTGGTTAGAATATTTAATTAAAATAGTACACTTATTTTGGGCCAATATGTTAATTAACATTATTTAAAAAATACTTGCAATATATTTATTTATGATATATGTAACATATTCTTAAGATGGCTCATTTATTAGTATAAAATATTCTTGTATATTTGTGTTAGATGTATGTATCAATGTCTCCATAGTGAAGTTTGAGTGCATGTAGCGTACATGTTACAAATACGAATGGACTCTTTTATCCATATTAAATCTATGAAGTGTACATGACTAAGGCCAATGTGTTTCTGATTTTCTACTTCTTTTATACAAAACATGATCATAATGCGATCAAAAATTATTTGTGCCGTAGCTCTGTTTACTATGGCATCTTGTCCCAAATTAATACATGGCTACTGGGAATTCATGAAGTGAATTATCACTTAAAGGAATACAGTTAATTTCATCTCAGTAAACTTTCTCATATCTTATTTCTTTCTTAGAGGTTTTATTCATTTATTTATTTTTAGTTTTATCATTATTTATTCATTGATAACTTTATTCCTTTAAATTTATGTGGGTTTTATATAAATGTACAAATAAAACGGGGGTTATAACGGCATGTTTGTCTGTTGTGCCGGTGCGGCGTCGCAGTGTTTCAAAGCGTCGCCTACAGTGGTGAGTGGAATGCATGCTCGCTAGCGCCTGCCACAGCCAGACACGAGATACCAACCTAGCGTCATTACGTATTCTGATACGATGCTCTAACTAGTTGATAGATAAAAAAATATAAAAAAAATTAACATTGTGTAAATATCTTTTCAATTATATTGCTATTAAATTTTTGTAGCTGGTTAGACCTTTGTATCTTGATGTTATTTTAGCGGTGAACTAGCGGTTAGCTCGTCGACTCCAAACATCTAGACATATTGGAGAACTCCGTGTGCTTCTAGCTATCACGTTACGTTTTAATAAGAGTTAAATGCTTGCTTTATCACTTATGGCTTACGCTGCTTAATTTTGTGTCAGTTAATAACTCAAATGGAATTTCGCGTAGTTAATTATCACCTAAGATGATGGATGTTCTTAGCGCTTCATTACGGCGCATTTGCTGTTTCATCAGGCGGCATAGAAGCACATGTTACGCCTTTGTTATTAGAACACGTTGTTTTGGTATAATAATTTTAGTTTTATTTTATATTTTTTTGTTAAATTTTTCAGTAATGGCTTACATGGAGATGTTCGGGAACTGCAGTCACACGCTCAACGCTCACCCTCAAATCAACCCGGAAGCGCCACCAGATATGTTTCGACATTCAATACACACATGTAATTTAACAAGGTATTTTTTGTAAAATTATGGCTAACGTTCTAAGTTCTAGAAATTTTTTGTGATAATTTTGTGTATTATTATAATAAATAAATTAAAAAAATAAATGGATAAATATAATCGTCATATCTAATACGTAGTGCAAGTGTAGTTTATGATATTGCTAATTAACACAGATTTTATATGTAGGTCAATGCTCAACAAATGTCATATCTTTTGTTTAAAAGTAAATAAATACGTTTGTAGTTATTAATGCTCGATGAAACAGTTTTCTTACTATTTTTTACTAATGTGCACGTATAAATTTCAGTGCGCAACATTCTAGTTCGGGGACGATAAGCGTGGGTCACCATCAGATGCAAAGGACTATGGCTTCGTCATTAACAGTCCAACACCTGAGCACACCCCCACTAAGGTTGGTAAAGTAACGATTGCTTCTTAAGATATAGAAATTAGGTTTGTGGCTTCAAACTATGGTGAATTTGAATTCTGTATAATTGTGTTCAATTTGTGTTGCTTCTGGCAGTGGAGATTAAGGCGACTAGAAGAGCTAAAACGATGTTTTATAACGCCTAAAAGTATATGATCCACTGCAGTGAAAAATAACAGAAAAATATATGATATTCTGCAGGATATATGCTAGATAGATAGTGTGTTGAAAACATGATTCTTTAAATTTGATACGATAGAAAAAAATCACAAAGATACCTCTAAAAATATCTTTTGACGGGTAAAAACCATGTTAATATACAGGCTATAATTCTGATTTTTTGTCAAATTATTCTTTAAGCATCATACTATCGTGATAGTGTTTTAATTATTTTGTTTGATCAATAGATTTTTATAAATACACGTTTCCTTATTTTTGAGCATAAATAATCATAATACGTGCGCATGGGTGCGTAATGCCCGTGTACAGACAGTCTCGGCCAAGGCCTGATGCTAAACGGGCGTGTTGCTCGTTTTTTCCGCATTATTCGCATAACATTATTTACTGTTTTTAATTATTTTCAATATGGGAAATAAAGCGAAACCCGTCACGAAAAGTAAAAAACGTTCATATAAAACAAATGCCCAAAATATGAACGATATTAAAAGCTAAGAATATTTTATTATTACTAAATATTGATTGTCATAACAATGATAACAATGAATTTTGGCGTTTTAGATGTTTGACGGACGGATGTCAGTTCGAATACGTTCAGTTTTTTTTTTATCGGAAAAAGTAATAGGTAGGGATCCCTAGTACATTTTTTTCACCTGATTAGTATCAAGGTAATTTTCCGGGAGTAGCTTCATTTTGATGAGACGAACAAAAAAATCCTCTTCGAAAACTCTCAATTGTGGTAGCTAACAGAGATAGCAGGAGATAGAGCAGCAGTGAGCCTATGCTCACGGGATAACGGGATAACGTACCACGCAATTTGTAGGACAATAGTACTATTAAATTATATAAATATTAACTAACTAAAAGAAATAAAAATCAGAAACAAAAAGGTCACCGTTGGATTCCTCGTTAAAAGTTACCTAGGTTTGACCTTTGTTTCACGACTAACCTGTGCGGTTTTCCGAATTTTTCGGGGTTTCCATATTTTTTACTCACCCGGTATATTAATACACTAAGGTTAAGATGTTTGCCTCCCTTTTTAGAAAAAAAAACTCACGATTACGCTTCAGTCTGTCATATCCTACTGCTGGGCATAGGCCTCTTATAGTAGAGGAGACGTGGAACATCGACCTTCACCGATCTGATCTCTCGATGAGGCATATTTTTTATCAAATATAATTTATAACAATATGCCTATGATAACTTGCCTATCGAAAAGTGGTCAATGCTATTTTTTTTTTTTTTGCAGGCAAGCCTATATGATTGGTTTTGTAATTACAATATCTTACAGGTAGATGTAGTATCGAATATAGGTATATATTGACCTACCTGTTCACATCTACTTGCCAGGTAGCCATGACCAAAAATAAGTAGACAAGCCAACCTAGACATATTCTGTGTGTTAAAAACTATCAATTGAGATAAAACACATTCGGTTATCATATGAGTGAAGGTGATGAAAAAAAAATTAATTAAAATTAATTAAATTAAAAGTGTGCTGTGTGGCTACGGCACTAAAGAATGTAGCCACCCCCTCTCTTCCCGTGGGTGTCGTAAGAGGCGACTAAGGGATAACACAGTTCTACTACCCCCTTGGAACTTAAAAAGCCGACGGATGGCGGGATAACCATCCATGCTGGCTTTGAAATACACAGGCCAAAGACGGGCAACAGCGTCTTCGGTGCGACGGCGCCAGCCCTGCGGTCACCAACCCGCCTGCCCAGCGTGGTGACTATGGGCAAAACACATGAGTTCGCGTCATAATGTCGGGCGCGAACTTGTGGAGGCCTATGTCCAACAGTGGACTGTGATAGGCTGTAGTGGAAATTAAAAGTAGCTATGACCACTTTTCGATAGGCAAGTTATCATAGGCATATTTGTTCATAAATTATATTTGATAAAAAATATGTCTCATCGAGTTATCAGATCGGTGAAGGTCGCTCTTCCACGTTTCTTAGACCATTACCCCATTTAGGAGAAGGATCAAAGCTTAATCCACCACGCTGCTCCAATCCGGGTTGGCGGATATGTTCCCTACTATGAGTAACGATCGCTACCAGGCGTACATGATAACAAACGGGAGCGACTGCTTAACGTGCTCTCCGAGGCACGTTGGGGAGACCCACAAGGACTGCACAAACACCCAGACCACGGCAAACATCTGTATGATGATCTAGCTAGGATTAATTTTTAGAAAATTTCGTTTTACCCGTGTTTTCAGATAATGAAAAAATACAACATTATTATTTTTTATTTATTTTATTTAAAATTCTTTATTGTACAAAAAAAAAGTGTGTACAAAAGGCGGGCTTAATTAGAATAGGAAAGTAAATTTTGCCATAATCTATTAAGTTATCAGGTGGAAAATCGGGTGGTCATGAAACTATATGACTCCGGTTCAAATCCACATGTCACCAGATCGATTTTCTTTTTCCCTTTTTTTTCTAATTGCACTCGTGTTTTTTATCTGAATAACCAGTTCACTTCTTTTTATTATTATGTCGGTAAGATCGAAAAATATTATTGATTTTCCATAAGTATGTAATTGGGATGTAAATAAAATTTCCAATAAACACAATATAAACCGAGCTAAGCTTGTTCATCCATAGGTAAGACTAACTCCCGTTTATGACTAAGTAAGTCACAAACGGGAAATTACCACAAGTATAGACGTTGCCAGTCGCTACAAAGTAAAAGGGATTCACCGACTTCGCCACAAAATAAGTAAAGAGAAATTCCGTGATCTTTTCAATCGGTCCGAATGTATAGTTCCGATAAAAATGATATAAAATGGTTCAAATATTTTCAAAATATTGTTATTATTTATTGTTAAATTTTGCCGCCCCCTAAAATGTGCCGCCCGGGGCGGGCCGCCCCCGACCCCCCTCCCCCCCTCCCCCCCTACGCTACGCCACTGGTGGTACGTAATCCCGGTCCTACGCTCACTGCTGCTCTATCCCCTGCTAACTCTATTACCTACCACAATCGAGAGTTTTCGTAGAGGAAATTTTTGTTCGTCTCATCAAAATAAAGCTACTCTCGGAAAATTAGCTTGATAGTAATCAAGTAAAAAAAATGTACTAGGAATCCCGGACTATAATAATTGCGATCGAAAAAACTAAATGTATGCGAACTGACAGCCGTCCGTCAAACTCCAAAATTCTTTCGCGCCATCTATTAGCATGGTCGGGCATAATCTCGCTAAACGGCTGTCGAGTTAATTTTTATAAGCGCCATAGTTAAATGGCGTTCACGTCGATATTGTAGATGTGTGCGTGCGTTCTTGAAGGTTACTTAGCTCTTCTAGTCGTCTTAACAATGTGAGGAAGCCTACATACTTTGGAGGCCATTCAGTCTTTCTTTACCAGGCAGTTACCTAACTGTCAGACTTGAGACGTTTTTGTAAGTTAATTCATTGATAAATTAATATAATTATGTGATTTGATAACAGCGGTTCTGAGGACAGTGTCAGTATGAAGACATCAAGCAGAACTAGTCCTGTACCTCCCGAACCCCCTGCGCTGCCACCAAAGATGAATAAAACAAAACAAGTAAGGGAAAATTGCGTTAACTATGTGAGATGCTGAACAAAATATTTTATAAGTTTTTATTATAAATTATGTTGGTCTCATGGTTTTAATTTTAGAATATGAATGGTTTAAAAATTATGACTCGACCTACAAATTTTTTTAACTAGGACTACTTAATATTCTGCAAGACAATTTAAGCTTTAAATAAATAATATTGTAATTATTTGATTTAAAAATATAATAACTTTATTCCAATTATAGATATCAATGAATTCAAGCAACGAATTGTTGCCCCCACCTTCGCCCCGGCCGTCTTCAAATAACAGTTCCGCTGACGAATCTATGCTGAATAATGTGGTAATTTATTTTACATAGTATATTTGTTTTTTTTGTTGTGTTAAAATTTTCCGTCTTGTTTAAAATACTTTATCTACACTAATGTTGTAACATTCTACTTATGTTTCCAATACTTGACTTATAATTACTGTTGTAGCGCAGACAACAAAACACTCAATTTAAGCAATTTCACATGATGGTATAATATCCACAACGATATCGTAAAATCTCATTATAACATCGCGCGCATGCGCGCAGCTGCGCTCTCATTGGTTAGATTTTAATGGCGGCAAAATCACTGTGACAATACACGTACGCGTGAATTTAATTTAATAAATTAATAAATATTCCGACTCCGTCTACGAGCTCTACTGCTTGCCCCGCGACCGCTACAGCTGCTGGATCAATAATTAACATTAACTTTCAAAATTGTACCATCCAAAATTTGAACAATTATTATAAATAAACTATTGTCAGCTTTTACTCTTGTTGTTTGATTAATTGCATTAGTGAAGATAAAGATAACACGGGTATTAAAACACTCGTTACTATTATGAAACTCGCTGCGCTCGTTTCATAAACTCACACTCGTGTTTTAATACCCTTCATTATATGACAGTTGCATAAACTACTATTTCAGTTTACTTACACGAATAAGCATTTTATTAATATGCAACTTGAGTAAATATAACTATGTAAAGTTAAGAATTGCAAATTTTTACTTATAAAATAAAAGATAATAAAATAGTAGTTATTAATATTTTTTTATACTATTTTAAATGTATTAGAATTTTCAAGCTGTTTTAAAAATTAAAATTATATTTTTTTCTATTGTTTATTATACTTTCAGAGTTCGGATGACTTGTACGTCAGTTCGTCATCCCCTGGCAAGTTCCCAGTGGACGAGGAAGAGTTTGACAGGCTTGTTCCCCTTCCTTCACCAGTACCGTCACAGGTATAACAAGAAACTTAAAATTTAAATAATTGTGTTTGTTAACAAACGCAAAAAAAAAAAACTATTTCAATCACATCAACAGTAATACAATTTAGGTAGACGAAGAAATATTCAACTAAATACGCATTATTAGATATATTTTATAATAAAATGTGACCACGTAACAAGCAAAAGCTTTCGATTAAAAAAAGAATAATCAAAATCGGTGCATCAAGTAAAAAGTTATGAGATATAACAATTAAAAAATACAGTCTAATTGAGAGCCTCCTCCTTTTTTGAAGTCGGTTAAAAAAGCGTAAATAATGTGTGATATAATATTGTATATCACACATTATTTTTAAATTTTGTGACAACAGTGAAATAGCAATTTTTTTTTCTAAAATACCAGTCATTGATTACAAAATATTTTTTTATTACTTGTCATCTATAGAAAGTGTTTTTTTTTACATTGCTATGGTTAATACATTACGTTTAAAATTTTATTCATGGCAATCACAAGACATCAAAATGATTTTGTTCGCTACATCATTCACTGATAAATTAAATGATTGTTCTTACATATTGTTCTTTATAAGCAATTAAATTATTTGTTTCAGCGAAGCGAAAGCAGCTCGGAGCCAGTGCCCTCAGCGGCCGAATCGAACAACGCGGTATCATCGGACTCTGAAGATATAATTCTACAGACAGATGTTAGTTCTTGGCTTCTCCTAAAGGGGACCACCAAAGATGGCACCGAAGTACGCGAAGTACGCGGCGGACATCCGGACGCCTTAATCGTGCTTGCTACAAAAGCTACCAAAGGTACAAAACAAATATATCGTCTCTCATTCCATTTTCTTCATTTGGGACGAGGCCATTGAACTAATGATTCATGATATCATACTTTTGCAGTAATTAAATTAATGTGGAGAAGGGTTTTCAAAATTTCATTTAAAGATAACAAAAGCATGTATTAAAATTGCATAAAAAATAATAAACAAAAACATAAAATTTAATTCAACATGATGCAGTTCACTTTAAAGAAGAAAACTGGCATCCCTTCTAACCTCTTAACTTTCATGCTTTCACTTTACAGAAACGGACGAGTGTAAGTGAATCATAGTATGGGGCTGACAGACACTAGCTGGTTGAATACTAATATTATTATTATAGCTTAGCTGGTCTCGCTTGATATGGTTTAGAGGCACTCTGATATTTGATATGTACTATATTATTGAATATAATAACTTTCACGCGTTTGCTGGCGTTAAGACTTACACGACTAAAACAGAAAAAGCATGAAAATTTTATTTTATATTATGAACTACTAAACTGTTTATTTATACACTTATCTATGAAATATTTCATGATAAATAGTAATTCGCATAGCGCATTGATGCACTCGCCTTTTGCTTAGCGTTAGTGTGACATATTTTGTTTGTTATAGTTTAAGAAGAATTAGTAGGCAAACAAAATCGTGTCATAAGTTTGATAATTTTGCTTACTTACTATTACACTGATGTGAACGATACTTGAAATTTTTTGATACGAATCATATTATTAGGTGAAATACCTACTATAATTCTAGCCATTAAGAAGATAAGCCAAAATTACAGTTATCTGCGACACAATTATACTTTTTCACAAGTTATTTATTTTGAATCACATTTTAAAATTAAGATAATCCGTAACTCTTATCGTAACGACGATCGATTCGTAATCAACGCAAATGAAGACAATCGTTCACATCACGTGCTGCCGGACCTTAAGTCTCGAGCCTGTACTTCGATATTCGCGCATGCGCAGATTTCGCGTACCAGGAAGCGTTCCTGGCGACGTACCGCACGTGGGTTTCGCCGGGCGAGCTGGTGCGCAAGCTGGTGCGGCGCGCGCACCACTACCGCCCACGCGCGCACGACCTGCGCTCCACGCTCGGCCTGCTCACGCGCGTCGTGGCTGACCTCACGTGAGTGACACACTATACACTTAGCTGGTGCGGCGCGCGCACCACTACCGCCCACGCGCGCACGACCTGCGCTCCACGCTCGGCCTGCTCACGCGCGTCGTGGCTGACCTCACGTGAGTGACACACTATACACTATTAGCTGGTGCGGCGCGCGCACCACTACCGCCCACGCGCGCACGACCTGCGCTCCACGCTCGGCCTGCTCACGCGCGTCGTGGCTGACCTCACGTGAGTGACACACTATACACTATTAGCTGGTGCGGCGCGCGCACCACTACCGCCCACGCGCGCACGACCTGCGCTCCACGCTCGGCCTGCTCACGCGCGTCGTGGCTGACCTCACGTGAGTGACACACTATACACTATTAGCTGGTGCGGCGCGCGCACCACTACCGCCCACGCGCGCACGACCTGCGCTCCACGCTCGGCCTGCTCACGCGCGTCGTGGCTGACCTCACGTGAGTGACACACTATACACTATTAGCTGGTGCGGCGCGCGCACCACTACCGCCCACGCGCGCACGACCTGCGCTCCACGCTCGGCCTGCTCACGCGCGTCGTGGCTGACCTCACGTGAGTGACACACTATACACTTAGCTGGTGCGGCGCGCGCACCACTACCGCCCACGCGCGCACGACCTGCGCTCCACGCTCGGCCTGCTCACGCGCGTCGTGGCTGACCTCACGTGAGTGACACACTATACACTATTAGCTGGTGCGGTGCGCACACCACTACCGCCCACGCGCGCACGACCTGCGCTCCACGCTCGGCCTGCTCACGCGCGTCGTGGCTGACCTCACGTGAGTGACACACTATACACTATTAGCTGGTGCGGCGCGCGCACCACTGCCGCCCACGCGCGCACGACCTGCGCTCCACGCTCGGCCTGCTCACGCGCGTCGTGGCTGACCTCACGTGAGTGACACACTATACACTATTAGCTGGTGCGGTGCGCACACCACTACCGCCCACGCGCGCACGACCTGCGCTCCACGCTCGGCCTGCTCACGCGCGTCGTGGCTGACCTCACGTGAGTGACACACTATACACTATTAGCTGGTGCGGCGCGCGCACCACTGCCGCCCACGCGCGCACGATCTGCGCTCCACGCCTCGACGACCTCACGTGAGTGATACACTACACTTTTCGTGAAACAATTCATTGAATTGCTAATAGGTTTTTCCTTTATTTTTACCCACCTAAACTCCGACATTTGTCCTCCAAATTGTAGTATTTTGAAAACAAACCGAATAAAATATAAATAATGAATAAATAAATAAACGCCTTACACTCAACGGCCATACCATGATAAACATCTATATGGCCAATACAAATGTTTGTCATATCCAAGGATCGAACCTGCGGCCGCCACCGTCAGTCAGTGCTGTAATTGCTGCGCCAACACGTCGCCAATCGTCAACACGTCGTCAAAAAATATATACTTAAGTAACTTCATTTCTCTTAAATAAAATTACATAATTACAGAAATTCACTTCTACGAGAAAGTTACTAACACAATACCAAATAAATATCTAATTATAAAGTGTTACAAAATTTTATATTAAAGAAGATAGATTATACATCGTTCGCTGTAGCATGGTACGGGTGACAGTTTCAGTAACGTTTCGTTTCACTCTTGAAAGTTGCCGCGATTTACAAATTATGACTTAGTATTTGAGCTGTACCACATTCGTAATATACTAAATCATTAATTACTGTAGTAAATCTTATACTATTAAACGAGCAATTCTTGTATATATATATATAGAATCTGAATCTCGGAATCGGCTCCAACGATTTTCGTGAAATTCAGTATACAGGGGATTTCGGGGGCGAAAAATTGATCTAGCTAGGATTCATTTTAAAAAAATGTCGTTTTATCCTTGTTTTTAGGCAATGAAAAAATATCATTAGAATACCAAGCTTACTTTCACAATTATTAACGTAGCTGTAATAGCGTAATTAGTTAATCGGCGGGTGTCAAATCGTGTTGACCCGGGTTCGAATCTCAGTCTCCAGATTAATTTTTTTTCTTTTTTTTTTAACTTCACTCGTGATTTATTATTTAAAATAAAATTAAAATATAAAAATACCGAGAAAAAAAAAACAAAAAAAAAAATGAAAATACCGAGCTGGGCTCGGTCACCCAGGTACTTATATTAAACCCAACCAGAATGTTCTAGTCTACAAATAAAATCTAATGGAAAGAAAAATTAAGAAAATTGTTATGCGTATGACGTAACGCCATAGACGTCTTTAGTGATGGGATGTACTGCTACGATAGATAGTCGATGTTTTTTATAATAAAAAACGTATATTGAGCGTAGTTCAATTATTATTGTAAAAAGTATTATATTATTACTAGCAACGAAGCCCGGCGTTGCTCGGGTTTAAATATATCGCATGTTTAATGGTATAAAAATATATAAGGATATATTTTTTAACAGATATAGATTTCTATTTTCGATATTGAGTAATTGAGAGACTTATTCGGTCATTAAACTTGCGGTGTATATAAAGTATATCTAATAAACTAACTATCGAATTAAAATAATTTTAAGAAAAAGTTTAGTAATAAATTGCACTCTTTTTAGAATTTTCTAGTACTTTCTCGAACATTTTGAATCGATTACAATAGTTTTATAGTACCCGGCCATAAATATTGCACATCGACCTTTGGAAAGAGACAATCGGCTAATTTCGACTTCGTAGAGCGTTATAGTCCAAGATCCCAGACCCCAAACCCCAAAACATTACAGTATACATCGTAGTATAAAGAGTTATAAAATATTTTCTACAGGTTTTAAAATATAGTAATATAATTAGTGTCTGGTGATAAATACTAAAATAGCTGGTTAATAACATTTTTACGTATATAAAGCAGCCAAATTTAAAAAAATTGTGAAAGAACGTTTGTGTACTAAAGGATATTATTCGATTAACGATTTTATAGAAGACAGTACGCCTTGGGAATGATTTGATCGCCGCCAGGCTATTTCAACATATAAAATTACTAGCTGACCTGGCGAACTTCGTACCGCCTTTTTTTTTCTTAAATATAACAATTACATATACCAAAATAAAATATAGCCTATCTTTCAAGTTGGATCAAACTGCACACGGTGTGCGATTAAAATCGGTTAAGTGGTTTAGGAGTCCATTGAGGACAAACAATGTGACACGAGATTTATATATATTAAGATTGTAAATTTCAATCTGCTTTGGAAAAAAAACATGATTAAAAAAAAATGATATTAGTCCGGCTGAGTTTCTTTCGCCAGTTCTTCTCAGGTCAGAGGCTTTTTCTTTCCGAACTGGTAGTAGACTCATGACGTTCAGTAAGAAATTGTAATAATTTTATGCTGAATAAAATATTTTGAATTTGAATTTGAATTTAATATATTTTGTCCTTCAAAAAAATATGACAGGTGATCTGGGAACTGGGTTCTTACACTATTAGATCTGTCATATGAAATACTGACAGTCCGATACGTCTCATAGGTAATGTGCGTCAGAGATAACGCTCTACAAAGTTCAAATTAGCTGATTGTCTCTTTCTAAAAGTCGATGTGCATTATTTACGGCCGTGTACTATACAAATTTTGATAGTTTCTACATTATTCCAGAATTTTTTAGAACTTTCTAGAACATTCCAGGTCAATTATAACCGTTTTACACATTTTGAAACTTAAGAGATCTTTTCAGATGTCCTAATGCGTTAGAAATGGACAGAAATATATATTTTAACTTTTTGCCACCCACAACCACCCCTTTCCACCCACCTCGACCAAACTCCCTTATGCACACCAAGAGACCAAAGGATATTTACCACCCCAACGGGAAGTTGATTGGGGTTGGTGGTGATAGATAAAACCATGGACACACGTACGAACATTAGCATTTTATATAATATATTAAGATTGTAGTAGTATTATAATAAAATTGATTTTATTAGTCTAAACTCATATCAGAATCAGGAACATCTGAATTCTCACTAAATTCATCATCTATATCTGTAACGGATATTATTATCGTCAATATGAATGTGACGATCCCAATCAGACATAACGTCCCTTTTTATTTTATTCACCTTCGACCAGTCTTCGGGTTGAACACTGTTGATGGCTTCTTGCAATAGAGCCAACGTCTTATTTGCCGTAAATGGAATAGCAATAAATACGTGTCACATACAAGGCATAAACCCGATTTTGATTATTTCATATAAGTACAAAGATATTATTATGTAGCCATGAAATATATATTGACCAAGTTTATACACGTTGTTACATTGCACAGCTGAATAACACACAAATTTTCAAACATTATTAATCTGAACTAGATTTATGCTGCGAGTATCGTTAGTGATAAAAATGAATTACATAACGTCACATCCCTAGTCATGTGTACTGACAGTTGTCAACGTCATATAGGCAAGTGTCACCCGCACCATGCTACAGCGCACGAAGCATAATAATTTTTATAAATATTATATCATAAGAATATTCTTCAATAATTGCTATGAAACGTAGGATAACGACAATATAGTAATTTAGTTTTATTAAAAAAAATCGGCCATTAACAATATGAAATAAATAAATTAGTATTCAGGAATTATAAAAAAAATTAAAAAAAAAAATTAGTCAGGGTGAAAATGCCTGTCATACCAATAACATTTTTTGTGTATTTCTAGCAGATTACATTTATTTTTAGAATGGCTGACCTTGATCGCACTTTGATGCAAGAAATCATGGAGTTTATTTACTGGCTAGTTGAAGGAGAAGAACTCCCTATATCGAAAGCTCTGAGACAAATACTCGTCGATAAACAGAAACAATTACACTTTCAAAACGTAAGTATTTAATGTGATACGCTCAACGGTTCTTACAATGATACGCTATTTTGATAATCTGAAATATGTAGTATGAATTCAATAACCCTGACTACGACACAGATCAGTAAGACCAATACATATGCTTGTCGTGACTGTTTGAACCACGGTCTTATACACAAGTCGTGCAACTACAGTAGTGGGGGTACGTCGGCTTAATGGTTGCGCTTTTCTTTTCAATTTACGGCCGCCAGAGGCATGACGATCGATGGGTGTACTGTGCAACGAAGACAGAATATCATTGCCACAAAATATAATTTTCTACCACACGTATATTTTAAAATATAACACAATTACAATGAAACGTCACTCAACCGGTGTACGCAGTGCGGACCGCACCACGTGACCGCACCCATCGATAGCAGTGACGTACAGCGGGGTTGACGCGAACGAAAAGTTATGACACTGTCCTACTAATCTCTCACTATTGAAATTGGGCTTAGTTGCATGACCTGTGTATAAGACTGTGGTTTCAACCCGGCTCTATAAACGCAGAAGTTAATCGATGTGATAACTATTTGGATTTTTTTTGTAGGCAAACAACAAATACGAATACGACATGCCCTGCTACGGTGTCGTATCTCTACGTCGTGATACGTTGTTAGATTTCAAAGCCAGTGAGCTAGCCGAACAGATGACGCTGCTGGACTCGGCGTTGTTCGTACGTATCACTACCGCGGAGGTGCTGTCGTGGCCGCGCGACCAGTCTGAGGAGAGTTCCCCGAACCTGACGAGGTTCACCGAACACTTTAATAAGATGAGCTACTGGGCGCGCTCGAGGATACTGGAACAAGTGAGTATTTTTATACTATGCTTAAATAACATTTATCACTGGTGGTTATGGACTGGTCTTAAATAGTGTTGTGTTCCTGTGGTTGAGTAAGATAGTAGGAGATCCTGAGGAGGGCAAGGGTCAATAATTGTGTTTGCTCGCAAACGAAAAAAACCGACTTCAATTACGTCGACAAGTAATACAACGTAGGTAGATGAAATAAAAAAAGAATTATCAAAATCGGACTACTCTGTAAAAAGTTATGCATGGTCATACCTTACAATCAGTGAGTGAACAATCAATCATCCCCTGTTTTCCTACCCTTAGGGTTGGATTTTTATTTTCAAATGTAAATGGGGCCAATTTCGGAGTATACTCTTTCCAATAAAAAAAGAATTTTCTAAATCGGACTACTCTGTAAAAAGTTATGCGTAGTCATACATAAAAAAAAAATTAAATTAAGAAACCATAATGACATAGAAATACCAAAACCTCGAACTAAAAATACGGAATTAAGAGTATTATATTTGAAGGAGCTAAACTTTATAACAATTTACCAAAAAACATTAAAGAGGCAAACAGTATAAATCAGTATAAGAGGCTATTATAAACACACATATGTCAAAATAACAAAAATAACACAAAATAATAAAATTGTAATAATAAGAATAGTATAGTAACGTAAAATGGTCTTCAACTAATCATAAGATAAATAAATAAAATGTAAAATAATAAAACATAATAATACATAAAACATAAAATAAACAAAAAAAAAAAAGTATGCAGTTTCTGTAAGTTCATACCACTTTCAGTACTATCCAACTCTATGCCCTTCTATAAAATGAATCTAGTACGAAGTATTCACAGATACCCTCTATTAAAAATATTTTATTTTTATTTACTATATGTTTTTGCAACTGTTGTTCTGTCTCGCCGCACATATACGATTTTTTGTTATAATTTTAATTTTATATTCTCATATAAGTGAATTGTATTCTTCATGAGAATAAAGTTTCTTTAAACCTAAAAAAAAAAATATACGCGTCGAATACATAACCTCCTCCTTTTTTGAAGTCTGTTAAAGTTTCAGTACAGATTAAAAATATTGTAAATAACAACATTTTATTTCTTTATTTAAATATATTTAAATGTGTTATATTAAATTATTATTCGATAAGTACATAATCGTAAAACAGTATATGTATTTATTTTATCTAAGTACATTATTAAATGCGACTGTCCGATCCCCGTATGCGCTTGCGACGGTAAACTGTTTGCTTGTTGCATGGGTCGCTTGCAGTACGAGGCGCGCGAGCGCGAGAAGTACGCGAGCAAGGTGCTGAAGGTGATGAAGGCGCTGCGCAAGCTGAACAACTTCAACTCGTACCTGGCGCTGGTGTCGGCGCTGGACTGCCCGCCCGTGCGCCGCCTGGGCTGGCCGCGCGCCGTGGCCGACGCGCTGCGCGACCACTGCGCGCTCATCGACTCCTCGCACTCCTTCCGCGCCTACCGCAGCGCGCTGGCCGACACGCAGCCGCCCTGCATCCCCTACATGTGAGTGCCGACCGTCCACTGTCGCGACACATGTTTGCTACGAGTGTGGATTAATATTGCAGGGGGGTAATACTAACGTTAATTACTGCGCTGCTGCCCGCTTATTTAAATCGAAGTGGTATATCTTGAAATAAATACTTCAAACACAAATTTTTAAGATTTACTTCTATTATTATTTTTACACGCTCTAGTTTAGTGGTAAGTATACCATGTGAGCGCCTACACACTGGCGGCTGCGGAGTCGATTCCCGCTCGGGATGGACATATGTATTATTATTACAAATATTTCTTTCTTCCCATCGTGCCTCGAAAAGGAAGTTAAGCTGTCGGTCCCGGTTATTATCGTAAACACCTGATAGCAATTGTTACTCATAGGTGGTAAATTAAGCTCCGATCCTTCTCCTACACTGAGAAAGAGGCCTATGCCCAGCTGTGAGAAGTAACAGGCTGAATTAATCATCAAATAAATCATTATTATTATTTTCAGTTAAAGATACGTTTTTTTTTATTACAGTGGTTTATTCCTTCAAGATCTTACGTTCGTACACGTCGGTAACCCGGACCTACTTCCCGATGGCAGTATTAATTTTACGAAACGATGGCAGCAGTATAATATAATGGAAAACATGAAACGTTTCCATAAAGAGTGAGTATGAATTTTATTGACATAAATCGGCATGACGACAGTATCAAAAAATCGTCAATTTAATGATTTCAGGGGAACACTCATATTAAAAAAATTCAAAATACTGGTATAGTTTTATGTAAAATAATAAGATTATTGTGATTTTCAATAAAATAAAACATTAAAATACTGCAATCGGCCATTTTGATTAAAACACAAATTACAGCGCATGACGTCACGGTATAACATCAATATAATACGTCAGGCGCGTTCACCTACAACTCACTCTAGTCGACAAGTTGAAAAAGGTCGAAAATATAGATACTGCTCTTAAAATTATGTGTAATAGCTCAATGGATTCGGAATCGCCTAGAAAAATGTTCTATAAGTGTGTTTTGCACATCAAATATTGCAAAAGTTATAAACCATTAAAAAAAGAAAAAAATGGCCTTCCGTTTTTTGCCAATATTTCATAAACTATTAATATAAAAGAAATTTCAAAATTAGATTCTGAAAGAGGAGGAAATTTCCAATAAAAAAACTTGCAGCTCCTGAACTTTATCTCCATTATTTATAATTTTAATTTCATGCTGGTCTTAAGGTGCGTACGGATTGCGCGTACCCTGGTACGCGTACTCAGTTTACGCGTATTCGGAACGCCTAGTCCATACCTGCAGCTACGCGTTCACTCTAGGGTACGCGTACCGCGCGAGCAAACTCGCAGCGCGAGCCATCGTCGGTCGGTTTTTGGTCGCGCGTCAAAGAGGACTCACGCGGCCGGCTACGCTATATTTGGACGGCAAAATGAATAAACACGCGTGTTCTTCGAGTTTCAATAATGAAAATATTATCAGATTGATTCAACTTTATGAATTTCACCGAGTCTTGTGGGATAGCACACTAACTATTAACTAATTATCGAAATAACGATTTACGCCAAGATGCATGGAAGGCAATTTCAAATGAACTGAAAATTCCAATAGGTGAATTAAAAAAAAAGGAGTCATGGCGAATGACTGGGGCTCGCGGAGCGCTCTGGATCGATTGACCTCGCGTACAGGTTCGCGGCGGTCCGTACAGGAGCTGTACGCGTATCCAATGTACGCGTGGACAGTGTTTCCCAACTACGCGTAACACAGGAACGCGCAATCCGTACGCACCTTTAGGTTGAACGCGTCCGAAGTGTGTCATGCAATGACGTCAGAGCCGACGCCATGACATCTACTGCCGTTTTGACGTGCACATTGAAAACATATTAGAAAAATAGTTTTAATCTTCCTTAAACTTAAGGTTATTACCGAAATATAGGTATTTTCGTAAATAGTAAATGTGTACCCACATTACGGAACAAGTTTTCAAAATCTTTCGTCATGCCCATTATGAACATTGAGTAAAAATGTGATATATGTTACATTTCTATTTTACAATAAAGTGATACCAAATTAAAATTTTAATAGTATCAAATTGATAAAGAATTTTAGAATACAAACAAACTCTACGAATCAAATGAAAATACTTTTATACAGGTGACAAATACATTTTTGTGGGAAATATTAGATACAAAAGTGACCATTTTTTACAAGCTTTTATTTAACTTGCAGTGTATGTATGTAAGTTTAATGAATGTAAGTTCGGGTGAAATCTTGCAACTCAATTTTGAAACAGATATCTTCAACCAATTGATCTGAAATTTTGTATACAAGTTTAATTTGGATGAAATGCATGGTTTGTATGTGCTTATGTATGTTTATTCAGGTGAAATCTTGCAACTCAATTTTGAAGTAGATATCTTCAACCAATTGAGCTGAAATTTTGTATACAGGTTCAATTTGGATGACAATGGATGGTTTGTAATTTGTATGTATGTACAAGATTTCACCCGAACTTACATTACATACATTGCAAGTTAAATAAAAGCTTGTAATAACAAAATGTGTTACAATCCGTCGCAGGCAGTACAAGTTTAAGAAGAACGAGCGCATCCAGGCGATGTTCAACGAGTTCGACGACGTGCTCAGCGAGGAGACCATGTGGCAGATCTCGGAGACCATCAAGCCGCGCGGCGGCCGCTCGCGCGCCGCGCCCGACGCGCCCGCGCCGCCCGCCGCCGCCGCCGCCTCGTACGTTACTCTCTACTGTCTACAATATTATACCGGGCGATGAAAAAGTATGGAACCCCAGAAAATTCGGAAAACTGCAAGGGTTAGTCGTGAAACAAAGGTAACTTTTAACGAGAAAGCCAACGGTGACCTCTGATTTGACCTTGAACTTCATTGTCAATGTCATTTTAAGGCCAACCTCATTTTTTTTAATAGGTACCCCTATTTTTATACCGGAATCGAAAAGAGCAAAAAATTTTACGTCCACTAACTAGCACTAAACTAGCGAGATTTTTAAGAAGTCATACTTTGACCTCTGTTTGACCTTCAGGGGTTACGTTCACCTCATACCTAAAGACGTATTTGGGCGTAAAAATTTTTGCTCTTTTCAATTCCGGTATTAAAAATAGAGGTTACAATTTAAAAAAATGATGTTGACCTTAAAATAACCTTGAAAATGAAGTTCAAGATCAAATCAGAGGTTACCGTTGAATTCCTCGTTAAAAGTTACTTAGGATATGACCTTTGTTACACAACTAACCCGACCGGTTTTCCGAATTTTCCGGGGTTTCCATACTTTTTCCTCACCCGGTATAAGCTCGGTGCGCTAGGAAACATCCTGCGCTAAATCTGGCTGCGTCTGAATCCCTACCTTAAGGAAATCTAAAAATAAGACGAGACAAAAACAAGTCTAGTACCAATACTCTTACTGGTGTGACACTAATAAATTCAACAGTTGCTACATTTTTTAATTGAAACTACTGGAAAGCCTGTAGAGTCGAAATTCCTATTTAAATTCAAACTGATTATATATTTGCAGGTAATGCGACACGAATCCAAAGAATAAAGATGGAGGAGAGAAAAGAAAAAACGACTCGACATAAATGTGAGATTTTATCTATGAGGAATTGTTTAAATTAGATAAAATATTGTGATTATCTGTCCTAAAATGGCCTAATTATTTTTAGTGTATTTATTGGTAAAAATGCGATTTCAACTGTGATCGGTCTGATTGTGTATACTGTATAGAATGCTTAAAACATGTTCGCTTACTGACACTTGCTTTGAGACTATTGTAGTGTTTTGAAGCTATATTCTTTACCACCACTTAACGAACTAAGCGATGGGAGCTAGTGTGAAATTATTTATAAATAAATTTAAATTTTTAAAAATATCAGTTGTTACAAAGGATCAAACAGGTTGTAGGTCAAAAAGCCAAGTGAAAAAAACACAAAATTGACTTCAAATCAAGAGAAATTGTTAATAATAATTCCTATCAGTATTCGTACCGTTACTGTCTTACATATCAGCATGTGACTTGCATAGATTCTTACAATGAAATAGCGATGCATAGTTTATAACCGATATTCTTCTAGTTGTTGTGATTTGCCATTGATGTCACTTTATAACGATTGTAATTATAAGTAGACTTCGAAAGCTGAATCTTAATACATCGAATTAGAATTCTTTTGAAGTTGTAAGTAGTTGACGAGTTGCTATGATTAGCGATAGAGTTACGCGTAGCGCATGCGGTCAAACCAATTTTATGACATTTGTATTCAAATTCTATTTGAAATAACCAATGGTATTTTTAAGAAGTGCATTTTGAATAAACATAGATCTTTCGCTGTTATGATAGTTTTGTGTATTTCAATCGAATTTTTGGAGATTATCGACATTCTATGTGATATTCGAATTTTGATTGTCTTGTTAGATATTTGCGTTAGTAAATATGAAATGCGACGGTTTCATTAAATAAATTCAGGAAATTAAATCAAGTTATTTCTAATTGAAATGGAAGACTTGTTTATCAACATTGTTGCCCTTTAAACATAAATAATAGAAATAGGAATAAAAATTCTTTAAATTATGACATAAGTACATATGTTATAAAATGTATGCCTTTTTAGATTAAGATTGTGATGAAATTTTACATTTCTGTTTGAACTACACAAACGGATTATTTATACCTGGAACGTGAACGTTGAGAAATGTTTGAAATTATATACATCTAGTCAAATGGGGCTTCCATAGCTGAAATGGTGAACACAACCCCTATTCTATTTTTTCACGAAATAATCCAATATACATATCATTGTGTGCCAAAGTTGATTGTGAACGAAGTGTCCCATTTCAAATAGAAATATATACTTTCAAAATGTTCGCGATTGCCTACTTTAATAGTACAATTAGCTGACTTGAATAATTTAATGTGTCTAAAAATTAGTAAACATTACATTATTATCGTACACGGTACACTTCGCACTAACAAGACTTTAGTTACATTATATTATTGTAGTCAGTTATCAATGTTAAAAGTACTACGACGTCGGTTCTTGCTGTTCTATTTTATGAATAAATTTACATACGCGTGTGTACTTGTAGCGTTCGTGTTACATTTATTGCGTCTTCGCATATTGTTTAGATAGCTTAATAAAAATGATATAACTGAGAGAATTCATGTCAGGTGATATAGTTTCCTGTTTCGTATTGTAATTAGTATACAGCGGAGACCAGCCGGGCTAGCATGCGTACAACGAGATAATCTCTTGACGAGAGAGATAGATAATGTCTACATCGAGTATTTTCTCGATTACCTTAGCATGCGCAATACGAGAGACATAATTCTCTTCCGAAGAATTCACCTTGTCGAGTAGAGAAACTCGTGCTGCCCTTACAAAAAAATAAACAATATTTTTACAATGCAACACTGATAAATTCTAAATTTTCACTACGTTTAATCTACATTGGCCGCGTTCTATTAAGCGTCCACATCGTGTTGTCTCTTCAATTTTCGTGACGAGAAGAGTATCGCGTTCACGCATGTTAGCTACTGTAGACATAAAGAGATAATACGAGAAAAGGGGTAGACAAAATTTTGTCTTGGCGCGCATGCTAGCCCGGCTGGATGTGTCGGCCGGTGATTGCATTACGACGTTGTTATTAATTTAACTTGTAAACGACTAAAACGGCTTTAAGGCTGGATATATATTTGTGTCTCAATACAAGTTGCGGTTTTGTAAAGCTTAAGACGGCAACACGGCTTATATGTAGATTTCATTTAAAATAAGTATATTGTGCGACACAATATTTTAAGCGTGTTCTTATAATAAAATTTGATACATGTTATTATTTTTGATAATCAGAAATTATATTTTTCCTATGAATTGTCGCCTACAAGGTGATAAAATGTTTACTAGAAATCATACTTTTGAGATCTAAACTTGTTTACGATGGTACCGTTTGTGTAATTTTACTATTTATTGAAAGCTTAGGACTCAGGATCTATTGTAGCGATAGAGTAATTAGGATTCCACTGTTTCTATCGTGTTAAAATCATAACTACAGTTAAACCATTTTTAATATTAATAATAGGTAATACAAAGTAATCGTACACGGTTTAATTGATTTGCCTTAAGACGATCGAGTCTTGAAATAGCAATAATTTTTGTTATCGTAGAGTCGCTGCGCACGTGTGATACTGATCACTCGTTCGAGTGCCGCTCACTACGCGGTGGACGTCCTCTTGTGTGTAGACAAATTATACTAGACAAATATTAGCCTAAGCGTACATAAACCCCATTTATCTGCCGAAGCGTTGTTCATAAGGATAATTTTTGGTCGCTATATTATAATTAATTGTAAGACAAGCTTGTTTCATCTTCGACGAGCTATCTTCATTTGTAACTCTGAATAGGTCGTCGGAGACAACTTGTCAGGTATTGCGACAGACCTTGCGGAAACATTCACAATACGTTTAATTATTCGATCCATAACGAATGATTTATAACAACCAGATGTTCGTATTATTTTATTAGACTACATTTATCATTTCGAAGGTCTGTCACGATGGTTTCAATTTTACAAAATGTGTAATCATAGTTGTCATGACACGGTATATTGTATTGTGCAGTGTAGTTTGATAATGTTATTACAACGATCTGGTAATTCGTGTATCGTTTGGGGGCAGACAACCCACGCAATAAATAACTAGACCAATATTTAGAATATTTTACAGTGCTTTACTGATACGATGTGCTGATATTGTAATTTGTATGTGAAGTTATTTGAATCGTAGCTAAGTTGGTAGGTATGTTACCATTTTTATGTTTGTTCGTAGACCTATTTCGTAGAATTTCAAAGAGACCGTCACTATTGATGACTTGATCGAGACGAAAATAATGAAAGCTATTTGTTGAATAAGTTTATAAAAATAAATTGTAGCCAATTATTTATAAATGAATGGATTAGTCCAATAACGATAGTCACTTTAAAAAGATACGTAATGAGGTCGCTTGTATCGTATATATTTATTTAGCGTACCGTAATATTTTGTAACGTTTTGGTACATAATTAATTGAAATATATTAAAGACTGCCTAAATTAATTACTCATTAATTGATGTGTAAACTAGTTACAGCGTTTCTTTGAATGTCTTTATTATATACGCTGTGTAGTCGTTACTACGAGTATTTAGAGAGAATCGCCTATTGCAATTTTGGTATTGTAGTTTCTATGGTGATTGTTTCTTAGCGATGTCGATATTTATTGAATTTTTTATAATGATGTCACTTTAGAACAGCGTACACTGTCGTATTAGCAAGTTCAGTATTATGTTTAAAGAAATGCCATACTGTATCAAATGGATTTATATTATTTCGTTTTATATGCGATTGTTTACTTATATAGTTTACTTATTATTTTTTTATACAATAATATGATTAATTTGTACATTTCTCTTAATTAGTTTTGCATAACATTGTATTTGAATTGCATGCTTATTGTACAGTTTACATTTTGTGTGTCAAGTTTTCTTTGTAATTATTTTGTAATATAAATATAGCACGTTATTTACAATCTGATAATGTATGTAGTTTTATTTGTCTTTATCTTCTATTCAATAATAAATGTTTATTTATTACTCTAAATGTCTTTTTACCGGCATTATATTCTGTATGTTTTGATAATTTCGAATGTATTAAAAATTGTCAAATGAAATGCAGGAGTTGAGAATATAATGAATAATAATTAATAATTTAATGTTTTCAAATTGGTTATTGTATAGTAACTTCCAAACTACACATATGACATAACATTACATTACATTTTTAACACGACTGGGGCTAAGTTCAAAAAGACGTTTGTATTCTGACCTGCCTTTTCTCGTTATTATGAAATATATGACGCCGCGTTGGCGCAGCGGTCACAGCACTGGATTGCGATTGGCTGTTGCGCGGGCGGTTGCGGCTTCGATCCCCCCACTCGACAACATTTGTATTGACCATACAGATGTTTGCCGTGGTCTGGGTGTTTGTGCAGTCTTTGTGGGTCTCCCCATCGTGCCTCGGAGAGCACGTTAAGCCGTCGGTGCTGGTTGTTATCATGTACACCTGATAGCGATCGTTACTCATAGTAGGGAATATATCCGCCAACCCGCATTGGAGTAGCGTGGTGGATTAAGCTCCGATCCTTCTCCTAAATGGGGAAGAGGCCTATGGCCAACAGTGGGATATTATAGGCTGAATCGTGATCGTCGATCGTGATGAAATATATAGGTCATTTAAGCTGATGAACGGAATCAACTTCAGAATGAAACGTAATCAAAAACCTTTATTTTGATTCTTTATTTTGTTTCAAGCCTCTTAACACCTTATGGTCGTGTTCGTGTTAGATAGATTGGTTTAAACGTCGCAAAAATCAGTTTTTGGAAATATCTCGCATTTTTGCCTCTAATATTTTTTTTTAAAATATATTGAAACTAGCTTCTGCGCGCGACTTCGTCGGCGTGGACTCCGCTCCTATTGGTCTTAGCGTGATGATACATAGCCTATAGCCTTCCTCAATAAATGGGCTATCTAACACTGAAAGAATTTTTCAAATCGGCCCAGTAGAACCAGAGATTACCGCGTTCAAACAAACAAACAATCAAACAAACAAACTCTTCAGCTTTATATATTATTGTAAAACTTTTAACAAAAAATTTTCTTAAATAATTTTTGATATGCTGAACTATTTTTAGCCTAGAGCAGGGGTCGGCAACCTTTTGAGTCAGGAGAGCCAAAAATGACAATTTACAAAATTTCAAAGTTTTTAAAGAGCCACAAAAATTTTTTTATTGCCAATAATATAAAATACTCGCATAAATAAAGTTTTTCGGTAAAAAAAAACCTAATCTTTTATTCATAAAAAAATATCTATGTATTCATATACTTGTAGTGTTTTCACGACAAATTAGATAATATACATACATTATTATATGGTATTATTAGATAATTACCTATTATTTAAGTAAAAAAATTAAAACCATTAAACATTTACTCAAAACCCTTACTTGTACTTCACTATCAAATATTTGAGCAAACAAAATCAATGGGAGCGATGGCTTTACATGATTTTAGAAAGTTTCGTAGGCTCATAACTTGTCGTTTTAAGTTAGATAATTACCTATTATTTAAGTAAAAAAATTAAAACCATTAAACATTTACTCAAAACCCTTACTTGTACTTCACTATCAAATATTTGAGCAAACAAAATCAATGGGAGCGATGGCTTTACATGATTTTAGAAAGTTTCGTAGGCTCATAACTTGTCGTTTTAAGTTTCAAACATGACTCTAAATTTTCATTTGTTAGTTGGCTTCTTACTTTACCTTTAATTATAATATTTATGCAAGAAAACGCTTGCTCGCACGAATATGTGGATCCGAAGACAGTCAGCACTCTAAATGCCAACTTCTTTACTTCACTGTAGCAATCTGGAAGACTATTCCATGCGTCGAATGTAAGAACCTCAACTCGCGGCATTTCTTTCAGAGCTGTCCACTGTTGTCGCGTTACGTACATACATTTCTGGACCATCTACTTTTCTAACTTGCTTTTCAACTCTTTAAATTTTTCACTCCACAAAGCTTTACTTTTTAAATTGATCAATTGCATTTCTGTAGATCCAGTTTCAATTCCAAATGGCTCAATGTAGATTTCGTTACTATTTGTGTTGAGAGGATTTACTATGAATGCACCGGCATTCATAGTTTTGCCAGCAAACCACCAGGTTTTGTTGGTTTTGAATCGCTTAAATCTGTCAGCAAATGTATCTTTAATTTTTTTTATAAGTGTGCTGAAGTAATTCCTGTATACAGTTGCACTAGTTTTATCGTGATTTTGCTTTAAAAATTGAAAATAAGGTAATTTACCGCTCTGAATATCTTCTGCAAAAAGAATTAATTTTTCTTCAAAACAAACCAATTCTTCTACCAAAACATAGGCTGGGTTTCCCTTTTCGTTGGAATTTTAGATTTAGTTCATTTAATTTCGCTGTGATATCCACCATAAAGTACAATTTTTGTAACCATTTGTTGCTCTTTAATTCAGGGTGTTAGATACTGGGTTTTGAAATAATAAAACCGTTGCGCGTATAAGACTATATTAAAGCGTAAAACAATTTTAATTATATTAGCGTGTGTAACGATCGGAAGAGCAGATTCTAAGTAACAAAATTTTGAATTGAATAGTGACAGTTATTACGAAAGCCGCTGATTGGTCGAATTTGTATGCGGACGACTTTCAGTGTTGCCAAGAAGTCTGGACATGCCCCCGGCCTTGGAAGCACTGGCATCCAACCTTCTCTCTTCTGAGTCTTCATAGAACAGAGGACATATTCGAGGAAATGCGCGTCTGATTATTCCTCCACAGGTTTGGATATCCGCGACTCTGGATATTCCATCCTTTCCAGGTTTGGTGGATATGATTCGTCCTAAGCTCCATTTCAATGGGTGAGTATTATCGTCTTTGATGACGACCATAGTGTTAGGTTGAAGATCAGACTTATGGTGCTTCCATTTGGTCCTTATTTGCAATTCGGAGATATATTCTTTGCTCCATCGGTTCCAAAAATGTTGCCTGATTTGCTCCAGGTGTTGATAGCGTGTCAGCCGATGGACTGGAACTTCAGCCAGTGGTTCTGCTGCAGGTGCTGTCAAGGCACGTCCAACCAGGAAATGAGCAGGAGTTAGCGGTAGAAAGTCATTGGGATTGGTAGACAAGGGACTAATAGGTCGGGAATTAAGTATGGCTTCAACCTGTGAAAGTACCGTAGCATACTCTTCAAAAGTTAGGCGTGCGTTTCCAACCACTCGCAACAAATGGTGCTTACAAGATTTTACGCCGCTTTCCCACAATCCACCAAAATGAGCCGCATACGCAGGGATAAAGGAGAATTTAATATTTTGACTAGTTGCGTATTCAATTATATCCTTTGAACTATTTTTTAAAACGTTTTTGAATTCATTAGCAGCTCCGACAAAGTTTCGACCATTATCGGAAAATATCTGATAAGGTTTACCGCGCCTAGCTATAAAACGTTTCAAAGCAAGCAAATAAGAATCCGAAGACAGGTCACTGACTAGTTCCAAATGCACCGCGCGAGTTACGAAACAAATGAACAAACATATGTAACCCTTAATTATCCTAGAACCCCTACCCTTACGGTTCAATATGAGCATTGGTCCAGCGTAGTCAACACCACACTGATTAAATGGAAAGGTGGGTGTAATTCGTTCTGGTGGTAAATTGCCCATAATAGGGGATAACGATTTACCTGACAGTCTGGTACAGATGACGCAGTCGTGAACCGTGCGCCTTGCAAGATTCCTACCTCCAATAGGCCAATAAGATTCGCGTATGTTATATAATAGGGCTTGTGGCCCGGCGTGATGTAGATTTTTATGTTGGTAACGAAATAACAACACTGCAAACCAATGTTTACAAGATATTAACATCGGATGTTTTTTGTCAAAGTTAAATAATAAAGACTGTTTTATTCTCCCCCCTACTCGTAATATTTTATCATCTCCCATAAATATATTTAAATTATTAAAATTGTGTTTAGATTTTAGTTTTTTATTACAAGAAAGTAATCTATATTCATCTGCAAATGTTTCTAATTGTGACAGTTTTACCAACGTCTCACTGGCACTTTGTAACTCATCAACAGTAAGAGAGCCCTGTCGAATGTTATTTTTATAGCGTGTATTGTGTATAAAACGTAATACGTATGCACAAGTCCGATTCATACGATTAAATTGTGAAAATCTTTTAAATGGGAATAATGAAATTTCTGACGAACTGACTAATGAATTAATAGGTTTAGATTTAATTTCAGGTAAACAAGAAATATCTACTTGTTCGTTATGTGACTGACTGCAATCAAATGCAGGGTCATGAAGAAAAGTTGGCCCCTCCCACCACATAACACAATTTTTGAGGTCTTCCAGTCCGACACCGCGGGATACTAAATCTGCTGGATTTTCCTTGCCGCTAACATGACGCCATCTCAACGTATCAGTGAGCTCGTGAATCTCAGATACTCGGTTTTGAACAAAGGTTTTTAATAGATTAGGAGACATGCGCAACCATCCTAATACTATGGTGGAGTCACACCAGAAAGTAATGTTATCGAACTGACAGTTTATTGATTCGCGGATTTTATTATAAAGCCTAGCACCCAACAAAGCACCACAAAGTTCTAATCTCGGGATGCTAACCGGTTTTAGAGGCGCAACCTTTCCTTTAGAACAATACAATCGTACGGTTACCGATGAGTCACGATTTATTGTGCGAACAAATACACAAGCCCCGTACGCGACAGACGAAGCGTCACAGAATATGTGCAGTTCGATGCGCGCAGGGTCGGTACCTACAACGTGACGCGGCACGCGTATATATTTAAGCGTAAGCAGAGAAGTCGCGAAACGGTTCCAAATTTGTGAGACGTCAGCGGGAACCTCATCATCAAAACCTATTTTCAATAGCCATAATTTTTGTAATAAAATTTTAATTATAATCACCGTACAACTCAACAATCCTAAAGGGTCATAAATCTGACTAATCTTTGATAAAATGTATCGTTTTGTAATAATTTTATTGTCAATCTCATAATTTGTGTTAAAATGAAATTCGTCACTAATGTGAAACCAACCTAATCCTAATGTTTTAGCGTGGAAATTATTACCTAATGACAATTCCTTAGATAATTCGGATGCTCCGTTTTCGACTTCATCTAAATTAAAATTAAACATCCACTTGCGTAGCGGAAAACCACCTGATAGTAAGTGATTAGATACATTTTGACAAATCTTTAATAATTGATTTTTGTTATCATGCGTCGTTAACATGTCGTCGACGTAAAAGTCGTTGCTGATAATTCTAGTGACATCAGGATCAGTACTCTCAGCCGCCAATTGCTTGAGACATCTACAACTCAAAAACGGAGCGGACGCGGTTCCGTACGTAACAGTACAAAGTTTATAAACGCGTATAGGTTCTGACGGGTCGTCCCGCCATAAGATCAATTGAAGGTCACGTTGATCCTCATGAATTAAGCACTGGCGAAACATTTTCTCGACATCAGCACAAGCCGTATACTTGTGCTGCCTAAATCGTAACAGTATAGCAATGAGATCGCCCTGTATCGGTGGACCGACCATTTGGAGGTCATTCAATGAAATATCTGTGCTGGACTTTGCACTGCCGTCGAACACCACTCGCAGCTTTGTAGTCGTGCTATGCTCGCGGAGTACACCGTGATGCGGCATTATATAATGAGGTTTACCATAGTTATCAGCTAGTTTCATATGACCCAAGCGTATGTACTCGTGAATAAAATCGCAGTAAAGTTTTTTATACTCCGAATTACGTACTAAGCGTTTCTCGAGAGCTAAGAACCTTCGTTCCGCTTGCGAATACGTCTCGCCTAATTTATCGGGTGAAATTTTAAAAGGAATACGTACAACGAACCTTCCGTCAATCGTGCGCGTAGTATTTTTAACGAAATGTTGTTCGCAAGCACGTTCATCCTCACTGCGCGTATCCCGAGGCGCAAACGTTTCTTCGAGTTCCCAGAACTGTCGTAACTGGGTATCAATCGCATCTGAGAAATTACATTGAATTCCGTACCCTTTATCGCGTGAAATAGTAGAAATAGGCCCAGAAATAATCCACCCTAATTCTGTGTCTAATAAGAAAGGCCCATTCGGTAATTTAATTTTATCTGTTTTTATTAAGTCCCAAAACTTATCAGCACCTATTAAAATATCAATATTACTAGTTTCATAGAATTTCGGGTCCGCTAATTGAATGTAATCGGGTATATTAAATTGCGTGTATTGTAATGGCATCGCAGGTATGGCCGAAGTAATGTTAGGCAAAACAAAACATTGTAAATGCGCTTTATAAGTGTTGGACGTCGATACAATTTCAATGTCACATATTTGCGTTGATTTTGTGACAGAGTTACCAACACCTCGTATTTCGAACATGGACTGTATAACGTTTATATGTAATAAATCGCATAATGATTTTGTAATAAAACATCTTTCTGATCCGTTGTCCAGAAGGGCGCGAACTACATGTAACTTATTTAAGTTGTCCGTTATTTGTATTAGAGCGGTTGACAATAATACCGGTTTTAAATTAGCGGAATGAATACAGTTAGTATCGAAGTGTGCATTATTTGCATTAATATAAGATGCATGTGTTGACAAGGAAGGTGTGAGCGGGGAGGCGGCTGAGGGCGCGGGTGCAGTCCCTCTGACTATCGCGGGCGCAGCTTGCGTCACTGACAGTACGCGACCATCACTCACCTCAGTGGCGTTATCCGCATGACTTGTGAATGTCGTATTAATATTGTAGTAATTATTATCGGGATGTACTAACGAATTGTGTTTCTGATTACATCTCCGACACGGTCCAAACCGACAATCGCTTACTGTGTGACCCAAACGTAAACAATTTATGCACAGCTTTTTCTCATTAATGAATTTAAGTTTTGTTTCTAAGTTATAATCGAGAAACGTTTGACAAGCGTATAGTGGATGACTTGCATTACACAACAAACAGCGCTTTTTAGTGTTATATAATTGACGTTCCTTCGGCTTATTTGTGGAAACATTGCAGTGAACTTTAATTGAATTTTGAGTGTTGAGTTTTTTTAAAATCATGATTTTGTTTACTGTGTGATAATTGCAATGTTTCCAACATATCAGCTCGGTCAGAAAGGAACTTCATTAGGCTATCAAGTTTTAAAGGTGTGGAGGAGTTATCATTTTTTGAGCATAGCGTACCTTTATATTGTTCCCATTCGCGTTCTGTGTTGGGATCTAACTTAGAAACAATTAAATATATTAGTAGTGTATCCCAATATTCTACGGGTTCACGAAGGTTTGATAAAGCGCGTATATTCTTTAAAACTGTGTCTATTAAATTGCGTATCTGAATATGTGACTCCTTGTTAACACTGTGCATAGTAAATAACGCTTTTACATGACTTTGAACAAGTAATCTTTGGTTATTGAAACGATTTTGAAGCAATTCCCAAGCGATTAAGTAATTACTTGCCGAAAATTCTACTGAGTTTATAACTAATTCTGCACTACCCTTTAGTGATGATTTTAAGTAATGGAATTTTTCAATATCGCTTATTTCACTGGAGTTATGTACAAGACTTACGAAACTATCTCTAAACTGTAACCAATTCCCAATTGAACCATCAAATGTAGGCAAGGATATGACAGGTAATTTAATAGTTGGCTTTTGTGCGGATGGATTTAAAGTGTCGGTGACCTTACATAAACTTAATAAATATTCAGCTTCAGAGATTGCATTGTAATAGCTGCTTTCAAACAGCTCTCGCTGTGTTAATTGATCATCAATATCAGATACAGATTCTTCTAGCTTGGTTTGTATATTATTAAATTCGCTGAACATAGTAGAAAGTCCTTGAATACGCAACTTTAAATCTATTTGTTTTTGACTACAGATCGTTTCGTTTTTTAAAGTACACACATAATTTGCAAATCTAGTTAACCTGCCTTTGAGTATACCGCGTTTTTTAACTAGCTCTTTTACTAGACTATTATCACTATGCCTATAGGGAGAATTATCGCGAGATTTAGGTGGTAAAGTATCATGACTTGGCTCAATCATTTTGGTGGAACGTGACAAAAGAGGGTACTCACAGTTTAGACGTTTTCAAATGAGATGCGAAGTACTTGGACACGCACGACCGGTATTAGTTGACTAGTAATTACTGAAACTTAGAGAATTAAATAGCATTAAACAGTTGAAGTGGAAGTGGGCGGGAATAGATGGGATGGCTGGCCGTACCTATTTGCGCGTTTTCAGGTACCAAACTAGCTTCCTCCAGGATTGATTATTCCAACGACTACCCTTGGCTTCTCCTCCTACTGCAAAGCTGCTATGGACCTGGACGACTGCTCCCAGACTTGCGTATTTCTCCGATCGTTGCCGCTGGTTTATTCGCTTTCGAAATTGATTTGGCTCCGAATGACCAGTTATGTTAGATACTGGGTTTTGAAATAATAAAACCGTTGCGCGTATAAGACTATATTAAAGCGTAAAACAATTTTAATTATATTAGCGTGTGTAACGATCGGAAGAGCAGATTCTAAGTAACAAAATTTTGAATTGAATAGTGACAGTTATTACGAAAGCCGCTGATTGGTCGAATTTGTATGCGGACGACTTTCAGTGTTGCCAAGAAGTCTGGACACAGGGTGATTAATGCCTTTTTCTTCATATAGGAATGTATTTATTTCATTCAAGCACAAAGCAAAACGTTTCAACACCTTACCTTTGGAAAGCCATCTCACTTTATTATGAAGAATGAGGTCTGGATACTGAGTCCATTTCGTTTAAAAATTCTTTAAACTTAAGTGCTTGTAACAAGATGCTATTAACAATGTTGATTACCAAATTCATAACCTCGCGACGACGCGTTGGCGTAACGGTCGTAGCACTGGTTTGTGGCTGTTAAGCTGGCGGTTGCGGGTTCGATCCCCACACATGACAAACATTTGTAATTGGCCATACATATGTTTGCCGCGGTTTGGGTGTTTGTTTAGTCCTTGTGGGCCTCCTCATCGTGCCTCGAAGAGCACGTTAAGCTGTCGGCCTCGGTTGTTATCATGTACACCTGATAGCGATCGTTACTCATAGTAGGGAATATATCTGCCAACCTGCATTGGAACAGCGTGGTGGATTAAGCTCTGATCCTTCTCTTACATGGCGAAAGTGGCCTATGCCCAGCAGTGGGACATTACAGGCTGAAGCGTAAATTCATAACCTCAGCTATTTCGGCTGGAAATGTTTGGACACAAAGTGTTTAAAAAACATATATGAACACAAGATAAATATCAACTGGGCCGTGGATCTAACGATTGATGCCACTATTAAAATATTAATAATAATACAAGATGTTTATACTATGATTTATCACTTCTCAAATTCTTTAATAAGTATAGAATGAACACAATTTGATAAGTAAAATCCTTTGTAAGTATAGTATTTCTCTATTTATTCAATCAAGAAAATTTATAACTCCCTTTAAATGCAAAGTTCAGAACTTTCTTTAGTTACCTAGAAATCTCTCTGCCTCAATTGAGGGTATTAAATCTGTGAACCTAGGTGATGGCTTAGTTAGAAATAAGAAACATTATTTAGAAATCTCTCTATTTAAGTGAATGGTTTAACTCTATGAACCGATGTGATAGCTTTGTTAGAAAGAAGAATGAATATATTTAACTTAGATTTAACTACGATATGTCTTAATAGTCTCTTAGAATATAGTCAATGTAGCCTGTAGGTTTAGTCTCACACAGTAATAAGCACCTCTTGCCTTTGGGATTGATCAGAACCTTTGCCTTAAGTTTATTGTCTCACACAGTAATAAGCACCTCTTGCCTTTGGGATTGATCAGAACCTTTGCCTTAAGTTTATTGATTTTCCACGAAAAGTCACACACAGAACCATACTATGATAAATGTTAAATGAATATGCCTTGGGTATGATAAGAACTACGATAAGTACCACAAGGTAACCACGGTAAGTCAACAGTCAGAATGAATATAAGTAACTTAGCTTTAACCACAATGAATCTTAATAGTCTCTTAGAATATAGTCAATGTAACCTGCAGGTTTAGTCTCACACAGTAATGTCCCACGATAAGTATTAAATAGATGTTTGAAATAAGTTCACTGAAACCTTTAGATATATCCTTACCGAATGATAAGAATCGTTGCCTTTAGTATATTGATTTTCCAGTAAAAGTCACACACAGAAATATCCCACGATAAGTATTATATAGATGTTTGAAATAAGTTCACTGAAACCTTTAGATATATCCTTATCGAATGATAAGAATAGTTGCCTTTAGTATATTGATTGTCCACTCAAAGTCACACACAGAAATATCCCACGATAAGTATTAAATAGATGTTTGAAATAAGTTCACTGAAACCTTTAGATATATCCTTATCGAATGATAAGAATCGTTGCCTTTAGTATATTGATTGTCCACTCAAAGTCACACACAGAAATATCCCACAATAAGTATTAAATAGATGTTTGAAATAAGTTCACTGAAACCTGTAAGTATAGTCTCACCAAGTGAAAAAGTACCTTTGCCTTGAGTATGTTCATTTTCTACGAGACGTACCACAAGGGAACTTGGTAAGCTACCTATCAGGTGAAATATATGTACCTTAATCTTGAACACAGTCATGGTCTTGTCTAGATGTCATCTCTAGTCATTAATCTTACTTATTTTACATAATATACACACAGATATTGATTTCTCCTTTTACAAGATTCACTATGATACGGAAGGATAAACTTTAACGTTTATTTGATTATTAAATTCAGACTTAAATTCTTAGTTCTTAAATAGAAAGATTTGAAAGAATATACCTTCGATTTGATGACTTCTTCAGGTTTTAATCTTAGATAGTATAAAACACTTTAATAAAGAAACTTGTATTTAATTTTAGGTAAACCTTAACCTTTGAATATGAATTGTGCGCTCTCTAATGAAAACCAGACTTGTAACGACGTGTCCGGCTTGTGTCACTTTTAGTAGATGTTTTATTCAATACTTTTAATTACTTATTAGCTTTAAAATATATTATTAGAATAGTACTTGTAATAAAAGAGTTATGTATTACTTTAATTTATTTAAACTGTTTACAAGATTGTTATGAGTTTGTTAATACATATTTCACGTTGATAGCAAGTAATTATGTAATATGAATTGTTAAGTTATAGCAGGAAACTTTGCTTTATGTAAGGATTTGTGTGCGTGCAAATTGTACGATCAGAAATAAGAACAGAGTTTATAGGAATGTCGGATTTGTTGCCGGTTTTTCATAATTACAATTGCCGAGTTAGTATTTATAATATTTGATGTTTACAATATATAACACCACACAAATAACTAGCAGGAGACTCTATAACACAATAATAACCACGAAACTACAAAATACTTGCGATTAGCACTCAACTCAAGCGAAGTCTACAAAAAGATTACATGTTCTAACGTGTACGAAAGCGGAGAGCCAAAGACAGTCAAACAGGTATTTGACAAGCAGTTTTGCAGCGTCGCGTTCGGAAACACTACAATTTGGTTTTACTAGACTCATAAGGTTTACTTTTGTCTCGATTTAGTGAATAATTTTCAATGTTTTAAATACAATTAATAGAAATTAAGAAATATTTTTGATATCCTATCATTATAAAAGCATTACTCCATATATCTGTTTAAGACACACAATTTAGATAAATTTTTAAATTCCTGCTTTAACTTTTTCAAACACAAAGCGCTTCTTGGTGTATTATGCAGTGAAACTTCAGAATTTCGTGTTGTATTTTGCTCTGAAGAATCGTTGTATCCCCTTTGTTGATGTTTTCCTGTCATACTTCTGGCTCCATCAGTTGCTATTGGAACGATTTTATTTAAATTGATCCCATTGTCTTCAAGACATTTTTGCACACCATTGGGTTATCTTCCCCTCTAGTTTGTCCCGAGAGCTGTAAGGTCAAGGAGCAATCCTAGAAGGTCTTCTTTTGAACCTTGGGAAGACATATCTGACAAAAAGTACAACTTGTGCCGTGTCTTTTATGTCGCATGACTCATCGATAGCAAGTGATAAGGCAGAAGAAAGTTGAATATCTTCCACCTGCAACTGTGTAATAGCCGTGGTAACCCTGTTAACGACCGTGATGATGTGTGTCACGGGGGAGGAGGTGAAAATAAACAGCCAGTATAAGTCGCTGAGATAGAATCGGCGCCTAATCCTCGTTAATAGATTCAGAACGATTTTTAATTTCTTTTTTTATAAAATCAATAATATTATTTGCGTATGGAACTAAAGAGCCGCAGCTTCACATCCAAAGAGCCGCATGTGGCTCGCGAGCCGCGGGTTGCCGACCCCTGGCCTAGAGGGAAAATTCGAGAACAGTATCGATCATATTCGCCACGAACCATCTACGAATAATTCCTTAAAAAAATTAAATAAGCTTAAACAAAATTATTCGATATATCGTTTCAACTCAAAATTCGAAAAAAAAGGAGTGTGCTTTAGACCACATGGCTGAAGTAAAACTTCTTTAGCTCCTATAGTAATATACGAAACGTAACTCTTATCTTTCTATCTTCACTAAATTATATCTTCCTCTCTACTTCCGTTTGCCTCGCTCGATCACACTTTTCGTAACGCTCTCGTCACGCATTCACCAGCTTACTCCCCAAGTCAAGCGTGCGTAAAGAAGTTTTACTTGAAGATTATTTTATCGTTATGCGACGCGATAGAATATCGGTGGCGATATTATGAACGAGAACATGCCACTACCATGTAGAGTACCAGTTCGCACCGCATAGAATCGTAAGACAAGATGAGAGTCTTGTGGTATAATCATTATAACAAGATAAAATAAACTAACTTAAGCCCGTGACTTCGTCTGCATGGAACAGTTGCTTGGGTCAACATGATGTATTTTTATTTATTTATTTGGCAAATAATATAATTACTTCCTATCAAGTTTCTAAACACAAAGTTTCATGGCCTTGTCTTCGATAATGACGAACATCAATACGAAATTTCATGCCTTATTTAAACCCCGTTAAGCTTCTTTACAAATGGTAACTTAAGTCCTTTCCCAAAGTTCAGGTCAGATACTTCAGGTCGATATTTCAACAACTACTTAGGATGTTTATTTCTTGTCAAGTCATCAAGTGCCTACAAGATTTTCGGTATTTTGGTTCGACGTAGTATGTATTGTATTCAGCTTGTAATATCCCACTGCTGGGCATAAGCCTCTTTCCCCATTAGGAGAAGGATCAGAGCTTAATCCATCACGCTGCTCCAATGCGGATCGGCGGATATATTCCCTACTATGAGTAACGATCGCTATCAGGTGTACATGATAACAACTCGGACCGACCGAGCTTAAAGTGCTCTCCGAGGCACGGTGGGGAGACCCACAAAGACTAACACTCAGACTGGAAATAAATTTTTGTATAAAAACAAATATCCACTCCGAGCGGGAATCTAAACCCGCGACCGTCGGTTTTTAAGCGCAGCCGACACGGCACACGCACCATTACATGTAAGAAACCACTAAAGAAACATTTTCTTTTTTTTATTAATATGTACCTAATAATACATCATAATATTCAATGCGTTAAAGCTTGCTGATACATAATATAGCATTTATGTTGAAATAAGGAATGAATAGGATTTATATTTTAATTATACAAGTATAAATATATGAAAGATAATAAATTGTAATAGTTGAGCTTTAAACACACCAAAAAATAATTCTAAAACTATTTTTAAACGTATCTAAAGAAAATGGAAACATACTTTTTGTTTTCTTTAAGTCAAAAACCATTTATGAAAAATATATAAAGTCTTATGAATAATAATTAATTTTGTGACCGAGACAACTTAAAAGAATTGTTATAAGCAAATTACATTTACATTTATATTAGTTTTACTACAAACTCACTTGACGCATTCAGTGCGCGACAAACAACAAGTGCGATATCCTAATGTCTTCGCAACAGGGTTCTTAACATTTACTCGTAAAATAGACTATCAATATGGCGAAACCTAACTAATTACAACAGCATGGGCTTAGATTACTTATCTAATTAGGTGATCGATGCGTCCCCTTGTTACTATTTAAAAGAGGCGAGAATATTGCACTACTTATTTGCAAAGAAACATAGCTGTTGTAGGTATTAGGAAATATATTTCACGATGATTCTGAAGTTTGTTGTTGGTTTAGTTTTAGTAGTTTTAACGAATGCAGCCCCGGCAGCTGTAAAGTATGTTTTCGATGTTCAAGAATTTTTTGCAGATAACGGTAAATATTTTACACTTTGTGAATTGTGATACGAAATAATATTTTTATTCGGCGTTTTAAGCATGACTTTGAAAATAATAAGTGTTCTAAATATTTTAGTCTAAATCACAGCAGCGTGTCCAACAAGCTTTTGACTACTTTTTTACTACCGTTATAAAATATTCAACCTTTTCAATTATTTCCCTCTTTTTCGTTCATATAAAATATTTTATCAGAATTTATTTAGTGGTTACTTTAGCCTTTATGAATAAAAGGTTGTAACACTTACAGGTTTTTATTTTATTTTTTGAAAGCCTTAGGTGTCCGCCACTATGGGACTTCCCCCTAGGTATAACTCCGACAAAATTCAAAATTTCGATCGATTCGAATCGAAAATAATCGATTTACCTGAGCCAGGATATTTTGTGAGTTTATGGCCTGATAGATTTAATAATTAAACTTTTTTAATATTTAAATCGTATTCAAAAATTCGTTTAGTTGGTTTCAAATGTTTATCATCTTACTTCTAAGCTATGGTAGAGACGTTGGATTGGTAGGAGTTAGACGAACGTAGAGCACACGAATTAAACGATAATAATAATAATGATTTCACATTTGTAGATGAGGTAGATTCAAGCACAGATGCAGAGTTAGGTGAACACTTCGAAGGTGACATGTTGTTATCTTCGGCCCAGCGGGAAGCTATTCAGCAAGCTGGAACTACACGCAATGGTTTAAGAAATATCACCAAGCGTTGGCCGAATCGTACTGTTGTATATCATATTGTTGAAGAGGATTTTGGTTCGTAATGTGATTTTTAAAATTATGTATTTTGTATGTAGCTGAGCACTTTAAACTTTTTTTAACCTATTGGTCCGATTGGAAAAAATGCTGTTGCATTAAATCTATATATGCGAATACTTAAAAATTAGAAATATAACAATACGATTACACTATAGGTAGGTACATCATTAACATTTCTTAAAGCTTAGGAACTTAGCAAACTATTAGCTATAACATTAAAAGCTATTGCTTTTGATGTTAGCTAATAGATTGCATTTGGTTGCACAATTTTTGCCATTTGCATGCACTTATATTTTTTAAAGTTTATGTTTAGGTGTTATTAATGAATTAATATTTTGTAAGCTTATAAATATATAAAAAAATTATATTCCAGATGAGAAGCAAATTGATATGATCGAAGAAGGTATGGCCGACATAGCAAACAAATCTTGCATCAAGTTTCGACCAAGGGTAAACAACGAACACGCGGTTACCATTCAGGTTAACTAAGTTATTTCACCATGATATAGATACTAAGTGACTAAATATCTTGTAGGTAGGTATGTCAAAATTATCGATTTTCATAGTAAAGACAGCGAAACTTGAACTATTAACTACTAAAATGTTATTTATTATCATATCAAAATTTCGATCCAGCGGGGTTCGAACCCGCACCCGCGACATACCGTGTCGGTGCTCTAGCCAATTAAGCTATGGAACGATGTACCCGTCAAATCGAAATTTTTTATATGATTTCATTGAATTTTGTTTTAATTGTAAAGTGTTGCGTGTCATGTGGTCTCATTTAAATTTAATCGAGATCTGACGAGTACTTTTTACGAGTTACCTATATCTAATAATGCGTACCTATTTACATGACTACTTTTCGTCGACCTACGTTGTATTAAACCGCATAACTTGTTCACTGGGTTTATCGATTTTCTTACTTTCGTCGAAAGGTCGATGGTTCTTACTTTAATCGAAAGCTAATACTTGTCAGTTGTCATGCAGTCTTGTTTAAATTTGATTGAGACCTGATTACTACTTTTTGAGTAATCTTTGATAGCGCGTATTTACTTGACTATTTTTTTGTCTACTTACGTTGTATTACTTGTCGATGTAATTGAAGTCGGTTTTTTTTCCTTTGCGAGAAAACACAATTATTTATATAATTATGGTTTACCGCAATTATATTAAAACAGTAAAATTATGGATAACGTAATTTTTTTGCGCGGGCCACTAACAGTTATCACTTATAATAATTTTAGAGGTACTTCAGGTATCTTACTTCTTTTAATCTCATTCTTTTCCAGTGAAATTTTGTGTAGATACCAATTGTTTGCATGTTTTGTTTACACTAATCTATTAAACCTTTCCTAGTCAGATTTATTTATATTTTCGTCGTCTAGACATTATTTTAAAGATAAAACATTAGTATTCTTATACAAGCTGTACATATTTTCTTCTCTTTCTTCAAGCTATAATTATTTCTTCATTTTATTATCAAGTAAGGAGATATGTAAAATTGACGATTCGAAAGTGAAATATTTTACACTAGGTACTCCTATTATAGGTGTACAATATATGCAATAGGTATTACTTCAGAACAAAACACTAACTAAAACGTGTACGAGTAAATAGCAACTTACCTAATTAAAAGCACACCAAGGTGATAAGATAAGTCAGTAAATGTCTTGCTGTGCCTTGTTAAAAATAAAAATACTAGTAGGAAGCGCTGTAGTTAGGGGCTGTCTCCACGAGCGAGCGTATCGCCGGCGATACGCTCGCTCGTGGAGACAGCTCCATAGAGCAGTGTTCCGCAAAGGGTGTACCGCGGCACACTGGTGTGCCGTGGTCGTTTACTGGTGTGCCTTGGAAAAATAAAGCTCACGTTTATTGATTAATAATAAATATTGTTTCAATGATTAATAAATAAATGTTGGTTAATGTTACATAAAAAATTATTTTTCATTTGTAGTGTATCTCCAAAATATTTTCCTATTCCAGGTGTACCTTGAACACAAAAAGTTTGCGGAACACTGCCATAGAGAGTGTATAGAAATAGGTGGCACAACCGACGATACTATCGCCGGCGATACGCTCGCTCGTGGAGACAGCCCCTTATTAGAGTTTCTACGTTATTTTAGGTACCTACGGTACCTACACGAGAAATATACATTAAGGCTTGGTCGTTCTAATAAAATAGGTATTTAACGCTCTCCTCGCCCCTCTGTGAATTACACTTCACGCGGACTTATCAGTTGAACTTCTCCGTGACCCCGAGGCCGCAGAGCATAAAATCCAGTGTGCCAGTCATGTACAATAAAAGTTTGTAATGCTATCCCGCTCTAGCCTCGCTGTGTACGTTTCTAATTCAGGTTTCAACGCTCCGCGGTATTTGTTATTATTACGTATGATTACGTACGAGTTGTTTTGTAACAACTTGATAAATATATTTATTATAGCGCATAAAACAACGTATATACTAGAAAAATATCGTTTATAGTCTATAACACGTCTTTAGTTATTATTCATATTTTATCAATATGTAATTCGTAGGTATTTAAATATAATGTCCAAAAAACTTTCGTAAATAAATGTTTGTGGATGGATGTGGATGTGGATTTCAGTGTTATTTATTATAAATACTTATTTGATATAAATAGAATAAAGACTATCAAAACCATATTTTTAAAATACCTAATAATTATTATTTAAGCAATGAAAAAATGTCTGCAATGTAGTTATAATACGAAGACAAACGCAATTTCAATAAAGTTAAAATAGCTCAGTCAGAAATCGCCTGGACGGAAATTTCGTGCGAACGATACGGTTCAAATCCTGGTTTCTCCATATTGTTAATTTTCTTTTTCCTTTTTTTTCTAATTGCATGATTTTTTATTTATATATAACCAGTTCATATTTTTTATTATTGTCGCTAAAATCGAAAAATATTATTAATATTTTATCAATATGTAATTCGTATTTAAATATAATGTCCAAAAACTTTCGTAAATAAATTAAATAAATAAAGGATTTCAGTGTACCTATAAATACTTGTTTGACATAAATAGAATAAAGGCTATCAAAACACATATTTTTAAAATAACTATTATTTAAGCAACGAAAAAATGTCTACAATGAACATAGTTATAATACGACGATAAATTTCACAATTTTTAATGAAGTTTTAGTGGCTCAGTGGGAAATCGCCCGAATTGAAATGTCGAGTGAACGATTAGAACATGGTTCAAATCCTCGTTTCTCCATGTTTTTTTTGTTTTATTTTTCCTTTTTTTTCTAATTGCATGATTTTTTATTTATATACAACCACTTCATATTTTCGGCGAAGCGGCCGCAGTACGGGCTAATTTTAAATTAGTTTTTTTTTTAATTACTTTGCCAAAGAAGTTTCACTTCTATCGTGTGTGAATTGCACACACACCTTTTTTATTATTATGTCGGTAAAATCGAAAAATATTATTAATATATATTTTATCAATATGTAATTCGTATTTAAATATAATTTCCAAAAAACTTACGTAAATAAATTGAATAATTAAAGGACTTCAGGGTTATTTATTACTAGCGACCCACCCCGACTTCGCACGGGTGAAATGCTGATACTAAATATACTACAGAATGTCTTTATATACATCGTTCACAGCTTTTTTTAGACAATACAAACATGTTTTCTTTAGAGGTTACTCTTGAATTAATCATGGTTTTAGTCTAATCCTATCCAACCTATTGTACTTACTATAAATGCGGTACATTATTTTGATCTATCTCGTAGGGTTCAGCCAGCGTTTGCAATGTAAGACATCACATTAGAAACCTTTAAAATTATCAATGTTTCTCTACTATATTATGCATGTATTATACATATAAACCTTCCTTGTGAATCACTCCATCTATTAAAAAAACCCGCATCAAAATCCGTTGGGTAGTTTTAAAGATCTAAGCATACACAGGGACAGAGAGATGCGGGAAGCGACTTTGTTTGTTAACCGACTTCAAAAAAAAGAGGAGGTTACTCAATTCGACCGTATACATTTTTTTATGTATGTTCGGGCACAACTTCGTCGTTTATGAACCGATTTTGATAATTCTTTTTTTGTTGGAAAGTAGATATCCCAACTTAGGTACCATGATAAGGAAACCAGGATCTGATGATGGGATCCCAGAGAAATCGAGGGGAATGACGTTACCGGTCGCTCAAATTTTATCTTAACTAACGCGTTCGCCACGGCCGATCACACTTTTCGTAACGCTCTCGTCACGCATTAACCTGTTTACTCCAAAAGTTTAGCGCGCCTAAAAAAGATTCACTTCAAAAAACTAGTTGAAAAAAAGCGGTCACCCATCCAAGTTTTGACCGTAGTGACGCTGCCGCGTTACAGGTCGCTCAAATTTTATCTTAACTAACTTATATTATCTCCCTCTCAACTTCCGTTCGCCTCGACCGATCACACTTTTCGTAACGTATTGTGTGATGGCGGAAGCAGCTAACAGGCGCGTTCGTACTATATCGGAGGATGCGGCGCAGTCGACGGGAGCCTGCAGCGGCGGTCACGCACACCGACGCGCTGGCGCCGCCGCCGGCCCGCTCCACCAGCATGAGTGAACTACAGTGTCAGTATAGTGTCTGTGAGTGTAGTGCGGTGATTAATTATAATTTTTTACCTTTTTTATATTCTACCGTGTATTTCATCGGATGCGCTCATTACCATAACATTAACAGAAATAAATATTTTAATAAACATTTTTGCTCGTTTTTGAACCTTTTATTTCTTTCTAATTTAACATTTAAACAAAACAATTCGCTAAGGCTCAAGCACCCTACAACAATATACATACATATGAATTCAGTTAAAAGCCGTAATATTACAAACAGACACTCCAATTTTATTTATTTGTATACAGATAAATAGGTATTATTTACAAAAACTTAAACAGCGACAAAATATATTAATTTAAATTTAAAAATAGCGAATATTTCGACTGTGGTCAGTAGGTACAGATATTGAATGCATACTAATATTAAAAATACCAAAAAATTCGACTAACGTCCGACGTCTATAAGGCCCCGCGGCACACTGCCAGGTCTGCGATTGTAACGCGAGTGCCCAAGCGCTTCGAAAATCACCTTGAATAATCGATTAAAAAAAATTATGGAATTAAAAAAAAAAACACTTGATCAAATTATTCCAGTTATATATGAACTTTATTTTGGTAATTTATTTATAATATCAAATCAGTTATTTTAAGAATAAAACCCAATCATAGTAAATAAAATGACCCGAAAAGAGGTAACTTTGTGAATTTATTCTATCGAGCCAAATTTATCAAATCATGTTTCCGACAAAAGGGTGAACTAGAATATACCCTCAACAATATCAATTAAATTTATTACATTAAAATTTCACTGTTTACTATTTCAAAACTGAATTCATAGAAACGTGTTTTGCACGAATCACGACCCACCCGCTCTTAAGATCAGGGTTGGGCAGTATTTGAATTACTTGTAATTAAAATACGTAATTGAAATACAAATACGTATTTAGTATTTGTAGTTCAATTACTTCCTCAAAATGTAATTTGTAATTTGTATTTCAAATACCTGACGCCAAGGTATTTTGTAATTAGTATTTCAAATACTAGTGGCTTCAAAATACATTTTAACATTAAAATACAATTTTATTGTTTTCGAGAACAGAGACAGTGATCAACCACGGACATCTAAAATGGAGTTAGAGTTGGTCAGCTTCCTAAATGATAGAAGCAAAGAGCTTTGAATTCTTGAGCGCTATTAAAACATAAAAAATATGTTCATACAATTTAACACAAGCTAGTGCTCATCGAGACCTGTAGAAAGATTGTTCTCTTTAGCAGGTTTCACTCACTCTCCAACAAGAGACTGTTTGTCTGACAGTACATTTAAAAATCTAGTGTTTATGAAAGGAAACACTGGTTTTTCAGCACGTGCTGACCAAGATTACTTATTTTGTATTTTGTATTTCAATTAAAGATGGCTAAAATACTGTATTTTGTATTTTATATTTTAAATACCTTACTTAAAGGTATTTTGTATTTCGTATTTTAATTACTTGCGATAAAGTATTTTTTAATTTGTATTTCAATTAAAGCAAAGCATGTATTTTGCCCAGCCCTGATTAAGATAATATATTTATTTTAAAAAGCTAACACTTTCAGCTTAGAGATGTCTTTTTAATATATACGTGTGCACCTGTATTTTAAAATTTTTACAATGTTGTACGAAAATACTGGTTATATCGTTATGTGAGTAATACTAGAAATAGATCCTTATATGCAACGAAAGTGGAAAAACTACTTTCCCGTTGATAGGTTACGAGATAAAGAATATTTTGTATATCTGTAGTGGTGTTTGTAGTTTTTGTGTATACATGTACTTACATAATCACGTAATGGACATGTATATAATTATATACTCTAGTCGCTTTTACTTTTAGTTGTCATGTCGAATGTATTTTAATTGATTAAAATACGTATCTAAGTAATAACAAATTAAGTAAGTACCGAAGTATTAACGAAAAAACAAAAGCTATTCTAGTTTCGTATTTGCAATTATCATAAACTAAAAAAAATTGTAATATCATTATATAATAAATTACAATTCAAGAGGTAATTTTTAAAGTTCGTTGTACACATTTTTACACAATTCCGGTTATGACAACATTAAAAAAAAACGTTTCTTATTGGCAATTTGGTATTCATACTAGGTTGGTTATTTTGAAAATAATTAAATTTATTTCATTACACCTAAAAAAATTGTTCATATAACTTAATTTTCGATTATCACTTTTAAATATTTCCTCCTGAGTTTACGACAAAATAACCAATATCTACTATCGCCACCAGGGATCGGCAAGCGGTTGTTATTCAAAAGTAGGTCTAAGTACTGGTGAGAATGACGATTCTGAAGATGAAGAAGAGGATCAAGTATTGAACTTGGAGAAACGTTGCTTCAAGCACGGGACGGTTGTACACGAAATGCTCCATACCCTCGGCTTCCACCACATGCAGAGCACGTACGATAGAGACGACTTCGTACAGATTGTGTATGAGAATATAAAACCAGGTGATTTATGTATTTTTATGCCGCGCCGTCTAAATAAAATTCCTAATAGAAATAACTTTCACTGTAACTGTAACTGTCCAATAACGCACAATATTTATTAATATTTTGAAGTTTTCTCCGCACGTTAGCAAAATCGTCATAATTATATTTTGAATTACCAGTTTTGTATAACAATATTTCACAATTGTCTGTTTGAATCGTAAATAAATATTAAACTTAGTGGTTCTGAATGCTTTGACGAAACCCTCATGGATACAGACCATTCAGACCGATTTTTTTGTTTCTATATTCCCAGTGGCGGATTTACGCCGCTAGTACCTAGTAGGCTATTCAATTGAGTGCAGTCAGGCGCGGATCCAGCCCTCAAAACGGTTGTGGGTCATAGCTCCCACTGCCAAATCTTTTTCATAAGTTTTCATAATATTATTTTTTTATTTATAATTTTGGAATATCTATAAAGTCTTCGTCGTATATGGCGTCTACTACTGAAAAAAAAAATTAAAAACTTAACAACAGCTGGTACCTACCCTACCTACTCGCCACCCTCGTATAATGAGTGGCGTTGGGCGATAGTTCTCTTTCTCTTTATGTTTGATAGGTACCTAGCATTTTTATTTGCGGTAATTTTTTCACAGGCAGCGGTATATGATAATACAAAAAAATAAAGCTTTAATTCGATATTTTAAAAACATGAATATACGCCATAAACGTAAAAATACAACAATTTATTACCTGTTTACACCTGGCTGGTAAGAGTTGCGGCCGAGTGGACACCAGTACCCATGGCTTTTCAAATTTTCTATAAGTATTTATTGCTGTGATGTAATAATATTTTATTTAATCAAGAAGTGATTGAATTTTTTTTGGAAAATTAATTAAAATCATTTTAATTAAAAGTGTTTGCGGACACTTTTTGACTGACACCCTGTTATGAATGTATTTGCCTATTCATAAAGGTTTGTAGAAAATAGATTTTGATTATCTACGCGATGAATGTACATAATGATTTTGCTGCTGGATCTTAGGCTATTTCAGCCACCCGAAGTGCTAAGTTGAAGTCGGGATTACTTCAGCCGACCTTTTTTAGTTATCCATTGTTGTACAAAGGCAGTAGCCATGCCCATTAATGCCCTGGGCTCCACCCTACTCAGCCCACTACTAAACCCGGCACTGTACATACGTTGCATTGATAACACTGACAATGTGTGTTAGATGTGTTTACTTATTTCAATAATAGTATTACTTAGGGTGGGGGGTCAAGTATTAAACGTAACGCAAATTTTGAAGATTTTTGCCCTCCCGCCCCCTCTCCCCATGTAACGCGCCGTAACATTTTCCTGGACCCCCCCCTTCCCCCATAAACATTACGTAATACCCAACTAACCATTTTTACCCAAATGTCACAACTATGTTGCGAAAACTACCGGAAAGTCGCTAAAAAATCGCATTTGCGGTAAGTATATATATATATATATATATATATATATATATATATATATATATATATATATATATATATATATATACAAAAAGGGGTATAAACGAAAAGGGTTGCCAACTTGGGAGATTTTAATACCCTAGTTTTTTTTATTTAAATAAAAAACAATGTTACGTAACACGTTGTTCCAGTCCCCCTCGCGCCCCCGTAACGCATCGTAAAGTTTTAGGTACAAGACCCCCAAATTGCGTTACAACATAATACTTGAACGGTCCCTTAGTTATTTTTACCAGAATATTATACCAGTTAAAAGAGTTACTGGCTTGTCCACAAACACGTAACCCATTACAAAACATTATCCAAGTAAAAGTTGCTTATATACCTATTAAATAATTTAAATAATAAAAAAAACTAATATTGTATTATAAATATGTCATTCCACTAGGCGCGGAGCACAATTTTGCAAAGTACACCGTTGATACAGTAACTGACTTCGGAGTACCATACGATTATGGCAGCGTGATGCACTATCCATCAAAAGCATTTTCTAAAAACGGAAATGAGACAATCATACCTTTAAAGGTAAGTTTTATATATAAATATTTATGTGAGACTAGTAACAGTTACAACTATGAAACTAAAAACATTTTATTTTAGATTCCAGTAGATACAATTTTATAAGTGTCTGTTTATCTTCAAGTGTATTTCATAAAAATAAATATTTAACCTAGATTACGGTTAATTTATCAATTAAGATAATAACGGCAATAAATACATTCTCATTTTATTGTTGCGTGCTTTTGATACGTTTCTTGCAATACTTTACGCCCCAATTTAATTATTAACAACAATGTAGGTACGGTGAAATAGATTTTTGTTAAGAATTCATGTAATAAAATTTCAACAGGAAGACGTCAAAATAGGACAAAGAATTGGACTATCCGAAAGTGACGTATTAAAGATTAATAGAATGTATTGTGAGGATGAGGAGTCTGGTAGTTACGTTGCTAAGTGAAAAAATATAAAATTGGCACGTATTGAGTGTGTTTAAGACTGATTTACGTGTACTATACCTATAAACAATTAAAATATATTACGGAACATGAAACTATTAAATATGGAATAATAAAAAGCATTGCACCAGATAATTGAGTTTTATTCTTCCTGATTATTACGAGACTTATGGTCAATAAATGTTTTCGTAACATTTAATAAATCGGAATTATTTTTAGCAACGTTTGTTGTGTTTTTTTTTAATTTATTTTTATGAATTTCATAACTATACCTACAAATTTAAAGTAATTTCAATGATCAAGTGACACGGACCAGTCATGATTTTTATGCAATACAATAATTTAGCAATTTTGTTACAATAACCTTAAATATATAGACGAAGGTGATATGACAACATTGTTATTTTGTTACGAAAATAAGTACGTTAATAGGGAATAAGTATAGGGATAATTTCTTACTTAAACTAGCAAACGAAAAAACCGACTTCAATAATTACATAGCTACAAGTAATACAACGTAATTAGACGAAAAAAATTAACGAAAGCACTAGTTATCACTACGATTTTCGAAGGTTCCCTTAGATTTCACTGGGATTCCATCATCAGATCCTGGTTTCCTTATCATACTTATTATATATATATATATTTAACTGAGGTAGGGCACAGCGAGAAAGTTCCTGCTCAAAATATGGAGCAGCCCGACTGGGGTAGTACCTCGACCTTACAGAAGACCACAGCTAAATAATACTGTTTTAAAGCAGTATTGTGTTCCTGTTGGTGAGTAAGGTGACCAGAGCTCCTGGGGGGATTGGGGATAGGGTCGGCAACGCGCTTGCGATGCTTTTGGTGTTGCAGGCGTCTATAGGCTACGGTCTTACCATGAGGTGAGCCGTACGCTTGTTTGCCGACCTAGTTACATAAAAAAAAAAAAAAAATATATACATATATATAGGTACCTTACTTGGGATCTCTATCCCACACATACCTACCTTCTAATTAAATTACAATCATTTTTGATATAGTAAACCTTTTGATGGGATTTCGACGCTGTATTTTTACATAATTTAAAGCTACTAAGCTAAAGTGAAACGATTTTAAACAAACAGTCAGACTGACAAACTGGCGAAATGCAGCTATTTTTTGGTTTTAGACTGTAGGTATACTTTATAAAGGCTATTAAGTTATGCTTGTTATTTGTGTCATGAAATTTGTTCATGAAAAATTAGCGATTATTTTGTAACGTTTCGAAGGTATTGAGAACTTGAATTTTTTTATTTCCCACTTTAATGTGAAAGCGTAACGAAGTTTTACCTATAATATTTCGTTTTGATCACCAATGTCGAAATAATAAGAAATATAAAAAAACATTTATTATTTTTACGGTCAAATGTTATTTAAAGAAACAACTTAATTATTCAATATAATATCTATACCTATACCTACACACGAATTACTTACGTTTATTATTAGGTATAATTTATTGTATTGAACAGTTCAAGCTTCAAGTCGGTGAATAAATAATGGGCTGAATGCATTATTTATTACGGACGTTGCGCGTTACAGTTATTATAAAGGGTTTTAATAATAATAAATTACAGTAATTTTAACGAATAACCGAATAACCTTTTAAAATTTGCAATTTAAATAAGAAAATTTAAGATACAATTAGGCAAACGAATTATTGAAATCAAGGTTCTGTTCAATGGTAGAATAAATCGAGCAGTAAATTTAGCAATTGTGTCTTGCATGGGAGGCGTTGTCCGTTACCACGGCACGGGCGTGCTGTCGCAAGATGCTTCTGCAGTAGCGCGCCAACACCTTGTGAAATGGTCGTATCTAACACTATATTAATTCCCGACCCGCCTCGGTGGGTTTTGTTCGACAAAAACTTCGCGGCGTAGCGCAAAAACTTTAATTCGCAAGGTTTACGTTGCAACTTTATCAAAACCGTGTAATGTGGCTGTACCGTTAAGGCGACACACTTTTCAAATGTTTGGACTACTGTTTGTGAGAGGACAATAGTGATGTATTTATTTACATTTTCACTTTATTGACTTCAAACAGAACTTCAAATATGAAATTGATCGGTATTATCATTTTCTGTCATTTTTGTGTGATAAAGTGTTTAGCGATGTCCACGGCTGAACTTGAAGATTTTAGTAATTTCTTAAAAGAGACATCCCAGTTGGAACAAAATGTGAAAAGTAAGGTTTTTCTATTTTTCAAATAATAATATTAACGAATTCATATTCATATCATATTTAAAGGTAAATAACTACAGATATTAAATACGTAACCAACACGGATTTGCCGCGCGTTGACCTTGTTTACTACCCATTTGTTATAGTGAGGTTTAAAAGCTTAGCCATTTCCTAGCGTAGATACGAGGTTTATTTGACGTATCTGTACTAATTTCATCAAAATCAGTTTAGTACTTTTATAGATTTGTGTTTTCCTAGCAGACAAACTGATATCTTCGCTATGATATATCGCTAAATGTGTTGCTAAGCGCAAATCTCGAGAGCGGCTGAACCGATTTCGCTAATTCTTTTTTTATAATATTCCTTGAAGTAAGAGGATGGTTCATAAGGAGAGAAAAAGAAAATGCCTGAAAAAGTCTGAAAACAACACTTTTCTATTATTCCATACAAAAGATTCGTAATAATACTTAAAAGTCAATTTGAACTTTAATACCATAGCATAAAGTTTAAGTGTTAGTGGAAAAAAATAAAGAATTGACTGATAGGTGGTACGAAGTTCGCCGGGTCAGCTAGTAAATCATAAAATTATTATTATTTGAGTAATAGCAAATCTCTATAGAACTGACGTTGTATGACATATGTGTAGATAAAACAAATAAGTAAGTCTTACAATATTTTATTACCTTTTTTAAAAATATAAAAACAAATGTCTAAAAGGTGGCGTTCCCGAAGATTTTGACGATGACACGCCAATATCTGACCACGCTTGGGAAGAAAGTGGTAAATTTGAAGGCGATCTGATTCTAAATGACAGACAGAGAAGAATGATAGTTACCAGTGTCGCCAAAGAGTATATAACCACTACGTTTTAAGAGACGGGAGTCCCATACAAACAGCGTAAAATCTAATAAGTATGAAATGGAAGCGAAAAGTCTTGCCAATATGAAGCCGCAAACGTCATCTTCATGACATACGTAATGCCAATATCAAGAACAAAATAAATAGGGATTTCACGTGGATTTCACAGAAATTATCGATATCGATATTTGTCGATACGAGTGTCTGACCCTTATGACAATTTTTGTTAATAGTTCAGGTAGGTTAATAATTTAAAAAAAAAACAAAGTATCTATACTCAGAGTTTTATTTTGTTCAAACTTTAACAAAAAAAAGTGTCCTGTTTTGTCCTGGAGTGGAGACAGCGTCTTGGCAAACGCAGTGTGGGACGTCCTCCGGCCCGTTGGACCGACGATCTTCGTAAGATTGCCGGTGTAGGCTGGATGAGGATTGCGGCTGTAGTAATTATGATCATTTAAAACATCTTCTCTTTTGTCACTTTTAGCCACATATTGGATGTGTAATGGAAAACTATGGAACATTTCATCTTTTAATGGATTTTTAGCAATATCAATATGTGGAATAGCATTTTTCTTTAACTGTGTTTTCCTTTTCTTGAAATATTTTGTATGAAAATGCTTGCCGCAAATATATTTTAATTGATTCAATTTTTCTATAGGCACGTTTATCAAGTTTTCGTTACCAGTCGCCTTTACCCATTGTTTGCAGCTAAAAAGAAAACTATGTTAAAATTTGTAATAGATACCTGATGATAATTAATAATAATACAATTATCTCAGAGGGAATTGCAAAGAGTACTTATATCTTTGACCAGAATCGTTAGATTGTTTTGAGTAATACTTAGTCTGAGTTATCAGATTGGTATAAAGAGTAGTAAATATTAATAATACATTTTCACCTCTCATCTGTTCTTCACTTCAAATCAAAATTATCGATAAAACATACACAACACTATTCTTTGCATATCAATAAGGTTATGCATTATTTTACTCGAAAAACCAACTGTTTGGTGAAAATTATGATTTACACAGTTATTTTACGCGGTAATAAATTATATTCTGCACTTACCGATCTTCGTCTAGATGAAATCTTGCCATGAATATTCTTTTTGGCCGTCCATTCGACATGTTTTTGCACCACATATTTCGCACTTTTTCTTTTGGAACCCACTCATTTTTGCCTTAGACGATCACTATACCCAAATATACGCCAAATATATAGCAAATACCTAATTAGATGGTTAAATTTTTTATATTAAGAGCACAGATCCGACTTCTCAGCTACCACACTGAGGGGAAAAAAGAAATGACAAATCAAATGACACGATATGGCGGCCAAAGATGGCGGCGAAGTATAATCCGCCTAAATTCGAATGCCATCAATTACATACTGCTTTGTAGATGTCGATGTTTTTTCAAACTTAGACGGGTTCAAAATTCGCTCCCGTTTCATACAATCGTTTTTTTACCTTGAAGTTGCGCCAGGCTGGTGTCGCTGAAGGCCTCGCCAGAAATGGAATTTCAGATACAACTAAACGTTGGCCAAATAATGAAGTGATTTACTTCATACAAGCTGACCATTTCTGTAAGTTAAGTATACCTAATTTTAACATCTTAAAGATGAGTTTTATAAGACACGAACACGTAAAAGCTAGATATATATATATATATATATATATATATCCAATTTAATTTTAAAATCGCTCCTATAGTTAAAAGTATTCAGCACCAACTGTTTAATGTTATGCTTATGCGTATACGTAATGAGGCTCAGATAGAATGCCGAGAAATGAGGTGACAGCTATGGGTTGCTGCGTAAGTACAGTTTAAGTAATTCTGTCAATAAACGCCATTGTTGTATTGTTACTGTTAAATAGAAATATCATAATAATCATTGTAATACAAAGAAATATGCTATTTGGTTCATTGTGATTACAGCAAGCGACCAGATAGAAGCAATACATAATGGGATAGACGACTTGGCTCGATCTTCATGCGTCAAATTTAGGCCTTATGTAAAAGGCGATCGTGACGCTGTGGTAATTCAGGTAGTTATATGTAAATCTAACAGCCTGTAAATACTTTACTGCGGGGCTAATACTTCTTCTATTAAAAAAAAAAATGAATCGTAAGATAAGATGTTACTCTGCCTCACTGTCTTGTTTTTGGAATTGTTTCAAAAGGCTTAGGTTTCCCCATAACATTTTCCTTCCATTTTTTTGTTGACCCTGAGGAAATGCCTTTTCTGGGGTGTTCCTTCACTCGCCTGGGGCGGGATCACGGAGACGCTAAGCACTTCCGCGATCCCGCAACATTTTCCGTAGAAGAGATTGACACTAAGAAGTTAGAAACATTTGATAGGAAAATAATAGTAAATTTTTATGCAAAACCTGAATTAATTTTTAATTTAACATACTTTTAGGGAAGCAGAAGAGGATGCTTTTCACAGGTAGGATACCAGGGAGGGTATCAATTGATGAACCTCTTTGCTCGCCATCCGGCAGGTCGCGGCTGCTTCCGTCACGGTACTATTGTACATGAAATGCTACATACCTTGGGCTTCTATCACATGCAGAGTAGCTCTGATAGAGACGAGTTTATAGATGTTGTATGGGAGAACATTATTAGAAGTAAGTAAAAACATATAATATATCGCAAAGTCAATAAAAGTTTTAACAAATATCGCACTATAAAGCAAATTCAAATGTATTATTAAGGTTTCTGCTGTAACCTACCTGCTGTGTGTGCTGCTGTTTCTAACTTCTGTTAATAATATGTATAAAAATCGCTTTATCAATCTTACCGCGCGGCCGACCGTCACGCAACATGCAACACACAGACGAAAAAGTTTGAAACGATGTAATAAAAGATTCACTTTAATAAGTAAGAATAATTGCGTTTTATCGTAATTATTTATAAAGCTTGTAAGCACATTGATTTCTTCATGATTAAGGTTACGGTGTTAGATATTCACTTTGTATGACCTGAATACTAAATTTCTAGTTTCTACTGTAACACTTATGCAAAGCAAATGCTTTGTCAAAACAAATCATATATATATAACTCAGTTTCATTCCACTAAGCATATAAAGATATAAATATATATATCTTACTATACATATATATGCAATTCTTCTGTACGTGTGTTTGTCACATAACTACTCTTGACAGGTGGACCGATTTGGGTGTTTCGTGTGTACATTTCAATGTGTTTATGGATGGTTTGAAAATATATTTGGCTATTTGCACCCGGTAGGTGGCACTGCTGTTAGTATGTCAGCAATTAAATTTGGTAGCTGCTATTCGGGGCAGGACAGCATCTGCCGGGTCCGCTAGTTCACATATAAATGTTCATTTTAAACAGCCTAAATCATATATAACGTATACAAAAGTGTAATAGTATTAGTAGTATACTATAAACTATACCTACCTACTATCTGATCCAAGACATATTGTTATTTTCATATTGTGTAGGGAAACCTTATGATCTAGCGATATGAAATAAACTTTATGACCTATTTTCACACCAACAACATATTTTGGAGGACACAAATACCGTCATATGAGGTTTTTAAATATTAGATATAAATCTAATATAATTTAAAGCCTCTCATATCTCGGTATGAGAACTTGGTCTGCATTTGTCCATGTTTTTATGAGGTTTATGAGATTTTTTCCATATTATATCTTTGTATCATTTATATCTTTGAATCAGTCTGGAATTTGATACAAGTAAAGCAAATACTTGTTAAAATTTAATCTACTCTAGAGGACAAAGCTTTTGTATGCGACTCTATCATGCAGCACATTTGATTTATTTCACTTTATAACATTGCACTGCGGGTATCAAAAATATATATAAGTATACGACTAGTAGTTCCTGAGATTAGCGCGTTCAAACAAACAAACAAACAAACTCTTCAGCTTTATAATATTAGTATAGATAGTAAGAAATATATTTGATAAAATCAATATATTGTGCTAATATTAATGTTTACGTTACAGGTGCGAGACACAACTTTCGCAAATATAATTCGTTTGCAGTTTCCGACTTTGGCGTTGGTTACGACTACGATAGTGTTTTACATTACAGTCGCAAGGCTTTCTCTTTGAATGGCCAAGACACACTGGTTCCTAAGCAGGTGCTTCAAATACCTAACTTATTTATTCATAATTATTGTAATATTAGCCCCAAGTATTTACTTATTTCTAAATTGAAAATCCTTAGTCTTGGCCGTGTGGTGCCGGCAAAATAGAATAGCACCACCCCGTCTACCCATGGGTATCGAAAAGGCGATAGAGGGCTAACTGGCGTACCGAGATGTGGGCAGCAGCACATCTCAATCACCATCTCTATCTTAGCCAGGCCAAAAAGGAAGGCCCCCAGTTCCCGGTGGTCCTACTATTCCGTGTTACGGCAGCAGCCCTAGTTACGCTATGGTAAGGAGGTGCTAGGAATCCCCGGTCTACAAGCGTATAACCTGCGCAGTCTACAATTGGAGAAAAACCTTCAGATCCTTGAGGTAGAATTAAGAAATATAAGGTGGCACGTTCTAGGTTTATCCGAAGTACGAAGTGAGGATACGGTTACCTTAGAATCTATTAAGGAAGAAAGCAAACAATCACAGGATGGCGTATTTTGGTCAACAAGGTTCTCCATGACAGCGTGATGGAGATCTGTAGCGTCTCTACCCGGGTAGTGTATCTTGTACTAAAATGGACAAAGAGATACTCTTTTAAGATCGTACAGGTATATGGGCCGACCTCAAGCAGTTCGGATGAGGAGATTAACTTCTTATTTGGGGACATAATGAAAGCGATGCATAATATTCCAAGACTCACTTCACTGTTGTCTCGGGGAATGCCAAAGTGGGACAACGAGGCGGCTAATAATTTTTAAGACCACATTGCTATGGGCGTAGATCCAGAGATGTCAAATGCTGTTCAGCTTGCTCAGCATGCAGGGGCTGTTCTGTATGAACACCTTCTTAAAGACTTTTCACTTTCTAAATAGGTGACTAGATAACAAGTAAAAACTTCAAAGCGAGATTTTGGAGCAGATGTGACTTCGACTGGAAATGCCAGAGGGAGCCTTGTTAGACACCCAGTCTCTCAACAAAAAGATACGTAGCTTGGTGAGGCGCGACCTTCAAAGCTGGAACACCCATCTCTTACAAGAAGTAATCGAGAAAAATCGAGGGTCAAAGGTCTTCATTAAGAAACTGGGAAGAATTCACATGATAAGGCTCAAAACTTCGAATGGCAAAACCGGCACATCAGCTTCAGATACTTGATGAAATTGAGGACTTCTAAAAACAAAACTGTAAGCTTCGCATGCACCGACACCTTCACCTGACGCGAACGATCCGAGAGTGCCACTTACCCGTAATTTCACGGACTATCTCCCAGACGTATGTGTTCACGAAATTGCGGCGGCTTTCGATCAGCTTAGTAATGGGAAGGCCCCTGAGCAAGATAGAGTTACCTCTGAGCTCCTCAGGGCTGGAGGAAATCCCATTCTTGAGGAGCCCAAGAGGTTGTTTAACTCGGTGTTAAACAGCATGATCACCTCAAAGGCGTGGAGCAGAGGTGTAGTTGCTTTGCTTCACATAAAAGGAGATAAAAGAAATATTTATCAGATGGGAACGATTTCAGTCAAATTTCAGAACCACCAGAAAGTCCAGCTGCTTCGAGGTGTAAGACAGGATGATGCTAAATCCCCGAAACTCTTCACCAACGCACTGGAGGATGTCTTTAAGATACTCTTGTGGGATGGAGTGGGCATCATGTAAATGGAGAGTACCTCACGTATCTCCGCTTTGTCGACGACATACTGTTAATGGTAGAATCGTTGCAAGACGTACAGAGGATGTTGTCTAGCCTCAATTTTGCCTTTAGGTAGGTTGGGCTCGGGATGAACTGAGATATGACCAAGGTCATGTTCACCGAGCACGTCACTTCTAAAACAATCTACTAGGGACAATTTCAAGGGTGAAATTGCCAGAAGAGTGCAACTGGGCTGGGTAGCGTTTGAATAACTGTGTCACATTTAGTACATCCTTGCCATAATGCCTCAAGACCAAGGTGTTCGACCAGTATGTCCTGCCAGACATGATATACGGTGCCAAGACGTGGAACTTAACGGTGAAGCTAGCCCACCGACTGCATGTCACTCAGAGAGCTATGGAGAGGTCTATGCTCGGGATCTCATTAAAGAACGAGGTCCGAAATGAGACTATCCACCAGAACACGAAAGCGTTTGACATAATTAATAAGTGTAGCAAACTGAAGTGGCAGTGGACTGGTCATATCTGTCGTAGAACCGATGGTCGGTGTAGCGAGGTTCTCGAAAGGATGCCATGGCTAGGCGAACGTAGTGTTGGACGCTAGCCCACCAGCCAGATTGACGGAGGATTTGAGGAGGGTGGCTGGTAGTGACTGGAAGGCTAAAGCTGGTAATCAGGTCTTGTGGCGTACCCTAAAAGAGGCTTACATCCATCAGTGGACTGTAAATGGCTGATGATGTACTTTGACTTGTATAGTCTTGGCTAATATTATAGAACGAATCTTATACTATTAAATGACCAATTCTTGTATATATATATGTATATATATATATTCTGAATCTCGGAATCGGCTCCAACGATTTTCGTGAAATTTAGTATACAGGGGATTTCGGGGGCGAAAAATTGATCTAGCTAGTTTCACTTTTTTATTTAAATAAAAATAAAAAATAAAAATAAAGAGAAAAAAAAACAAAATACTAAAATGAATAAAATAAAAATAAAAATACCGAGCTAGGCTCGGTTACCTAGGTACTGTCTTTAAAGTACGTATAAGTATGTAAGTTGTTTGTTAGTTAATCAGTCATAGAATTTATTTATAATACTAAACGTGTTATCAGAGAGTTCGTGCACTTAAATGATTTTTTTTTATTTCAGCTTGGCGCAACTATTGGTCAGAGAATAGGTTTATCAGAAAAAGACACTCAGAAACTTAATAAGATGTACTGCGATGCAGAACCTGATCATCAACTTGATAGCGACTCAATAGATAAACCCAAGAAAAAGAAAAAGAACAAAAATAAGCCATTTGAAGGCCATGGCTTAGGTTACCAACAAGGTAAAACAGTAATCATAAAATTACCCAAGGTCGAAGAATATCAAATTCAGGGTTCTCCTCAATTTTCTATGTTTGATTATTTTAGTAAAACGACGCAAGAACTGCAACCGGCATTTATTCCGGGAACTGGAAATAGAGAAGAAGTGATACCACAACTTTACGAGTCTACAGTTTTACCAAATATTGAAGAATATGAAAAATCTTATTTTAAACAAAATCCGCTCCGATCCGGATCCGAGAAACAAGTTACTAATAGAGAACAGTCAGTTATAAAACCGTATACTGAAGAAAAGCGTGAAGACAAGCGATCTGATGCTGAATATGAAGATTTATCAAATGAATTTTATAGGTTTCCGCAAATAATGAAGCCGGGAGAATTTTCAAAACAAACACAAAACGATGATAACTATGAAAAACAGTATAACATTGAAAAACTGTTATTTAAGGAGGAAGAATCTCCTTCTAAATATGTAGGACTTTCACACCGACACCTACCTGAGTTAAGATCAAGTTTTGTTCCTTTAGTTAATAAAGAACAAGACAGTTTTACTCTTTTTGGCCATCATACTCCTAGAATAGAAAAATGGCAACACGGAAATGAATTTAATCATAATTATTACAGAGACAGAAACCCAACGTTATTAGAAGTTTATAGATAAAATTATATATGTATTTTGATATAATATTTATGGTACGTAGACGGACCCAACGAATGACTACAAATTACGCTCGACGTTTGCTAGCGCATCTAGTTCGATGTATTAGCATTTTAGTTTTATTTTCTAACACATCAACGAACGTTAACGAATTTAATTTATTTGTGTTTGATGATTCGTAGTGTACGCACCATTATGTAATGTTATTTGTTGTATAATTTCGTTTTAATTTAATAAAAAGTTTATTAAAATACGTGTTTTTCATTGTAATAATATCTTTTTAATTATTAATCACAAAAAATTCTTAACTTACTGTATTATGAGAGGTTTCAAAATTAAGGAAAATTTACTCTTATAGAGAAATGCTAAATCAGTGTCTGGCAACAAAAATACTGCCGATAGAAGATGCCATGGCAACATTAATTTCATATAGATTTTTTAATATAACTAGGTCGGAAAACAAGCGTACAGCTCACCTGATGGTAAGCGATTACCGTGGCTTAGAGACGTCTGCAACACCAGAAGCATCGCAAAAACGTTGCTGACCCTATCCCCAATTCCCTCCAGGAGCTCTGGTCACCTTACTCACCAACAGGAACACAATAACACTGCTTGAAAGCAGTATTATTTAGCTGTGATCTTCTGTAAGGTCGAGGTACTACCCCAGTCGGGCTGCTCCATATTTTGAGCAGGAAATTTCCTGCTGTGACCTACCTCAGTTAAAAGGCTTTCTCGTAGTCCACAAACGCCATACACAGCGACTGATTATATTCTTGTCTTTTGTATAATCTGCCGAACAGTATGGTCGTGGTCTACAGTGCTAATAAGATGGCCGGCTTCTCGTAAAAATTTTTTCGCGTAAGAACTAACTACTAATATAATGATCTTCCTCCTGAGGTTTTCCAGGTCGCATGTATAACTTAAAATGTGGTGACTACTCGCACCTCCTCAAATTTTTCATAAATCCACATTTTAGATCAGATCCAGCCGCTCGTTTTTTATGTTGAGGGACTTGAGGGGGTACATACCTTCAAATCGCTAGCTGTTTCGTCGCCCGCGTGCGATACCGATTATGCCGCCCTACGACTACTTACTCTTGAGTTTTGTCAAAAAAAGGATAATTAATGTTTTCTCATTATGGTGGGGATCATTTTGCTCAGAGCATTAATTTCGTTTAAAACATCGAACCAAATACATACATCTATACATACCTACATACGTATTCAAAATTCGCGAGAAAAAGCATGAATGAGATTTGTGAGATGCAGTATAATCCCATTCCGACGAATTATCATATATTTACAGTAAACATCAAATATTTTTTCGAGGTTAAACCGTAATGGTTTAACTGCATAGATTCTGCTGGACCATCGCGTGGCACTTAAAGCTTTTCATTTTAAATCTGGTAAATATTTGCAAATTACCGACCACCTTCTTGTAGACGATGAAAAGAAAACGTAATTTTTTTTAATGTTAGTAAGTCGACAAACTAGCGTGCGGCTCACCTGATGGTAAGTGACTACCGTAGCCTATAAACGCCTGCAACACCAGAAGCATCGCAAGCGCGTTGCCGACTCTATCCCCAATCCCCCCAGGAGCTCTGGTCACCTTACTCACCAACAGGAACACAATTAATACTGATTGAAAACAGTATTATTTAGCTGTGGTCGAGGTACTACCCCAGTCGGGCTGCTCCATATTTTGAGCAGGAAATTTCCTGCTGTGCCCTACCTCAGTTAAATTTTTTAATTATAGTAAAGAAATTCACAGTTTTATACATAAAATTTGCATGCAAGCATGGGACGTAAAATGCGCGGTCCTCCTCAAAATCCTTTTTTTGTAGTCCATTGTGTTTTTCACGCATATTAGAACCACTGTCATAACCTTAACCACGTGTTTTGAATATTGAGATATTGTGAAAATAAATCCAAAATTTACATGAATAGACCTGTGGGGCTGGTGATCAGACAGAAACCAATGAAATTTTCACATGCAATCACAAAATTATAAAATGTCTATTGGTCACGCACTCGCGCACCGGCTAGACCGATGTGGGCTAGGCGCCCCAAATTGGTATCCTATGCGTGCCCTCTGTGTAGGAGTCGACAGGCCAGGAGTACAATGACTTGAATTAGGTATGAGTCGCTCGATTTGCCGCCCCCTGGGCGTGCCGCCAGTGTGCGGTGCACGCTTTGCACGCCCGCTTACGGTGGCCCTGCATGTAGTAAGCTAAAACCGTCAATATTTTACATTATATACCTGACTATAGTAGGCACCCATCTCTATAATATACTTACCTGCAGCCAGGTTACTGCTGACTGAGGTTAATGACCTGGCGGCAGGTAAGTGTAGCAATCATAGATATGGCTGCCTACTACAGTCAGGTATATAATGTAAAATATTAACGGTTTTAGCTTACTACATGTAATTAACATGAGAGGGAAAAGATTTAAAAAAAATTGCAGCATGCTTATGGTGGCAGAGGTTGTTTTTTATAAATTCACAATATTGAAATAAGCCTAAAAAAAATTGTTTCATCTAATTAACAGATGAGGCAAGATTTACCTTCTCGGATCTTAGACCATAAGCAACACAAACATTAAAAATAGTATTTTTAAAATATTAGTAAAATTGTCTGTAGGTCTGTATTCGGTGTTGACACTGTTGACATTTGACATTGACATTAGTCAATTAGCCCTGGGGCATAGGCAAGGCATATTGGTGTTTTGAAATTGATATGACAAATAATGTGACGAGTGTTATTATTGTTTCACTGCTTTTAAGTATTCGTTATTCTATACTCTGAAATGCGTCTATTTTGATATCGTAGCGATAAAGTAATCAGCAATGTTTATTCTGGGACGGTGACACAAAAGATCTTTTGATAACTGTACGATTTGTGATCTTTTTTTCTCAACGTTTAATGGGTTGTGCAGTATCGGGAATTCAGCGCACCATGTCCTTGTTTAGTAGAAATTCGAACGATTCTCAGGATATTAGAGCTAAGTTGGAAAGGAAATTGTACCTTGCACGAGAGTCACCAGAACCAGACTTCAATTTATCGGACTGTGAGATGCGCCGCCTGCCTTCTGGTATATTTTCTATATGCAAGGTATTTAGAAAAGACTATTTATATCTGCACAATAATCGCTTGCAATCGCTCGAAGATGGAGGGCAGTTGTCTGATCTCCAGTTAATTAAAGTTCTAAATTTGAGCTACAACCAGTTTTCACATTTACCCAATGATATAAGATATTTGGTAAGCTTGACTGAACTATATCTTCAAAATAACTGCCTTGAATCTTTACCTGATGGAATGAAATATATGGAGTGTTTACAAGTATTAGATGTGTCAAATAATAAATTAGGCAGATTAAATCCAATGTTAGGAAACTTAAAAAGTCTCAAAATATTAAAAATCTCGGGCAATAAGAGCCTAAATAAGTTGTGCCCAGAATTATGTTATGCTGTTAATTTGGTTTCCATTGAATCGGATGGAGAAAATTTTATTTTCCCACCTCCAGATGTAATGACTAAGAGTACAACAGAAATAATGAAATTTTTATGCTTAGAAATGAATATTGAATATTTACCACCTCTTTCTACCACTTTGCATATTTCACCGTCTCAAATTCCAAGCACAAATTATAATGTTTTTGAAAAACAAGTAGGTATTACATGGGAAGAACAAGAAGCTAAAATGATTGAGCAGGAAAATAAAATACATAAAGCCAATCAAGTTCAGAGAGAAAAGTTTTTAACAAAATTTTTACAAGAGCAGCAAGATTTAGATAGTGAAATAGCTAAAGTACAAGAAGTTAGAGATATTGAAAGACAAAAATTAATGAAGACTATTCAGAAAGACGAACAAGATATAGAATGGTTGGTTAAGAATTTCATTCAGACTGACAGGCTAAAACCAGAAGTCATTCAACAACAACTGGCATATGAACAAGCAGAGCATAACCGCTTGCTTGAAATTACACGACAAAATTATGATAATGTTCGACGCACTGATATTTTAACTGCAATGGAACAGCTTATTGAAAATGATTATCATATACAATATCACAAGAAAAACTATAAGGATGGTTTAAATAATATTAAACAAAGCTTATTGTCTCAAGAGTCAGAAGGTACAAATAAATTGGTTCATATATTGAATGCTAAAGATGAATCACGGACAGTATTAATTCAACAAGTTTTAGAGGACCAAGATATCCAAAAGGCTATTGTTTCATCTCTACTCGATAGAGTTGATGCAAAAAGTTGGAGTCTCAACCAGGAAATATCACTGATATCAACGCATTTAGCTAGGCTCAGTGTTATTGAACAAGAAAAGAAAAAAATGCAAATTGAATTTAATTACAATGAGCTTTTAACACAGAGGTTAAAATTAGTGGACTTCTTAGATGATTTGTTAGATCAGAGAAAGAAACGCAGGAAGCAATTGATTAATACTTTAAAAGAAGCAGAAGGTGAGGGAAATCAGTCTTCTGATTTTTGGTTAAAAAGTTACCAAAAACTGTTGGATTCTGCTCCTAAATCTTTATTTAATGTACGGAAGCTGGATCCTGTCTTTGCAAATTATCTCCTGCAAGAAGGAGTCATACACTGCTTACCTTTCTTGGCAAAGTATCTTTTTTCTGGTGAATCTTTATTGAATATAACTCATGAAAATTTAAAAGAGAGTGGGGTATCCTTGACTTCAGATAGGGAGAGTATTTTAAAAGCTTTAAAATTGTATGTCAATGAAAAAAGTCAAAATTGTAATGATGCTGATTTAAATAGTAAGTCGGAAAATCCTAGTGTCCCTCCTTTGGACACTAAACAAAACTGCTCGGGAGTTTTGAACGTTGATGAAAAAGAAAGCACAAATGTAGAGGGTGAATGTGTAATTTGTATGGATGAAAAGTCTGAAGTTGTATTTGTACCATGTGGTCACATGTGTTGCTGCCATTCATGTGCACAAAATGAATTAGAAGACTGCCCTATGTGCAGAACAAAGATAGAAAGAACTATTAGAGTAATTTTGTCATAGTTATATTGTAAAAGTAAGATCTTACAATATTATCATTGTGATCCTATTTATAAGATTAAATTATGTATATAATATGTATATTTTCTCTTGTTAAAATTTTGCACCAATGGTGTACGACTGCTAATTTAAAATATAAATTTTAATTAAATGTTAATGTTTGAAATAAGTCAGCCATGTTATTGTATCGTAATGCAGAAATAAATTTAAGCAATAATTTATATTGTGAATTTGTGATATATATATGTATTATATTAATTGTGTTGTTTTAAATATTGTTATGGTATATTTTAATGAAAGTTAAGTATTTCACAAAATTCAATACAAAATCTTATTTTTTAAAGTAGGGTTTAGTTTATTGAATATATTTGTATAATTATGTAAATATCATTTTTTTTACTTTCAAATTAGTATCGACGGGTTGGTTTGATTAGTAAAAAAATTAGTAAATTGTGAATACATAATTATGAAATATTAATTTGAGAATCATATAGTTTCGTTATTTATTTTTTAATAATTTAAATTTTTAAAAGGTTTTAATTCAGAAAACAAGTTATACAAATTATGTTCTCTGGACAATCTACTGCCTCCTCTTTCATCTAATGAGCTTCTAAACATAATGACAATTGAGTTTAACTTATGATAGATGTAATTTGGATCAATGACTTTCTAAAATCGGTTTAAATTGATAACAAACACTTGAATTGTTTAGAACTAAAATGGCTAGTCACAAATAGTGATACACTCTAAGTCTGATATTATTTCATAAATATATTTATCATTATGGTAATTACATATTTAAAAAAGTCAGTGCCTTGTATGTATGCTCTTTAATTTATTTAAATTATTAAAATCTTACAATTAATCTCTCATACTATTGTTATATGAGTATAATAATCACATAAAATTTCTGTTTGTTTGTAGTGATTTTATCACAACAATAACTGACGATTTATTCCAATACGTGGAATTTAATGTCGAATTTAAGATATTGTTGTTCAGTTTGTTTCGATATTTGATATTTTTCAAGTATGTACCTATTCATATAATAATGCGTTATTATTCTTAGAAGACATTATATAATTGTCTCTTAGGTATTTTTTGTTGTTTTATTGTTCTTTATAGGTAGCTCACAGTACCTATACGTATATATGTAGCACCAACAATATTATTAGTTTTTAATGATTACGTATTATATGGATTCATCCTCTAAATATTCCACGTTTTGTTATTTAATTATAGTTGTCGTTTTGTTTTATCAACTATAAATTTATTTTGGTTTTGATTGTAGTTGTGTATAATCTAGTATGTATTTAAAATTGACTTTTAAACACCTATTTAGAATAGTTAAGTAGTATAACTCCATACCACTTGTTTTAAATATACATTTTAACGATAGCACATATCGTAGTTTCATTTTTAATGTCTTTAACAATTCAAAATCAGGTATAAATGTAAGTGCAATGGCTTTTAATATGCATATAATGGTATAGTCTGTTTTTTTTTAACAAACGAGTATAGTTCGCGTCATGTAACAAGTAATATAATTAAAAGAAAACAAAAAACCCGCCTGCGTAAAAAACGGAAAGAGCAAAGTCAACATTTTTTAAACTTTCTTATTGTATTTCTTTATTATTATTACAGTAATAATAATCATAATATACATTTTTGAAATTCTTGTATTAAGCCCTTTAATTTGATACCCATACTATAGTATTCTAAAAAAAAAAAAATATTTCTTCATTAACTACAATGGCTTCGCACAGCCGCCATGTTTGTTTTTTTTAATGTAACCTATCTAAGAACACTTGGGCTGCTAAGACAAATCTAACGATATCTCAATTATGCAAATCCGTTCAGCGGTTGTAGAGAAATGAGGTAATTAAGAATATTACATACATACATACCCTTCCTTGGCAGTCGGGTAAAAATGCATCACAAAAATAATTAACACACACACGGCACGGGACGGCTAGTGTTAATAATAAATTTTCTGACATTTGAATAATATAATAAAATGATATTTAATATATTCAGTATTTTTATTTAGCGCTAAAAACAAATTGCGAAATTATTAAGATTTAGTAATTTTTAAAAGCTTTATAAGTATAATTATGATTAATTTCACTGATGAAACAAAAAGTAAAGAACATCATTCGATAAAAATTATAATTGATCTTATAAAAAATTAAAATCTTATTCATAGACTGAAAAGTAAACAAAAAAATTGAATTATTATATATTCGATTGAAAATTCTTTACAAAAATTAATCTGAACTCTTTCAAAGGATATCTTTACTTCTTTTCGTCTCTGAAATTTCGGCATTTCAATAATTTTGGCGCCCCTCAAACCATGCCGCCCTAGGCCCGGGCCTCACGGGCCTAGGCGTAAATCCGCCACTGCCCACCCCTAACACCTCTCACTCTGTCAAGATCGGAAATGTGCGAGGCAAAGAGTAAGTATAATAATAAAATACGGGTGCGAAGACATAGGTACTCGATTACTCAGTGCTCGTTTCAGTGGCGTAGCGTGGTTGTCGGCCGCCCGGGGCGGAAGAAAATTTTGCCGCCCTTATTTAGGTATTTCAATTTAATGTATACTATACATTAAATACATTATTATAGATAACTTTGCGTCAAGAACAGTCATCATTATTTTACATTGTACAGGTTATATTTTAAACAAAAAAGCTGATAAAGCTGTCCCTTGCATCCTGTATGTAATAGAAGTCATTCTCGCTGATTATTATTAGTTTATCTCCTTATTCGTTCACTCTTAACAGAGTGGTCGTGGTTGATGACGATTTATTGGTTAAAGCAGCCCCCGCAATACGCCTCCACTTGATGTGGTTTTCAGCGTCTCGAGAACTCTGGACTATGGAGATCTGTGTTGCAGCTTTGATGAGGTCTGTTTGTCCAACGCGTAGGTGATCGACCGCGTGACCGCTTGTCCTCTTCCTGCCCCTGGACAACGAGTTGCGCCATGGATTGTTCGTTCCGAACAAAGTGTCCGAAACATTTGTCGACGATAATCTCTGCTTGATATTTTAATTCCTTCAGGATCGAAATGTTGGTCCTAAACGCTGCCCAAGGGATCCGCAGCAGCCGCCGCCAGCACCACATCTCGAGTGCATCGATTTTGCGTCGGTCTTTGAGTCTAACAAAATAAAAATAAAACAAAATATCGGGAAGACTAAGCTTCTCATCAGGCGGACTTTCGTGGCTTTGGCGATATTATGGTTGCACCAGAATCTTTTCAACTTGTCAACGGCAGATCGTGTAATAGCACATCTCCTTCGAATCTCGTCTTCGCGTCCTCCGGTGCTTGTAATAGTGGAACCGAGGTACACATAAGATTGAACAACCTCACAGTTGCCAATCATAGAGATGTCAGGATGGCTTAGTTCAGCTCGATCCACTATCATCATCTTGGTCTTGTCTCTGTTGACCGGCGTAAGTCCGAAGAAGAGGCTTGTTGTCTCGAGAAGTGTCAGCAGGTATTCCATGTCCTCTTTTGTTTGAGTAAGAAAAGAGTATAGTATCATCGGCATACCTTAAGTTAGATATCTTTCTACCTCCCACTGAAATTCCCTTGTCCCCTTGTTCCAGAACGATTCTCATAACACACTCCGTATAGATATTGAACAGGAGTGGAGAGAGAATGCACCCCTGACGAACGTCAGCTGGTGTATGAAAACTTTCCGAGTCAACGTCGTCTATTCTAACAGTCGCAGTTCAATTCTCGTAAAGTCGGCGTATGAGACGAACCATGTGGATAGGCACTCCCATTTGAATGAGTACGTTCCATAATATATGCCATTTCACGGTGTCGAAGGCCTTACGAAAGTCGACAAAACCGATATAGAGTGGGATGTTAAACTCTAGACTTTTCGATTATTTGTCTCAGGGGAGCCCAGAATGCTAAATGTGTAGTCACTCTCACCTTTTGAAGACCTATTGGATCGTGAATATTAAATGCTAAAAAGAAAATAACTTCATATGATGTTTACTCTTGTAGTGGTGGGGGGAGCGTGTACGGATTTTCAAAAATGTAAAAAAAGCTAAAAAAATTCTCGAGCGCGTCAGATTTTGATAGCGCATATGACTATACAAAATATAGACCTTATTGTAGACTTACAAACGATGTGGAAAGCTGTATAAAGAGATAGACATTAAAAAAAAAAACTGGCGTGGCAGTAATTGAAGAGAAGTGTTAATTGAGTCCTAAAATGTATCCTATTATAAAAACTGACGATTTGGACGTGACCAAAAATACCCAGTTGATTTTTGAAAATGCAAAAAAAAAAATCGTTGCAACAAAATACTCAAGCGCATCAGATTTTTATACAGACGTTTCAACTCGATATACTAGTCACTAGTGGTACCCAACCCTTAATTAGACAATTTTTATGTGAAACTTCTTTAGGCGAATGACGCGTAAAATTTGAGCGACGGTAATGCGGCAGCGTCAGGGACAGTCAGTACTTGGGTGGGTGACCGCCCGGGAACACCGCGTGACGTTGGCCTTTTCTTTTTTTTCAATTAGTTTTTTTTTGTATTTTAAATTCGTTTTTCTTTAATTACTTTTTTTTTAATTAGTTTGACAAAGAAGTTTCACTTCTGACATGTGTACTTTGTCCACATGCAATTTTTTTTCAATTTTTTTTATTTTTATTGTTAATTTTTTCATGTAAAATAAAAAAAACTCATCAGAAAAATATATACATATATACATATTTAAAGAGAGACGTGGAGCGGGAAATTCATAATATTCGGTAGTTGTACGTATTACACTCTATTGATAATTTTAAATAGAGAAATCGGTAGAAAATATTAATTCTATAATTTTTAAGTAATTTTCTTTAAAATAAAAAAAAAAATTAACTGCGCTCGAATTTTTCGAGGGAAACATTATTTTTGCAACTTTGTGACTCGCTTAATTTTTTACGTCACGTTCAAATCGTCAGATTATTAAAGTAATTTTGTTTTCTGCATGTAATTAACTTATTTTGTTCAAATCTGACGCGCCCCACTTGTTTTGTAGATCGATTTTTTTTTGTCCTAATCTGACCGACTGCTCTGAACGCACACCACTTTTTTGAGGGATCAAGACTGGGTAAAAGTATCTAACAGGGTAAAAGTACAAGGATTCTCCTCTCATATTAAACTGATGCGCTGGAGTCACATCAGAAATCCCCGCTTGGGCTCCCCTATGATAAGAATTAGTATCTGCTCTCTTGTTCCTCGACCCTTGACAAATCCCGCTTGCTCGATAGCTATTTCGGAATTCATAAAAGCTTGCAGTCTGGTATTGATGACATTATTAGTCATAAAACGGGAATTCCCACAAATATAGACATTGCCAGTCGCTACAAAATATCATTCAAAGAAAAGGGATTCCCCGACTTTGAAACAAAATAAGTAATTACCATGCTCCTTTCAATCGGTTTGAATTTGTAGTTGCGATAAAAATAATTTATAATGGTTCAAATATTTACAAAATATTTTTATTATTTAAGTATCGTTAAATTTTGCCGCCCCCTAAAAAGTGCCGCCCGGGGCGGGCCGCCCCCCCCCGCCCCCCATACGCTACGCCACTGGCTCGTTTGTTAAAAAAAAACAGAATGCACAATAATTACAATTAAAGCGCCACCTATTGGCATGAATTCGAACAAACTCGACTGCCGACGGAAGGATTTCATTAGGGACAAGATCAAGAAATTAATATTTCCTTTAATAAAATGATTCAGCCACGTTTGTTTTACGATTCGTAGAAGTCTGCATGTAACAAGGTGTACCTACTATTAAATTGTTTTCGTTGCAATGTGGTACAAATGTGCAGGACACAGTACCTATATCTGAGAGTAATCGATACTGAGAAATAAGTTAAACAAATTATAAGGTCGTTTACACTTCAAATTAAAAAAAAATGCATGATGTCTACCTACCATGAGGTTTATCTATACCTCTAAAGTAAATAATGTAAAATTGCGAAGCGTAAATAATGGTAATTGAGGTCGAGGTGAGCCAAAATTTACCTCGATGACACAGTATGACCAAATCGCGTTGTTTAACAGCAGCTCTGAGTGGTGCTAGTAGTCGCCTAAAACACTGACGGTTTGCGTCGCGTCGGTGCCGGTCACAGAGTAGATACATTGTAATAGTGTGCCGGTTGTTATTTATTTATTTATTTATACTTTATTGTACATCACAACTACAAATATCATTTACAGACTGTGAAGTACAATGGGCGGACTTATGGCTATTTAGCAATTTCTTCCAGACAACCCAAATATATATTCCCTACTATGAGTAACGATCGCTATTAGGTGCACATGATAACAACCGGGACCGACGGCTTAACGTGCTCTCCGAGGCACTTATCATAAATACCTGATAGCGATCGTTAGGTACTACAAGGGAACATATCCGTCAACCCGTAGTGAAGCAGCGTGGCGGATTAAGCTCCAATCCTTCTCCTGCATGGAGAAAGAGGCCTATGGCCAGCAGTGGGATATTACAGACTGAAGCGTAGTTATACACGTTATTCATAAGTTCTGAATACGTCCCTGCTATATTTCACATTCATTCTTTCTTACACCTGCCTACTACTTAAGGCTTAGACCTAAAGATTACCCACTAATAAGTATCTACTTACGTACGTAAGATATATATAAGATATATAATAAGACTAGCTGTGCCCCGCGGTTACCCCCGCGTTAATTTGAGGAAAATCATAGCTATAGCCTTTCCTAATTTCAAGTTTGTAGGTGTATTTTTCATTGGACTTTCATACAAACAACCATCCCGTGTTTTAACCCCAAAAGAGGGTTGATTTCTCACAATACATTATATTCTCATAGTACATCTCAACACCGTCTATTGACAATACATTTTGAATTTCAAGTCTCTTACTTCTAAAACATAGAACTTCCAACCCCCATTTTACCCCCTTAGGGGTGGAATTTCGTAAAACCCGTTCTTAGCTGATCTCTACTCGGCGAAAGAAATATTCCTACCAAATTTCAAGTCTCTAAGCCTTATGGTTCCAGAGATATCGTGATGAGTCAATGGGTGGATATCTCTTTTATATATATAGATTTCCAACCACGGAACACACGGTTAAATACCATGAAAGAATCTACTTTTGAGCTTGCGTAAGAAGCGCTTAAACAACACATGGTAATTAACTACGAGTGAGTACCTTTATAGACAGTTTAGTGATAATGGTATGCAACTATGCAGTGTTGGGAAAAGACAAAAAAGGAGATGTTATAATTATGTTACAAACTAGCTTCTGCGCGTGACTTCGTCGGCGTGGACTCCGCTCCTATTGGTCTTAGCGTGATGATACATAGCCTATAGCCTTCCTCGAGATAAATGGGCTATCTAACACTGAAAGAATTTTTCAAATCGGCCCAGTAGTTCCAGAGATTACCGCGTTCAAACAAACAAACTCTTCAGCTTTATATATTAGTATATAGATTTTGTAATAATGGATAATAAGCAATTTTGTCAAGACAGGTGAGAAATCTTTACACAATCTTATAACACAAGATATAATATAAGGGTTAAGCGACAGTAAAATCAAGACCTGCTAGGTAACTTGCAAATTGATGTTACTCTCCATTTTTCAACGAAGTATCGATCTTTGTGTAACCTTGGTGTTTTTGAGTTGTTAGTTGTTACAAAATGATACAAACATCACTCTACTAAAAAACTCAAGTACCTACCTACTTTCCTCGAATGAAATACAAATACTTTGCTATAAACACAGATAATGACATCATTTTTATGAATATGAACCAGGAAATTGTTATAGTCACACACAAAGTTGGATATGATATGATTGTGTTTACTCGCAAACGAAAAACAACTTATATTTATGTCGATAAAACCTACAACGTAGGCAGTCGAAAATATATAGTCAACTAGCTGAACTAGCTGATACCCGCCGTTTGGCTCGCGTAGAAATTGATTATATTAAAGTAGTTCTTAATTATACCTATATGACAATAATTTAAGACCTCTTTGTATGCCACAATTATTTACTTTTATGCGCTACAATTACCAAATTGCTCGTAGCGCAGAGCTATCTTGCAAAATAAGTAGGTACACAGACGAACAGTTGTACAAAAAACAGTCTTCTCTTAAGGTCGATTTACATCAAACGAGCGAATGCTCATTCTATCCCCACTATATCAAATTCTTTTAGTGTAAACAGGCGTAGAGCATTCTTTCGTTGTTATTTATATGAATACGAGTGTTCAAAGATCAAGAAAGAATGCTCTTGTTCTAGCTCTAGCTCTTTGTTCGTTTGGTCTAAATCCACCCTTAGGTCTACTTCAGCCTATTTTAGGTTATTTCAGTAATACGAGCTAATCACCTATTTTACCGTCCAGAATTTAGGTACGCATAGGTATGTTACCTTCTCTAAAATGCTTATTTATTTAACATTCAATCAAAAGCCTTCAAAATAAAATTTCTTGCTTCTATGATAAATAACACGACTAAATCGAAACCTTCAATTATTTTAAACAGTTTAACTACTTAGATTTATGTCAATGAAGCACAATACACAAGTACATACTACTCCACCAGTATGTTATCCACTATTATGTTCCATTTTCCATCTTGGTAGATTTTTTTAATGAGACGTGTCTATTTATGTGTTAACCCTTTTTCACTTCAGCCTATCACAGTCCACTGCTTGACATAGGCCTCCCCAAGTTCGCGTCAAAACGGGCGCAAACTCATGTATTTTGCCCATAGTCACCACGCTGGGCAGGCGGGTTGGTGACGGGCAGGGCTGGCTTTGTCGTACCGAAGACGCCGCTGCCCGTCTTCGGCCTGTGTATTTGTAATCCAGCAGTTGGATGGTTATCCGGCCATCGGTCGGCTTTTCAAGTTCCAAAGGTTTTAGTGGAACTGTGTTATCCCTTAGTCGCTTCTTACGACACCCAACGGAAGAGACGCGTTTTTAGAGTATGATTATAGTCAACTCTTTAGGGAGTTGTATTATAGGCAAACTTTAGTGATTACTGGGTGTGAATAGGTATGTTTAAATAAGTGTTCAAATTAAAACGTTTATGCTAGTATCGATAATGAATCAGTCAACCGCTCGGTTAGATTTAGCTATTTTAGTAATTATAGATAAGGTTTATTTGTGCGTATATTAAATTTTATGTAATATCAATGGATTTTTTTTTACGGTGTAAACACGTCTCCGAACCTCCTATCAAACGTGACTTAACTACATAAAGGAAATTGAATCCAAGGATCAATAAAACATATTTGCTGAGGGCTATTCATGTTTTTAGTTTCGAAGGTATGGCGAAGTTTTTGCTAACGTTGCGTATACATATTTGACAAAAATATTTTTAGCGTAAGAGTAGGTAATAATAATTAGATTTTTTTTACGCGATGCGGTGCGCAATGTTTTATAGACCCTGAATGTTCCAAACGATTTGTTTTTCACAATTAGCACAAAAAATCACTCAGGCTGATAATGAATTTAATTTTCTCAAATACTCGTTATATTTAGTTTGTTGTTACTATGTTAATTTTTGAGATCTGAAAGTTTGTGAATGATCTCACTCACTCAAGTGAGTCGCAAGTGTCGGCCTATCGCAGTCCACTGCTGGACATAGGCCTGCACAAGTTCGCGCAAAAATGGCGTGAACTCATGTGTTTTCCCCATAGTCTCCAAGCTGGGCAGGCGGGTTGGTGACCGCAGGGCTGGCTTTGTCGCATGGAAGACGCTGCTGCCCGTCTTCGGCCTGTGTATTTCAAAGCCAGCAGTTGGATGGTTATACCGCCATCGGTCGGCTTTTTAAGATCCAAGGTGGTAGTGGAACTGTGTTATCCCTTAGTCGCCTTATACGACACTCATGGAAAGAGATTCGAGAAGAGAGAAATTCTTTTCTGCCGTAACCACACAGCAGTTGTGACTGATTCCATCTCCTTATTCAATTCGCACTTAAAATTATTTGTATGTTTTATTATAGGTAATGGATACAATAATACAATTTTAGAGAAAAGATGTACTTTGGCGCTGAAAGTTACATAAAGATAGAGTATTTATAAAATTGCAATGTTGTTTTCAATGAATTATTTATATCTTAGAAAGACAGATCTCAAGGGTTTACAATAAGGGTTGTATAAATTATAGGTACAAGTAATTGATATCGATTAAGGAATGCGGCGCTGTTCTTTAAAATAGCTTTTGCTTGAGAAATAGGACACAAATCTTGATCTCTGTCATGTCGATTGCCAGAGGCATTTGTTGGTTTTAACTTTTTTTTGTGGATAGATTCAGTGAACGTTCTTGATATGATTTGTTTTTACACCGTCATGTTTAATTTAAAAACTCTAGCTCTAATATGTGATGCCGATTATTAGGTACCTACTTAAGCATTAGTTTATGTGATTTAAGTTGTAACTTTTTCAACCTTGGTTTTTTATAGACCTAATAAAAAAGGTATTTTAAAAATATTTTTGTTTTTGTCATAAATTGTTTTAATTGAAAAAGCATGTTTCACAATTATTTTACGTATTTAAAATGTAAGAAGCTATTTAACGGCATTAAGATCTTTGTGTTTTTGATCCTGATAAAATATGCACAAAGCGAGCGTACTGATCACACTTAAATGATGGGGATTTAGCGGGCAGTTCGTCGTGAATATGGGGCGGCAGTTTTGAGTTTTAACGACGAGACTTAGCGCAGTTCTGCTCGTTCTGCTCCAGTTGTCAAGAAGTTTGGTAATGTTGCCCCTTTTAACTGCTTTTATAATCTAACATAGAGGTATACGAGTTGGCACTCTATGTATTTTTGTTGTTAAAACTTTTCGTCTAAAATTAAACTTTGAAAACCAAAATTATTTTTAACATTTTACGTACGTTTAAGTGACGAAGTTGTGTTATATGGTTATAAAGTTTTTTAGTAATTTTTTACTGTTAACGGGCCCATAATTATATCTTAATATAGTCATTTATAAAATAACTAATTACAAGCATTCTTTGCCAGTGTTTTCTGTTATTTTACTAATTATACCTATTCTCACGTTTTTTTAGTAATGATATGATTACAAATATGTTCTAAACACATGGATGTTGATGCGTAACCTACTCATATATTCACATACTAGCTGCTGCCCGCGACGTCGTCTGCGTGCGTTCACTGCTCGTTCCCCGTAGGTGATAGCGTGATAATATGTAGCCTATATTCTGACCCGACTTCTTAATAATATTCGTGCCAAATTTGAAGTAAATCCATGCAGTACTTTTTGAGTTTATCCCGGACATACATTTGAAGAAATAAAGGTTCACTGCTCGTTCCCCGTAGGTGATAGCGTGATAATATATAGCCTATGTTCTGACCCGACTTCTTAACAATATTCGTGCCAAATTTGAAGTAAATCCATGCAGTACTTTCTGAGTTTATCCCGGACATACATACAGACAAACAGACAAACAGATAAACAGACAAACAGACAAAAATTCTAAAAACTATATTTTTGGCTTCGGTATCGATTGTAGATCACACCCCAAGTATTCTTTTAAAAAAATATTCAATGTACAGTTTTGACTTTTCTACCATTTTATTATATGTATAGATAATGGGTATTGAAAGCTGCGATGTAAATTGTAATATAGGTAATATAAATTAGTTTAGATGGAATTATTCGAAAAGTACCTACTGACGATATTTTACGGAGCGAATTTTCATAGAAAACTTTTGATGAAGTATTCGTTCCATAAATTAAACGTCAAATTTCATAGCTACTGTGATTGCTCTTCACGACAAAGTTTCAGAATAAATGTACGCAATAAACAAGAATGATTTAGGTAAATTGTCTTTGATGACTGCTATCAACAGAATTGACTATCGTGGGTACAATACATTTATTTTTTTAAATTCCATTCTAATTTCAGTCCCATGTCCAAGTTCACAACTAGTCCATGAAGTAATAAGTTATTGAAAAGCAATTTAGTATTTCTAAATTATATTAAATCAAAATAGAATTTTTTATATAAAAACTAGCTTTTGCGCGCGACTTCGTCGGCGCGGACTCCGCTCCTATTGGTCTTAGCGTGATGACACATAGCCTATAGCCTTCCTCGATAAATCGGCTATCTAACAGTGAAAGAATTTTTCAAATCGGCCCAGTAGTTCCAGAGATTACCGCGTTCAAACAAACAAACAAACAAACAAACAAACTCTTCAGCTTTATATATTAAGTATAGATTTACTTTGTTCCACGATATCTTCTATACATAATTGTTTACCCTTGTTTGAAACATCTGCGCTATTTTGTTACAAGATTAGAAACTTTTTTAATAAGATTAAAGGTTTCGGCATATTCCGCATTTTTGTCCAGCTGCTAACCTCCTACTTAGAATTTGATTTTTAAAATTTGTAAGTTCTCTTTGTAGTTTTTCTATATTTATATTTTATACAATTAATTATCTGGTCGATTTTCTGGGTGGAATGTATATTTCAACCCGGTAGTAGCTCTTAATATACTTAACAAAAACAGTAACTAAAAATATGGTTATATGAATGATTTTTTAAAAAATTACAGTAAATACATAAGCCGTGGGAAAACAAAAGCTTCTCACTGAAATGAAAAGAGAATTTTTCTGCAAATAGTTCACTATTTTCTCTCTATCTTAACGAGTACAGAAAAACTGAGTTAATGTGAATTCATAATGTACTTTTATAATCATACTAGCTTCTGCGCGCGACTTCGTCGGCGTGTACTCAGCTCCTATTGGTCTTAGCGTGATGGTACAAATAGCCTATAGCCTTCCTCGATAAATGGGCTATCTAACACTGAAAGAATTTTTCAAATCGGCCCAGTAGTTCCAGAGATTACCGCGTTCAAACAAACAAACAAACAAACAATCAAACAAACAAACTCTTCAGCTTTATATATTAGTATAGATTATAAAGCTAAAACGTTTGTTTTTAATCATTAATTCCGGAAGCAGTCAACTAAAAGAACTTATAGTAAGTGTAAAGACGAGGGAAAACGCGAGGGACGTAAAGTATAGTATAAAATAAAAGTGTGTGTGTCAGCTCCGACGCATGACTGGAGTTTACTCCTTCAGATCGACTGTCTAAATAGGCACAAAAAAGGCTTACTAGTCCAAGAAAAAGATGAATACCATATCAAATGGTAAATAAATGAATCAAATAACGCCATCTAGTTCCAATATCCTATGGCGTTACGAGAAACGAAACAAGGTAATTTGTTCAGTAGATTTTACTCCTCATATTTATTTCATACCGGGGGGCCTTATATGAAAATCGATTCTTAAGGAGTAAAATCCAAAAACCAATAAAATAAATTGTTACGAGAATACTCATTTATTCTATAAAAATGTGAAATTTTATTTTTTATTTTTTTTTAAAGTCATTCGCAATTAAAAACCTGCTATAAATGTAGCTTTAACTTGATAATTGTTTGAAAACATTGATGCATTTATCCTCTTTAAAGAACAATTTTTAACACGTCTAGTGTTGGTGGCGACACGTTTTTAAACGTACTTAAATTGGTCGTGATATTTCATTTGCAAATTTTGCATGCCAGTGCGAATTTATTTCATGCTGTTTTTACCTAAATATAGCAGCGCATATTTTGACTTTATTAATTTCTATATTATTTTCAGCTATCGAAATACTACCTACTATAATGAAACAATAATGCAGTGAAATAAATCATACAAGTTACAACTAGTGTGGTTTGCTTTAACTTGCACGTGTAGATAATAGATAAGTATAACGTAGACGTAGAGTCTAATCTAATAATTGAATATGCGTACAACTGTCAGAGTAGCGGATGTTATGTTATCAAATGAGTCCGAACTACATTGAATAAACGTTATTGTACGTACACACTAAAACTTGTATATTTATGTAGGCTGTCGCATGTGACTAAAAATTGCGTTTAAACATATATACATATATATATATATATATATATATATATATATATATATGTCGGAGAGTCAATGCAGATAGTTATTAATTTCGGTACATACGTTATTCGTCTACCCTCACTAATTCTATTATTTGAGTTATTCCGACGTGTATGTCGGTACCTGAGCTATTGTCGATATTCAACTACCCTCATTCTATTATTTGAGTCATTCCTTTGTGCATAAAAGACCGATGCGGCCGCAGCTAGGGCAGTCTTGGCTCTGGCGTGGCGCGGTGCACTTGTGTATCCTGCTAGTAGCTTAACCTCGACTCTTGTAAGGGTTAGTTTGTGTACACGAATTAATTGTTACATTCTATTGTGGGCAACTCGGACAGTGAAGGCGAGCGTTAATGCGCATTTTAAAGGCGGCGCCGCCTTAAACCTAGACTCGGGTCGCAACTCCCGGGCACTGCCTTGAGTTGTCTCTCTGCCACGCGATAGATCCGGTACCCGCTCGGTGAGTCCATTTAATATTTAGTAGTTCGGCTTCCACCCCGTTTCTGTGTAACTATCTTGTGTTAAATTACATTGTTAATAAATCAGTTCGGTCATCCGTCCGTTCTTCTCCTACCTACTTCTGATCTGCGACATCAGAAGTGGGATACTGTTCTCGTGCCCACTAAGCGTGTTATTATAGTGACTAATTTATTTCATGATGCCATGAGAATCGCGTTCGCGTAGCCCCGTTGAATTATCGTGCGATCGAAGCGCAAGTCGAGTCGTCATCATCTAAAGCGATTTAATAGTAGTAGTAACCTGTCTCTTCATAAACGTTTACTTGGTATGACTGAGGAACAGACTAAGTTCAAAGTTACAATATTCAATGTTGCGAGCGTAGTCGTGGTACTTAGGTTGTTTGTTAAGTTTTTGTGGTTACCACTTGTTTGTGATAGTGTTAATATCGTCTTAGCTTGAGTATTTCCGATTACCCCCTGTAACGGATATTTTTGCGTTCTATTGTTCTTTGTTGAAGTGCCGAGGGAGCGTAAAGTTAGAGACGCCATCTTCCGAATAGTTAATGATGGTTTTCTGATAGGTCGGTCGCCGTTTTTATCGTCTTTTGGCGGGATTGTTGTTATTTGTAATAAGCAGTTGCTGTTTAATTATTGTGCAGTTAACGTTACTACACGATACGTGACGTATAAGTGACTACTGTGATAGCTTAGTCAATATAGTTAAAAGTGTGTATCGTGAATGAATAAGTAGTGTAGGTTTGAAGTGAGAAATAAGTGATTTAGACTGTTTAAAAGGTTTTAGTTGTTCTGTTTAAAAACGTTTAAATTATTGAGATTTAACTGATAACACCTTAGTACAATCGTGGGCCCATTCTGGTAGTCCTTGTAGGTAAACGAAACTTGATCCGAAATGTCGAGGCCCTTTTTGCGTAATAGAAGTTCTCGAAAGTAATCGGTATACCCTTAAGGCTCTAAATTGTAAACGTACCTACAAATTTGCTCAAGGAAAATGCCAGCACGTCATGTATCAGACGATATTGATGTAATTTATGATCTTGTTGATAATGATGATGTTCAAGTTTAAGTAGATGGAGAGACTCGAGTGAATGATTCTATCGACCATAATGTGTTCAACCGTACCAGTGTAGTTATTCGTAGTCATAGCCCGGTAGAATTGTCTTTTGGGGCAACCCAAGAGTCCAGGGTGCGCGGTGTGCGTTTAACTCTGGCGGAGTTCGTGATCTGTTGAGAGCGTAGCGGGTAGTCACAGGGGTGACTGACACGGGCGATCCATTCGGTGGATATGTAAACTGAGATGTATGTGACTGACACATGTACTGTAATTGCTCTTCGTCTAAAGAGCCGTGGTGTTAGAGATCTTTACTCGAGGATTTTTGGTGGGGATGACGTCGATGGTACATGGCTGTGGTATTTGTGTAAAGTGATTAGTTATAATTGGTTTAACGACATTTAGATTTTCAGATCATTGTAGTTCTGAATACAGGGAACCGTTTAAAGTTGTGGAATTGCTTGAAGGCAATCGCTATCTGTTAAAACAGTTGTCTGGTAATAGAACCTATAGGTATGTTCACGATCGTTTACGAAGGATTCCTCTTACTGATGTACCTGCTGAATTAGATTTCTTTAATGTTGTTGATGCTAATTTGGTCGTATCACATGAGGTGATGACGATATGTGTTGGTCGTATCATATGAGTTGATGACGATATGTGTTGGTCGTATCACATGAGGTGATGACGATATGGGTGGCAATAGTAGTTGTCACTAGCTGCTGAGGCAGCCAGGCCATGAGAGTTGTATGTGATCTTAAGGTGTCAATAATAAAACTTTATTTTTTAATTACGGTTAGAGGAACCTTTCGTCTGTGTACGAATAGGATAGATTGGTAGTTTTTTTGTGATTAAAGTCAACTGGCGTAGCAATGTAGACCACTATACAACCAATTTTATTGAGATTAATTTTGTTGGTGCCATTGTTTTTAAGTATCCATTGCTGAAACATGTTTGGTTGTATTGCTCGATGGAGACAATACATTTGGTTATCGTTACTCGATGTAGGTGGCATGAGCTGCTGTCACTCGATTTAGGTGACAGTAGCGACTTAGTGGTTATCGTCACTCGATGGAGGTGGCATGAGCTGCTGTCACTCGATTTAGGTGACAGTGGCGACTTAGTGGTTATCGTCACTCGATGGAGGTGGCATGAGCTACTGTCGCTCGATTTAGGTGACAGTAGCGACTCTTTTGGTTGGTTATCGTCACTCGATGGAGGTGGCATGAGCTGCTGTCACTCGATTTAGGTGACAGTGGCGACTTAGTGGTTATCGTCACTCGATGGAGGTGGCATGAGCTACTGTCGCTCGATTTAGGTGACAGTAGCGACTCTTTTGGTTGGTTATCGTCACTCGATGGAGGTGGCATGAGCTGCTGTCACTCGATTTAGGTGACAGTGGCGACTTAGTGGTTATCGTCACTCGATGGAGGTGGCATGAGCTACTGTCGCTCGATTTAGGTGACAGTAGCGACTCTTTTGGTTGGTTATCGTCACTCGATGGAGGTGGCATGAGCTGCTGTCGCTCGATTTAGGTGACAGTGGCGACTTAGTGGTTATCGTCACTCGATGGAGGTGGCATGAGCTGCTGTCACTCGATTTAGGTGACAGTGGCGACTTAGTGGTTATCGTCACTCGATGGAGGTGGCATGAGCTACTGTCACTCGATTTAGGTGACAGTAGCGACTCTTTTGGTTGGTTATCGTCACTCGATGGAGGTGGCATGAGCTGCTGTCACTCGATTTAGGTGACAGTGGCGACTAATATGTGGAAAGCAATAATGGAGTAATGTTTATACCAAAACGATTGGTCAATTTTGATTTAATGGTAGATTCGCGTATGATTGTATGGTGTGTCAACAAAAAGTGGTTGTACTATCGCTTTATCCTTGGTTAAGTGTGGGTCAGGATAGGCCGAGACGAGACTTTGATATCGCAGTACCTTTTTGCTTTTTACGGCATCACACGGGGACGTGTGACTTGTCAGGATGGCCGTGTCGGAGAGTCAATGCAGATATTAATGTCGGTACATACGTTATTCGTCTACCCTCACTAATTCTATTATTTGAGTTATTCCGACGTGTATGTCGGTACCTGAGCTATTGTCGATATTCAACTACCCTCATTCTATTATTTGAGTCATTCCTTTGTGCATAAAAGACCGATGCGGTCGCAGCTAGGGCAGTCTTGGTTCTGGCGTGGCGCGGTGCACTTGTGTATCCTGCTAGTAGCTTAACCTCGACTCTTGTAAGGGTTAGTTTGTGTACACGAATTAATTGTTACATTCTATTGTGGGCAACTCGGACAGTGAAGGCGAGCGTTAATGCGCATTTTAAAGGCGGCGCCGCCTTAAACCTAGACTCGGGTCGCAACTCCCGGGCACTGCCTTGAGTTGTCTCTCTGCCACGCGATAGATCCGGTACCCGCTCGGTGAGTCCATTTAATATTTAGTAGTTCGGCTTCCACCCCGTTTCTGTGTAACTATCTTGTGTTAAATTACATTGTTAATAAATCAGTTCGGTCATCCGTCCGTTCTTCTCCTACCTACTTCTGATCTGCGACATATATATATATATAATTTTAGTGTAAAACATGTCCTCGTGAAATGCTGGCAAGAATGCTAGCATCAATTCTTCGTTTAATCGAAATACTGATTCTCTGGTCAAACAATGCACCACCTTTCTATTATGGCCAGGTACAAATTTGTTCAATTATTTCCTCATCAATCATTACCAATGGAAGCTATGCAATATTGGGTCAATACTCTTTTTGATGTCCTCCTTTGATTCAACTATAACGATAACAACATAAAGATATAATTTTGTACAAGTGAACAATATTTTTAAAATTATGTAATTTTTATCTTATCTTATACTATTAAACGAGCAATTCTTGTATATATAATTATATATTTTCTGAATCTCGTAATCGGCTCCAACGATTTTCGTGAAATTTAGTATTTAGGGGTTTTCGGGGGCGAAAAATTGATCTAGCTAGGATTCATTTTTAGGAAATGTCGTTTTATTCCTGTTTCTAGGCACTGAAAAAAATAGCTAAAATATAAATTAAAATTAGAATAAGAAGGTTAATTTCGCAGTTGTCATTAATGTTGTAATAGCTCAGGTGGGAAATCGGACGGTCGAGATTGACCGAGAAAACCATGGTTCAAATCTACTAAATTCTTTTTTCTTCTTTTTTTTAAATTTTACTTGTGATTTTTTATTTAAATAAAAATAAAATATAAAAATACCGAGAAAAAAAACAAAATAAAAAAATTAATAAAATAAAAATAAAAATACCGAGCTAGGCTCGGTCACCCAGAACTTTATATAATTAAAATGATCTCATCCCTATTTATATTGTTTCTATAAGGTACACAGCGAAACTTTTTATACAGCAGAACAATGAAAGAAAACAAATTAATATTTAAACATTTTTACAAAAAACTGTTTCTCAAAAATTTTCATATTGTTTAAAGGTAAATTGAAGGAATTAAAGGCGACGTCACTTTTAGCATCAAGTTTTAAAAGAAACCTATTGTAAGCTTTGGTTTACATACATGTGTGATGTTAATCATTATTTTTTTATATAAATATAGTTACTAAAACAAAACGTATATTTATTTTCCTACTTACGAATTTCCAACAATATACTTACGTACTCCTTCAATTATAGGAAACCTAGAACTAAATCTTATAAAGACTTATTAAAGTTAACATACAACATAACATAGATGTACTTAGAACTTAGAACGTACCTACTGACGTTAAGTTGAAGTTTAATTATGTAAAGGTTTAACAAGCTAAAAAAGTGTACACAATTTTTTAAGAAGTATAATATGTTTACTCGATGAGACGGTGGGAAAGTTGGGTGTGAAACTTTGCGGTGGCAGAACAGCAGCGTCACGTTGCCGACCTTTCCTTATGGGAGTTATGGTCCCGCGCTAATTAAGAAGTTCCAGTTCCATTCGATGGAAATTCTGCCATTTTAAACTTGTCACGAAAAGTTCGCCCTAAAATTAAATTAGTTAAAAGACGAACTGGATTTATAAAATAAGGTTCGAGTGAAGAGTATCGCCAATAGTCTTTAGTACAGTATAATTAACGTCATAGAACAAACAAAAGGAGTAATTTTATATAGGTATATTTTAAGCTCTGTAATTTGTTAAGTTAATGATTCACTAATTATTATTTGTACCTACTTCGAGTTTTAATTAAGACGGTAATGAAATTAAAATAACACTACCCAAATAATACTAGATAAAAACGTTTCATAATTGCGAACGAAATTAAAATTAAATAGTCTCTTTCCTTTTTTTCTTAATTTACATTCCTGTCCAGTATAAATATTCATGAATTCATGAATATTTATGTAAAACAAAAATGAGCCAGTTGATGTCAAATAACACAACTTTTAGCAATCTATAGGTCCGGTCGTGAAAGATATAGATTAGGTATAACGATGCAATTTATAAAAATTTAATATATATTCTGATCAAATAATTAATTAGGCTTCTACATTTTGACAAATTCTTTATTATGAAATTTTCAAAATATACCTACGCTTTTCCAGATAATCATTTCGTTGTACTTTTATATTCATTATTAGGTATAATAGGTCGGCCAAAAAGTCTTTTCGTATTTTGTAGTAAAAAGTTGCAATAAAATCTTTTTGGTTCTATTGATTGTTACTGGCTGGTTTTGATACCATGTAGAGATGATATTTTAAAAATGAAATTAAAAAGTAAAAAATGATATTCCACCACTTTTCATTTGTTTTTCTGTCCGTTAAATTGGGTGAATCCAACTAAGAAAGTTCAAATCAAAAAAAGAAAACATTTTAAAGTTTTACTTTAAAAAAAGGGAAAAATTTTAGCCCCGGATTTTGTGCTTAAGTTTTGAAATATAAACGTTATAGGTAATTTTGAGTTCATAAAAAATTCAGTACTAGTTTTTGTTTTTATTTTGAAACCAAAGGGTATGTATAAAGCGAACTTTTATAATATTAGTATAGATGTATAGATTTGCTCAAAAAAATTGTCGTTAGAAATGTTTTGTTATTTCATATCTATCTGGGCGGTGGGTACCTACTCGGGCGTGGTAATCATTGTTTTTCCCGCGTAAATACTAATTTCGCGGAAATTCCGGATAAAAAGTAGCCTATATGTTGCACCACAACCTACTCTATCTTATAGTGAAAGTCACATAAAAAGCGGTTCAATCGTTCCGAAGATTAGCCCGGACAAAGAGACAGACAGAGAGAGAGAGAGAGAGAGAGAGAGAGAGAGAGAGAGAGACAAACAAACAGACAGACAAATTTTTTATAATCGTTTGTTTGTGTTATAGTATCGTATGAAATCACAGCCATCTACTTCAATTTTTATAGTTATTAAGTTATATAACTTAATATCATTCGTCATCATTTCATGTATTGTGATTATGTTTATATTACTAGTAGGTACATAACACCGTATCATGCATACCTACGTTTCTCATATGAATATTTTATTCAGGTAGGGCACAGCAGAAAATATCTAGCTCAAAATTTAGAACAGCCCGACTGGGGAAGTACCTCAACGCTAGAGATGATCACAGATAAATAATACTGCTTTTAAGTAGTGTTGTGCTCCTGTGGTAAGGTAGGCAGAGCTCCGGGAGAGCGTAAGGGGTTAAGTTCACCAACGCACTAGCAATGCTCGTGATATCACAGGCGTACAAAATCTACGGTATCTGCATACCTTTATCTATACATATAATAAAATGGTAGAAAAGTCAAAACTGTACATTGAATATTTTTTTAAAAGAATACTTGGGGTGTGATCTACAATCGATACCGAAGCCAAAAATATAGTTTTTAGAATTTTTGTCTGTTTGTCTGTTTGTCTGTATGTATGTCCGGGATAAACTCAAAAAGTACTGCATGGATTTACTTCAAATTTGGCACGAATATTGTTTAGAAGTCGGGTCAGAACATAGGCTATATATTATCACGCTATCACTTACGGGGAACGAGCAGTGAACCTTTATTTCTTTAAATGTATGTCCGGGATAAACTCAAAAAGTACTGCATGGATTTACTTCAAATTTGGCACGAATATTATTAAGAAGTCGGGTCAGAACATAGGCTACATATTATCACGCTATCACCTACGGGGAACGAGCAGTGAACGCACGCAGACGACGTCGCGGGCAGCAGCTAGTAGTATAATAAAATGTTTACCCGTCCTTTAAAAACGTAAATTCAAGTACCGAGGATCGTGAGTGAAATTTAATTTATTTGTAAATTATTTGTATTAAAACGGTATTCAATGTCTGAGTTAATATTTGACATTTAATCAAATTCGCAGAAATTATAAGGAAATCAGAGGCGCACCATTATGATCATCGTTTTATTGAGGCAATGATATTAAATTTTATCTCAGAGCTGATTTATGAGAGCACGAGGAGCAATTTCCTTGGCGGAAGTGTCGTCATGACACTGTAGTTGCGTCACCTTGATCTTGATCACATTAATTGTAGGAAAGATTCCTTCCACGTTTTTTGATATCAAGTTTGTTCATATAAATCTACTTGTATTATATCAAAGAGACATTTATGTATTTGATTTAAATATTAAATCACGGAAAAGTATGCTACGTTTTGTCTTCATTTCATTTGAAGCCTTTACCACCTAAGTCGCTAAAGTATCGTTAAAATATTATGTTGGGTGACCCCATAAAACATTAAAATGTTTATTAATTGACAATAAATTAATTATTGTTAGAAACAAAACATGTACTTCTGTGTTAGTGGCAAATATCTAGTCAGCTTATGCAATGGCACCTCTAACTTTGTTGTAAAGAGGATATCTATAGTTTATTACTTTGATATATTATTTACAATTGTATATTATTACTAGCGACTCACCCCGGCTTCGCACGGTTGCAAAAACTATCAGTGTTCCTCTACTATATTATACATGTATTATACATATGAACCTTTCTCTGGAATCACTCTATTTACTAAAGAAAACCGCAACAAAATCCGTTGGACAGCGGGAAGCGGATATACTATCTAATAATAATATAACAATTAATTTTATTATTTTATTTGAAACAAATAGAGTTAATGTGGCAAAGTGCGCCTAGCGGGCAAGTGCACCTACCACAAATATCTCGAAAACTACCGATTGGATACTAGTAGTGACACTATATATCGATGCTACAAACTAAATCATAGTTCTTGGTGAAAGTCACAGATGGCTCTAGTCATGTGAGTTTGAGATACGCGCCATTTTATTTTCACTGATATTCAAAGTGGTGAGCAGAGATGACTATGGGTTGATCATCTTCGTAAATCTCAAGAAATCTAGTTTTTACCAACATACGAGTGAGGTAAATGCACAATTTAAATATTTTTCTTTAAGTTTCTGACTATATCTCACTCCTATCTAGAAAAATTTATATATTTTTTCGCAGTTAAATATTCTAACTTAAAATTTATATAGTTGGGGAAGTGCGCCATACTGACTTCTTATATGGCGCACTTCGCCGCAATCCAGAGGTTACAAACTTTTTAAAATGTGTCTTTGTTACAAGTCTTTATGTAACTTGCAAAGTTTTTTTGCTTGTTTGTATGGTCGGGTCAAATCTTGCAAATGAATTTGAAAAAGAAATCTTGAATGAACACGTTGGTCCATTTATGGTCAATTTGGGTGAGAATGCTATTTTTATGCATGACAATGCCCGACCTCATACAGATTGGATTGTGAGTGACTACCTTCAAGAGATGAACATTACTCGTATGGAGTGGCCAGCACGCAGCCCAGATGTCAATCCGATCGAGCATGCTTGGGACTAGCTAGGGAGATGCGTAAAACAATTACGCTTCGTGCGCTCAAAATTGCTCTCACAGAGGAATGGGAGAATATTCCCCAAAATCGTACAAAAAACTTGGTGTACAGCATGCTAAACTGGGTAAACGCAGTAATGGAAGCACGAGGAGGCAATACGAAATATTAAAATTCAAGAAAATCGTAATGTTGTCCAAAAATGTCATGTTTCCTATTTTTGTTTTATACTAGAAAATAAATATTACACTTAATGACTAACTTCTTATTTCAGTCCGTTTATAATACCAAATATTTAAGTAGTTCCATTTACGATAGGAATACCATGGGGTATTCCCATCGTAAATAAAAGAAAAAATATACTTGACACTCGATTATCAATATTTGGAAAAAAGGTTCATAGCCTCTGACTTAAGATTGTATGGCGCATTTAGCCGAAATTTGGTTTTAAATGCATAGATTCTTCTAGAATGTGGCTATGAAAAAAAAGTAAATATAATTCGTTTTGTTGCTTGTTTTCTTATAATAATATAAGGCTGTTTTTATTCTAATGCTATAATATTACGTTTTATTAATACATGGCGCACTTACCCGATTTGTGGGCAAAGTGCGCCTGGTCAGACTGTTTTCAAATTTTATGCTAAAATTCATTAATTTGCTGTCAGATTTTAATGACACGACATTGGTTGTTGTTACAAAACATCATAGATCCTTATGGTACCATGACTTAGTATCACTCGTGAACTTAAACACAAGAAATATTGCACCAAAGTCAACTATGAAAAAAGTATGGCGCACTTTGCCCCCTTGACTCTACACATCACGAATCTTAATGTATTTTTTAATCTAAACGAGAAAACATGATACTTTTTATGCGCATGTCATAGCCAGATATTTTGTATGATTTATTTATGAATGAATTTAAAAAGTAAACTACTTTTGTGAACTGACCTTAAAACTCTTTTTCAACTTATACTCCAATCTCAAGCAGCTGCTGTACTACTACTAAAAAAATATGAATTAAAAATACTTTTATCGATATCTACGTGTATTACATTAAACTTGGCAATGAAAAGCAAGACAGCTTTTCTTGTGTAGTAGTGCGAAACTGATATTAAAAGCTGACAGGCGCGGTTTCAATTCTTCTTCCGTTGGAATCTTTTTATTTATACCAATAACTATTATTCTTGTTTGGTGGATTGTTCGTATGGGTTTCTCCTTTATGTCTTAAAGCATGTTAGCTTATTGGTGCCGGTTGTTATCATAAACAAATAACTATTTTGTTTTTGGCAAGTTGGTTCTGTATAATGGACTTTTAGGTGGTCCTTTAGGTGCTTTCAGTTCGTTCGTTCTCGCACAACGTCACAAAAAAGTGACACCCTGAAGTTAGCTAGTCAACGAAGAAGAAGTTGGCAACGTGAATCTCATTAATCTCATCAATAATCTCATTGTGTCAATCTCAGAGATTTTTTTTAAGGAATTTAACACGTATCAAGAAACGGAACGAAGTCTTCTAGATCTGTGTTAAAAATGGGCGTTCCACAGGGATCGATTATGGGTCCTTTTTTTAAATATTATATATAAACGATCTGCCATTTTATGTTAAGGGTATTTGTGACATAGTGCTGTTTGCAGATGATACATCGCTTATATTTAAAGTTGATAGAAAAAAAGTAAATTATGATGACGTGAACATTACAGTTCTTTATCGCAAATTCAAGATTGGTTTAAAACAAACAACTTGGTTTTGAACGCCAACAAAACCAAGTGCGTTGTGTTTTCGTTGCCTCCAAATTATAATTTTGAAATAAATAACTAGAGTCTTATATAATGATACTACAGTTTTCTTCGGGGCTTGGACACAAAACTTCAGTGGAATTCCCATTTGTAATCCTTGAATGGTAGACTCAGCTCCGCAGCATTCGCAGTTAGAAAAGTACGACAACTGACCGACGTTGCTACTCCAAGTTTAATATATTTTAGCTAATTCAATAGTGTTATGTCTTACGGTCTGTTACTGTGGGGTAATGCTACAGATATTAAGACAGTATTTATTTTGCAAAAGAGGGCTAATCGCGGCATTTACGACCTTAGAGCTCGAGTCTCCCTACAGGATGTTTTTCAAAAGGTAGACATATTAACAATTGCTTCGTAATATATTTAATTTTATAATCACTAGAATATTCATTGCTTTTATATAAATAGCATCGCAATCGCAGTAAACACGAGAAGGAATAACAAAATTGTAACTCCAAGTTTCCGACTGCGCAAAGTAAACGTCTCTTTTCTGGGTTATGGTATTCGCATGTATTATAAAATCCCACAAACTATTTTGGAATTATCTCAACATAAATTTAAAGTTTTTATTAAAAAGAGATTAATAGATAAAGCGTATTATTCGGTACAGGATTACATAATTGATAAAGATGTGTGAGCTTAGTGACGCTGTATTTCAAGCAAGATTTTATTAATTTTGTACTAAAACACAGTTAATATACTATTTTCAAAAGAGTAACTGCGGAGTTTCTTGCCGATTCTTCTCTGCAGAAACTACATTCCGAATCGGTGGTAGGTGGTAGTTTTACTTTTACAATTAAAATAATAATCACTTTAAAATTTCAATTTGTAATATTACGATTCGAAAGTGCTCTTGGGGCCTATTTGAATAAAGTTGTTTTGATTTTGAAGTTAGCGAGCCAATGAAGTATAACTTTTTACTTGCGTATATAAGTACACACACACACACACTTTTTATGTATAAGTGTTTTAGTAATTGTTTTTTTTAAACGTAAAATGATTTATTTATGTAATAATTAAAATTGAGTCAAAATGTAGAATACATTTGGGGTTAAATTACACCTATATATATATTATGAAGACTGCCATAAAATATTCGATGTCGAAACATCAAATATCGTAAATTGTTTTCAGCTGGATATTACCTACATTATTAACAATTTCCATCAAACACGTTCCACGATAGTGGTAATTGACAGTATAAAATTTAATTAACGTATAAGTGACGTGATGATATGAGTAGGTTTAGTATTTGTGACAATATTGGTTATAGCCTTATAGGTATGTGAAGTAAATTAGGTATCAACTTAACCGAATCAACCTAAAACGTCCCACTACTGGGCAATGGTCTTTCTTTGCATATAGGAGCAGGATTGGAGTTGAATTCACCATGGTGCTTCATTGCAAGTTGTCGAACATGCAACCGCCGATGTTTAGGCGAATTTTCAAACTACACCAGAACTTTCTTTACGCACGCTTGACATGGGGAGTAGACTGGTGAATGCGTGACGAGAGCGTTACGAAAAGTGTGATCGGGCGAGGCGAACGGAAGTTGAGAAGGAGATATAAGTTAGTAAACATGGAAAGAGAGAGAGAGAGTTACGTTACGTAAATTACTGTAGTGACAAGAGAGAGGCGCGAGCACACGAAACTAAAGAAGTTTTACTTCAGTCGTGTGGTCTAAAGCCTACTTATTTTTTTTATCCTTTTTATTGTATATGCACACAAAGGATTTACAATGATCTCATGTAGTGTATTAAATGAAATAATTATATAACTATTATCGCAGGCTATACACCTGTTAAAAGATTTCAATTGAAATCACTGCAAGGATACGAGAGAGTGAAAATTTAACATGAATTTTAAAGATATCGTTCAAAGCTTTAAATTTATAGAAAAGTGCATGCATTTTCCATCGCCGCTGTGCAGCGTGTTCACTACAACTGCATCGACATATGTGTCACAGCTGCATATGACGTGGGCAAATATTCGATATTGCGCCGCTAACTCGCTATTCGCCTTCAAAAACAAAGTACCAATATTGATTGATCGGTACGTTGAATACTCCGTATTAGGGTGGATTTAGATTTTAGACCAAACGAACAAAGACCTAGAGCTAGAACAAGAGCATTATTTCTTGATTTTATGTGTAAACGAAGACTCGTATTCATATAAATAACAACGAAAGAATGCTCAACGCCTGTTTATACTAAAATAATTTGATATGTTACTGTAAATGCACGAATTATGGTAAATCCTAAGATTTAAGAGTAAAACCTAAGATTTACCAACTCTTAATGGTACTAAATTCTAATAGTAAAAGCCCGAAAAAATTGTCCCATTTTCAAAAATCCTTACATTTACCAACTCATGTCGGTAAATCCTTACGCTTACGCTTAAATCTTAGGATTTACCGTAGTTCGAGCTTTTACAGTAACAGATATAGGTAGTGGGGATAGAATGAGCATTCGCTCGTCTGATGTAAATCGACCTTTAAAGAGATTGTTTTTATAGTTTGTCGATGTTATTATAAATGTAAAACGTTTGTTTTTATACGTTATTGAATTGTTGAACGTTTGTTATAAAATACTTTCTGTGATCTGTATTTTATACGTTATTGAATTGATATTTCAATAAATTTGTTAGTATTGGAATGCGTTGTTATTCTGAAGTTACTTCAATGCTAAAATTTTGTTAGATTTTGATATATATATTTTTAACGTAAATCTCAAAATATTAAGAATTAAGCACGAAGGAAATTTTTTGATTGTAAAAACAAGTTATATAAATATGGAACGGAGGAACAATAGCTTCAGTGTTTTTAAAAAGCATGATCCTAGCATAGCCGATGTTACTAATGGTTTGTTGGGTGATGCTCATCATAGAAATAAAAATAATACTAAAAAATAGTCTTCAAAGCTTCGTTTATGACAGCGTAACGACGTCATGGAGCAGGGTTTCCCAACCTTTGTTTTGTTGAGGCTCCCCAGACTATTAATAATTTTTTCATGCCCCTCTCCATTTACATTTTCAATAAATACAAAAAAAACGCACTTTTATATGTACTTAAAAGCCTTTAATTTTAATTCTAATAAACACTTTTTAATATTTGAAATTAAAATAATAAACATTTTATCAAAAAAAAAAAGATGGAAGTCATCTTTCATTGACGAATCAGCCTTCATTTCTAGAAATTCTACATTCGTCTTCTCTTCTTTTCATTATCTATTTTTGAAGTTTTCACTTGTAGCACGTGTGAATTGCACGCATGTTTTTTTGTTTTTATTTTTTTGCCTGTTTGCCCCCTCAGTGGTATGAAAAAAGAAATAAATTACAAACGCTTTCCGCCCCCCTTGACATCTCTCTACGCCCCCCTTGGGAGGCGTGCCCCACTGGTTGGGAACTCCTGTCATAGAGAGGTCCAGTGGCTGAAGTCCAAATGAATCAACACACTGATTGCGGCCGTATTTATATATACACTTCATTGCACGTATATACTATATACATGTGCACCTTAACTATTTTAATAAAGTTTATTAAACATTATACATATTTACAAGACACAACTTAAGAACTAAATATTTACAGATAGTTTTGATACAAATCATGTCCGCGTGGAATTGTGCCAAGAATGCTAGCAGCATTTCCCCGTTGAATGGCTATGCCGATTCTCTGGGCAAAAAATGCACCAGCCCTCTTGTCACCAGTGGAGGCAATAAGGCGAGGAGTTATCTCATTTAAGAACTTTTTTGCACTGCTACTCCAAGGTCCAAGTGTTTCGACTGCAAACGGCACAAAGATGTAATTTGGAATTAGTGACGAATATTTATGCCGTTTCGTCATTTCAGCTTTTTCCGCCGCGGCACCCGCTTCTAAGGCTGTTTCCCTGACATGAGACGGAGCAAGTGTGTCAACGCAGGTTGCGTCCCACAAAAGCGCCCGTCCCCTTTCCCAGGGAACCAACGTCAGTCCATCAGGTCTCTTGCCATCATCGCGACTAATTCCAGTAGGCTCGATAAGAGCAGGAACGTCGATGGTGGCAAGAGCTCTTTTTATGGTATCATTTAGGGAACCGTGGCTGAAAAACCTACCCGAACTCTTGTTGCAGGAAAGGCCGTGTAGTCCGAAAGAATCTACCTCCTTTCCGCACGGACATCTGTTTTCAAAGCACAGTGGAGTTCCCAACCGGAGACCGACAGCAACTCTAAAACTTTCATTGTCTAAAAGTGTCCCAAGATTTTTTGACGGCATTGCGTGTAACCAGTGACCTGACTCTTTATTTGATAAAGCTAGAAGCCTGGCACGGTTTTTGTCACTTGTAAGATTTAGCGTCAAATTTATATGAGTATTGTGAACTATTGGCATATCCCAAAGTTTTTGTTTTGTAACATCCTTCGGGATATCGCCATTAGGACACCTTAACTTCCAATTTTCTATTGCATCTGTAGCATCTGTAATTTCGACTGAATTTGATTTTAAAATGTCAGAACATAGACCCTTAATACTATGCACAGAAGCAAGAAAAGCAGGAAGAGCGACACTAGAAATTTTTCTTTTATTTTAATTTACATTTTAATAAATCAAATGCAAATTAAAATAAAAGTACTAATTTTTACATTAAAATGATCAATCAACAGCTTATGACCTAAGTATAAACAATGAAATTATCAAATTGAATTAGTTCAAATGAAACGCACTATAGTTATTCAAAGTAAGGAACGTCAACGATACCGACTCTAAGCTGCAAGATAAAATACCGATAGAACTTTTTCAAATTTCGTTATAAGCAAACAAAAATTCAAGACAAACCAAATAAACTTTCAATTTAAAGGATGCCGCATAAATATTTAACGCTCAGCAAAAGGCAAATTTAAACCAAATCAGTGACAAGTGAAGCAATTATAATTATTACGAAAATGAACTATTAGCTACCGAAACGACTTGAAGAAACGTCTTGAATTTACAGTGAAACAAAAAATTGATTGTCTGTAAAGTTGGTTTACGGACGATAGTTTAACGTCATAACAAAACATCTCCTCGGACGCATAGGCCAATCGAGTGGAAGAGAGATAGATGCGGCGCAAGCCCACAATGAGCGTAACGGGACAGTGAACGTAACGCTATGCGTAACGCTATGAGCGTAAAGCTACAATGAGTCATCCTTTTTCGTACATGCAGCCGGCGTTCATCGATTTATTAGACGTTGTGACGTCAAAAAGTTCTTAATTTTTCTCGACTACTCGTTACATAATACAATATACTTGTAAATGAGAGGTCTTCACTAGTAAAGCAAAAGTATTTTTTAGTAACTACATCTAGTTTGTTGAGCCCGACGTCACCGATCACGACACAAAGTCACGGTACTATTTATCTAATTTTTACGACACGTTATTGATTTTGGATATGATAAAAGTGAAGCTGTGAACTCTATTATAAATCATATTTATTTATACGCAGTAGTTTAAACGCAAATCAAAGACTGTGTGATAATATGCATAATTTTGTATTTAGTGATTGTATATTAATCTAGTTTTCTGCTTCTTACACGCTTCATTTTAAAATATAGCCGATGTCGCTTAGTGATAATGTACCTACAGAGTTTTACTGGTGAAAGAGAGTTTTTAAAATTATTGGTCTAGTTGTTTTTGAGTTTATCAATTACAAAAATGAAAAATATAATTGTGTTTCCTCGAAAACGAAAAAAAAAACGACTTCAACTACATGGGCTACATGACACCCATCACCTTTTGATTAACACAAAAATCATCAAAATCGGTCCACCCAGTCAAAAGTTCTGTGGTACACACATTAAAAAAATAAAAATACAATCAAATTGAGAACCTCCTCCTTTTTTGTAAAAATATCAAACCTTTTGTATTTATAATACAGAATAGAAAACATAATTATATTATAAATTTATATTTTGATTATTACTTTTGCACTTGTTACCTTTATGCCGTGTTTTTTTTGGCCAGCGACTATCGTAGCTTATAGACGTCTGCAATACCAGGAGCATCGCAAACGCGTTATCGACCATATCCACAATTCCCCCAGGAGCTCTGGTCACCTTACTCACCAACAGGAACATAACACTGCTTGAAAGCAGTATTATTTAACTGTGATCTTCTGCAAGGTCGAGGTACTACGCTCCTACCCTGGCACAGCAGGAAATTTCCTGCTGTGCCTTACCTCAGTTAGAAACGTGTGTTAGTGGTTACGGCAGTAAGGAATATAGCCACCCCCTCACTTCCGGTGGGGTTTCGTAAGAGGCGACTAAGGGATAACATAGTACCTACCACTTCCACCGTGGAACTTAAAAAGCCGACTAATGGCCGGATAACCATCCAACTGCTGGCTTTCAAATACACAAGCGGAAGACGGGCAGCAGCGTCTTCGGTGCGACAAAGCCAGCCCTGCGGTCGCCAACCCGCCTGCCCAGCGTGGTGACTATGGGCAACACACATGAGTTCATGCCATTTTTGGCGCGAACTTGGGAGGTCTATGTCCAGCAGTGGACTGCGAATTGCGATAGGCTGAAGTATGATCACTTTTACTTCAACACGTCTTTTAATGTCAATTTTAAAAAAAATGCTTATTTAATTACGTAGTGTCTCGCTGGGTGAGATATACCACGAGCTCGCTAGTTGATTCTGTCAGTCACTATTATGGGATTGTGCTGACCTATGTGAAATCGTAGCAGTGCTTATTCATAGTACTTGTAAATGGTGATACACGGCAAAATACATATAAGGGTAAACCTAGACTTGGGGCGGGAATCGAAGCCTTGCAGCGGAAAGCAGAGTTGCTGCCAACTGCGCCTACGGGCTAGTTAATCTATTACTATTATATATAACACGTGGTTTAATAAGTCCCGAGACTAAGTACTAAAAAAAGGTCTTTTTTATAAAATTAATTTTTATTCATCAACATAGTCTCCTATTATTTTTATTTTTGTGTTTACCCACACATCAGGGAATTCGAAAATGTTTTTTATTATCATATCAAAATTTTCGACCCAGCGGGATTTGAACCCGCACCTTCCGACAATCCGTGTCCGGTGCTCTTAGCCGTTAAGCTATGGGCCCATACCCCGAGGAATCGAAATTCTTGATATGATTTTATTCGGTTTAAGCAACCGTGGTGCCATCTATAGCGAGCTCTTTACATCACTTCACTATTCAAAGTTTCATATTACAATGAAATTCTTTTGACAAGAGACGACACTAAGCTATTTTCAATTCCTATTATTTTTATTTTTGTGTTTACCCACACATCAGGGAATTCGAAAATGTTTTTTATTATCATATCAAAATTTTCGACCCAGCGGGATTTGAACCCGCACCTTCCGACAATCCGTGTCCGGTGCTCTTAGCCGTTAAGCTATGGGCCCATACCCCGAGGAATCGAAATTCTTGATATGATTTTATTCGGTTTAAGCAACCGTGGTGCCATCTATAGCGAGCTCTTTACATCACTTCACTATTCAAAGTTTCATATTACAATGAAATTCTTTTGACAAGAGACGACACTAAGCTATTTTCAATTCCTATTATTTTTATACCACCACGTTGTGGCACCACGGTTGCTTAAACCGAATAAAATCATATCAAGAATTTCGATTCCTCGGGGTATGGGCCCATAGCTTAACGGCTAAGAGCACCGGACACGGATTGTCGGAAGGTGCGGGTTCAAATCCCGCTGGGTCGAAAATTTTGATATGATAATAAAAAACAACATAGTCTCCTCCAAGAGCGATACAGTCCCTCCAACGCTTTTCTAACTTTTCTATCCCATGTGTGTAGAACGATTTGTCTTTGGCTTCAAAATAAGCCTCCGTTGCTGCGATAACTTCACTATTTGAGTCAAACTTCTTACCCTGAAGCATTTTTTTGAGGTTTGCAAACAGCCAGTAATCGCTGGGGGCCAAGTCTGGCGAATAAGGGGGATGAGGAAGCAATTCGAAGCCCAATTCGTTAATTTTGGCCATCGTTCTCATAGACTTGTGACAAGGCGCGTTGTCCTGGTGAAACACCACTTTCTTTTTGTTCATGTGAGGCCGTTTATCCGCAATTTCGTACTTCAATCGCTCCAATAAGTACATGTAATAGTCACTATTTATATTTTGCCCCTTTTCAAGGTAGTCGATGAAAAGTATTCCATGCGCATCCCAAAATATAGACGCCATAACCTTACCGGCCGATTTCTGAGTCTTTGGACGCTTCGGGTGGCTTTCACCAGCCGCTCTCCACTCCGCTGCCTGCCGATTGGATTCCGGAGTGAAATGGTATATCCAGGTTTCATCCATTATTACATACCGACGTAAAAATCCTTTTTATTATGATTCATCAGCGCCAAACATCGCTCTGAATCATTGATACGTTGTTCCTTTTGATCAGTTGTAAGCAAACGCGGCACCCACTTAGAAAAAAGCTTTTTCATGGCCAAATTTTTATGTAAAATAGTGAAAACACTACCAGCTGAAATCTTCACTATCTCGGCTATCTCTCGCACTTTTACCTTCCGATCTTCCAATACGATTTTGAGGACTTGGTTAATATTTTGTTGAGTCACTGCTTCATTTGGACGACCTGAGCGTTCCCCATCATTGGTGTCCATGCGACCGCGTTTGAAGTCGGCATACCACCGACAAATGGTTGCTTTAGAGGGAGCTGATCCTGCATAACATTTTATAAGCCATTGCTGTGCTTCAACGGTATTTTTTCCCATTAAAAAACAATGTTTTATCAACACGCGAAACTCGTTTTTTTCCATTGTATCGAAATTACAACCGTAGCGTCACTTAAATGTTTCAAAATCAATAATTTTATTGTTCCATTTTTAAAAATTTGACACATATTCTTGTATTGATAGCCAGTACTTTTTAAAAATCAAAAGAGTTTTTAATATATGCGCCATTTCCAGGTCAGTCTCGGGACTTATTGAACGATCTAGTACAATTATAATATTTGGTTTGTCAGTTTTCTCATAAAATTACATTTAATAGCGTCCTTAGCTTCCGCACCTTGATAGTATCGTTTTTCATTTACAGTCCATTTCTATAATGTAGAGCGAGGTCTTCTGTGATAGTTATAGCTTTGATCATAAACCTATAATATACATCCGCAAGTTTCACATTTAGTTTCTCTTTGTAGCGAAAGAGGAACATAAATATTTTATTTCATGTGATGGTTGTTCCGTATTTTATTATTATTTCTTTTTCTTTTTCGTAATAATTTCAAGACCTTGTGTAAGTTTTTTTTTGTGTTAAATGGGAAGTTATTAAATTTTTATTTAGTAGGTATATTGCATAATTTATTTTGTGTTTCATTCCTTATTTTTAGGGTTTCATACTTAAAAGCTTTTAATGGAACCCTATTAAAAGACTCAGTTCTTTGTCTGTAAATTACTTTAATGGGGTTTATTCTGGAAATCTTAAAAATATGACTCGCATAGTTTCTACTTAGTGTACAGATTACTACGGTTGTTATAATAATGTTTATGTGATAAAAAAGCTAAATGATTTCCCGCAGAAGATCTATAGGTAGGGATCCCTAGTACAAATTTTTCATCTGATTAGTATCAAGCTAATTTTCTAGGAGTAGCTTCATTTTGATGAGACGAACAAAAAGTTCCTCTTCGAAAACTCTCGATTGTGGTAGATAATAGAGTTAGCAGGAGATAGAGCAGCAGTGAGCGGAGGACCGGGATAACGTACCACGCAATTTGTAGGACAATATAACCATCAAATTATATAAATATCAACTAACTAAAAGAAAAAAAAATCAGAAAAAAATCAAATTTTGATGACCTTACGAGGTCATCAAGTTGATGAACTCGTAAGGTCATCAAAAATTATTACTAACCAGCTGATTTTTTTTCTTTTAGTTAAGGCGGTATGCCAAGCAAATAACCTTGAGCATTCGTTCCCTCTTTGCCGCACCCCACCTCTCGCGGCACATCTAGCGGCATTTGGTGAACAACTTACAAATACACGTAAAAATTACAGATCTAGGGATCCGCAGACCGCACGGCATTCAATAAAAAAATATATTATTTTTTTATAAGAAATAAATGTTAATTGGTGCGTATATATTTTAGGTAATGAATTCAGTGACTACACTTACGTTCAATAAATACTAACAATGAAGTATAATTACTTAAACTTACAAATAACTAGCTGACCCGGCGAACTTCGTACCGCCTAACAGTCGATTCTTTAATTATTTTTTTTAAATACTTATTTTGCTATTCGGGATAACGGCAATTTGGGTCAGCTAGTAAGATAAAAAAAAAGAAAAAAGAAAGTTGATAAGTCAATAATTACATTAATTATGTAAAAAAAATAATTATAAATTAATATATTGACAAATATTGAGATTAATATTTATACGATACTAACGTCACTCAATTGCTATTCGGGATAACGGCAATTTGGGTCAGCTAGTAAAAAGATTAAAAAAAAGAAAAAAGAAAGTTGATAAGTCAACAATTACATTATGTAAAAACAAAAAAATATATAAATTAATATATTGACAAATATTGACATTAATATTTATACGATACTAACGTCACTCAATTGTTTTGTCTTACTGAAACCCCTCCACTAAAACTTAAACTTTATGGTATGGTATTAAAGTTCAAATTGACTTTTAAGTATTATTACGAAACTTTTGTATGGGAATATAGAATAGTGTTGTTTTCAGACTTTTCAGGCAATTTTTCTAATTTTTCGTAAGAAAAATCTGTTCAGCTGCTCTCGAGATTTGCTCTTAGCAACACATTCATCACATTTCATTTCATTTCACAGACATTGTAAGTAGAAAAATAAAATGAAAACAATAAATTAAATTTTATTATATACTAGCTGACCCGTCGAACTTCGTACCGCCTAACAGTCGATTCTTTAGTTTTTAACCGACTTCCAAAAAAGGAGGAGGTTCTCAATTCGACTGTATTTTTTTTTATGTATGTTAGCTCAGAACTTTTGACTGGGTGGACCGATTTCAATCAATTTTGTTTTAATTGAAAGGTGTTGCGTGTCATGTGGTCCCATTTTTTTTAAAATAAGATCTGACAAGTACTTTTAGAGTTATATCGAATAATGCGTTTTTACTTGACTAATTTTTCGTCGACCTACGTTGTTTTATACCGCATAACTTTTTCCTCAGTGTACCGATTTTGATGATTCTTACGTTAATCGAAAGCTAATACTTGTCATGTAGTCTTCGTGAAATTAGATCGAGATCTGATTACAACTTTTTGAGTAATCTTTAATAGCGCGTATTTACTTGACATTTTTTCGTCTTATTATGTTGTATTACTTGTCGATGTAATTGAAGTCGGTTTTTTTTTCGTTTGCGAGCAAACACAATTATTAATTTTTTAAATACTTATTTCTACTATTGGTGACACCGGGTTACTGGTTAGCTATAAAAAGTAAAGAATATATTAAAATATTGACAAATATTGACATTAATATTTATACGATACTAACATCACTCAATTGCCTTTCCGGAACCCCTCCACTAACTCTTAAACTTTATTGTATGGTATTAAAGTTCAAATTGCCTTTTAAGTATTATTACGAATCTTTTGTATGGGAATATAGAAAAGTGTTGTTTTTAGACTTTTCAGGCAATTTTTTTTAATTTTTCTCACCGTAACAACCATCCTCGTACTTCAAGGAATATTATAAAAAAAGAATTAGTGAAATCGGTTCAGCTGATCTCGAGATTTGCGCTTAGCAACAAATTCAGCGATTCATTTTTATATACATATTATATAGAGATTTTTTTATTTTAACGTAGGTCTAGGTAAAAAGTAAAAACCATGGTCAAATTAAATTAGCTAGCAAAACTCTTTATCATGGGTGTCATTTCTATAATTTTCAAAGGTGCTAAAACCATTGTTTAGATACCTACACAACAATAGCGTTTTTAAAAAAAACTCAATAGTTTTAAATACACACTTCCTTACTTCCTTTCACAATAAATAACAAACAAAAAAAACTCACCCAAACAAAAGTCAACAAAAAATGCTAACAATATGCTAATAAATTATTATTGTTTACTAGCTGTGCCCGCGACTTCGTCCGCGTGGAATTAAAAAAAAAATTATTGTTCAGTTCGCAGAGATACAAAATAAAAATAAAAGTAACACAGCCTATTACATCAGCTATCTGTCTGTGAAAGTCCCGTCTGAATCGGTCAAGCCGTTTCAGAGATTAGCCGGAACAAACTGACAGACAGACAGACAACAATAAATTGTAAAAAATGTAATTTTGGTATATGTACCGTGTATACATGGATATGCATTTAGTAAAAGGATATTATTTTATTATTACAAACGGACACTCCACTTTTATTTATTTGTATGTATAGAGTATAGACGTATCTTATACTATTAAACGAGCAATTCTTGTATATATATATATTTTCTGAATCTCGGAATCGGCTCCAACGATTTTCGTGAAATTTAGTATGCAGGGGATTTCGGGGGCGAAAAATTGATCTAGCTAGGATTCATTAAAAAAAAATGTCGTTTTATCCCTGTTTTTAGGCAATAAAAAATATCATTAGAATACGAAGCTTAATTTCACTACTGTGACCATAACTGTAATAGCGTAATTAGGAAACCGGCGGGTATCAAATCGTGTTGACCCGGGTTCGAATCTCAGTCTCCAGATTAATATTTTTTCTTTTTTTTTAATTTCACTCGTGATTTATTATTTAAATAAAATTAAAATATAAAAATACCGAGAAAACTAAAATAAAATAAAATGAAAATACCGAGCTAGGCTCGGTTACCCAGGTACTAGATTTATAATATGACGTGAGCGTGCGCTAGCCGAGACGGTGACAAACGACACAAGCTTCTCCCTCCAAACCTTGCGGCAGACTGAATTCCAAATCACCGCGCTTGAGTACAGTAGTGAATACGCCCAGATTTTAGAAAAAAATCAATAACACATCAAATTTAGGTCTTTTCGAAAAAATTTTTCATGCGAATTGTTTCTTATTAAATTGTCAATCCATTAGTGTCGGTAGCAAAATAAAATAATGTTTACTTCACGAGGGGACGCACAGTATCAGTAATTATTTCTCATTTTTGTGGTTTCGTTGTAAGGCGATTATTTAAAATGTAATCCTTTAAAAAAATAAAAAAAATGCACCATCATGTAATCAAAATTATGTAGAAATTAAATGTGTTTGTATTAGTTTGATATTTCTTTCCAATAAAAAGTAGATAGCTTCAAAAAACTGCACAAAAAACGGCTAGCGCGGCGTTTTGCCCCCCCCAGGCGCCTTAATTAATATTTATATAATTTGATGGCAATATTGTCCTCCAAATTGCGTGGTACGTTATCCCGGTCCTACGTGCACTGCTGCTCTATCTCCTGCTAACTCTATTATCTACCACAATCGAGAGTTTTCGAAGAGGAACTTTTTGTTCGTCTCATCAAAATGAAGCTACTCCCGGAAAATTAGCTTGATACTAATCAGATGAAAAATTTGTACTAGGGATCCCTACCTACTATTTTAATAAAAACATATTTACTTATCATAATAATTTGTCCACCAACCCGCATTGGAGCAGCGTGGTGGATTAAGCTCCGATCCTTCTCCTACGTCGGGAAGAGGCCTATGCCCAACAGTGGGATATTACAGCCTGAATCGTTACCATAATAATGGTACGGATTGTGATTATTAATAATAATGAAATATTTCATTTTTCGTTCGTTAAAAGATCGTTAAGTTCGTATAAGATTTGACGGGTAACAGAGTTAATACTTGGGTATCAAAAGATTATAAGAGTTTTGCGAGTCTCAAGAAGCCGCAGAAACGTCCAGGAAATTTTAATTAAGCCGCCAATGCTTTTATTAAAATTACAGGTAAGAGAACAAAAGCAATCACTTCGGATCGTCTCTTATAAATGTAAGTTTTGTTAGACGTATTTTATTGTGTTTTTGTTTTGTTTTAATTATCTTAGGTTTATTCTAATAATTTTCAAACTCGAAGTCTCTTTGTTTAATTTTGTCCAAGAGTAAAATAGGACCACCATATTTATTTAAGCCTGACTTTGCATTGACTGTTGAACGGTTCATTTATATTCATTGGATAACAGTGAGATGAAATGAGGCTGATGATACGATTTAGGTACCTATTTAATGCATTTTGCACATATAGTCTTGCTTTTACGTTGCTTGGTAAACAAAAAATTAGCCTTGACCACTTTTCGATAGGCAAGTTATCATAGGCATATTTGTTTATAAATTATATTTGATAAAAAATAAGTCTCATCGAGTTATCAGATCGGTGAAGGTCGCTCTTCCACGTCTCTTAGACCAAAACTTCGAACTTTGTCACCTGACAAATGAAAATTAGTACTATTAGTATTCGTAAAATTGTTTCATTTAAACTGTAGCCTTTTTGTTTAGAACATTTTGGTTTCAAAACAGATTTCGGACCAACTGTGTTTGTGTGGGCTAAAACCCTGGAATGAATTAAGTAATCAATTTCAATTACTCAATTAGTGAAATATATATTTTTAATAAACTTTAGTTGTTAAATTTACTTATGAAATTGAATACTCTAATTATCAGGTGTCGGTTAATCATAATTAGGTAAAACGTAATCCATGTTTTATTTACAGTCGGTTGAGTTAGAGAGTAGAAATCTAAACGCATATGGACAAATACCAACATTCTTTATTTAATAGCATTTCTAATCCTTGCCTTTCTATTTAGTTATTCTTTAATTAATATTGTTAGATAAAAATGTTGATAATTGGATTTTATTTATTGATATGAATATTCATAATTTATTTTATCTTCGTTAAAGCTTTTCTCATGGAAATAATTTTGCGAAAAAAATAAATAAACAGATCAATCAGAAAAAATAATAACTTTTGACGGTTTCGCAATTTTACACCGAAGTCAGGAATAAATTTAATAAACGGGTCCTTCGTTGATATAAAAGCAATTGACAATAATTATCCTTGACTGTCTGCGGCGTCAGAATATTTTATGAAGAGGACCAATTAAATTGAATTTCTCTCAACAAGGAAAATTGACGCTATTTTATTTTAGTATTTAGGAGTCGTCTCAGTCTTTGAAAATACGAGTACTTATGAATATAATATTAATAATAATGTTATTACTTATATAGTTATTTGCTTAGTAAATAAACTTTTATTTAAAAGTATACTTATAATTGTGTGATAAAAAAAAATGAAATAATTAAAGTAGGCGCAATAAATTATTATAATGTACTATATATACACGCTATTTTTAATACACTAATGACTATTAATATATGATATAAAAAATGAATTCATCATCATCATTCATCATTTCAGCCTAACCTCGCAGTCCACTGCTGGACATAGGCCTCCACAAGTTCGCGCCAATAATGGCGTGAACTCATGTGTTTTACCCATAGTCACCACGCTGGGCAGGCGGGTTGGTGACCGCAGGACTGGCTTTGTCGCACCGAAGACGCTGCTGCCCGTCTTCGGCCTGTGTACTTCAAAGTCAGCAGTTGGATGGTTATGTTGTTAAATAATGAATTATATTACATATATCATAATAAAATAAAAGAATTTTAATTTTATAATTAATATGATATTTAAAAAAATAATTGTGTTTGCTCGCAAACGAAAAAAAACCGACTTCAATCACATCGACAAGTAATACAACGTAATAAAACGAAAAAATAGTCTAAATACGCGCTATTAAAGATTACTCAAAAAGTTGTAATCAGATCTCGATCTAATTAAAACAAGACTACATGACAAGTATTAGCTTTTGATTAAAGTGATAATCATCAGAATCGGTACGCCGAGTAAAAAGTTATGCGGTATAATACAACGTAGGTCGACGAAAAAGTAGTCAAGTAAATACGCATTATTAGATATAACTCTAAAAGTACTTGTCAGATCTCAATTAAATGTAAATGGGACCACATGAAACGCAACACCTTTCAATTAAAACAAAATTGATCGAAATCGGTCCACCCAGTCAAAAGTTCTGATCTAACATACCTACATTAAAAAAAAATACAGTCGAATTGAGAACCTCCTCCTTTTTTGAAAGTCGGTTAAAACAATATAACCTGACAAACAAATTCTTAATAGCTTCATTTATACGCAATTTGGCTGTTCTACTGTGATAGATCATGTGTATCCATTACGCCTAAGCATATAAGTTTCCGTTTATGCTGTAAAAGATATTTCTGTTACTTACCTACTTGGCGTTTATTTAACTTACTGAATTGATGACATATACGCCTATTCTAATGTTTAATATATACAAAACCTGCAATTTACGTATAAGTTTTTCGCAAGATGATTTAAAAAAAATTCCTCATACTAAGTTTCTATATATTATTACGCAAGTGTGCATGTAGGCCTTTTAAATTTCCATTATCAAATTATGAAAATTTGAAATTTTGATATGCAAGTTTATGTATATTTTTGTAGTTTTTAAATCCAATATCTTTTAAAACATGATTTTATATTGGAAATGGGAGTAAAAAAAAAATAAATAAAAAAGTTTGCCGTATCTTATTTTACTTCTTAACTTTATTTATATTGATATAAAATTTCGTCTTTCATGAATTATTATTTTAATATTATTATTTTAATAAGTAATGAGTTAAGCCCACCAGAAAATTTTTCCGTTATCAAAAACACGTATGGCGCATATACTGTTAATATGTATCTGATGCGCTCGAGTACCTACCTATTTCTTTGTGAGTGACTAAAAGCTCTACTGCTGAAACGAACTGATCGAATCTAATCTTAACAATCCAATACGTCCCGACGACGCTCAAGTAAATCCATATTTAGCATTATGTCGTCCACTATCACAACAATATGAATAAATTAAAGCAATAATTATAAATTGATTTGATTTTTGTGACGTCTTAAGGTGCTACGAAGTATAAACGCTTCAGAACCTTGTCTCAAGAATGTTAGTTAACTATTACTTAGCAAGTAAATTATTGCACTCCACGGTAGTTAATGAACTTGAAGTGAAATGTTGTACGAGCGTGAGCGAAAAGGTTGGAAAGTATTTATAATTTTTTTAACCGACTTCAAAAAAGGAGGAAGTTACTCAATTTGACCGTACATATATATATATATTTATGGACGTTCGAGGATAACTTCGTCGTTCGTGAACCGATTTTGATAATTCTTTTTTTGTTGGAAAGAAGATATCCCAAGGGTGGTACCATGATAAGGAAACCAGAATCTGATAATGGAATCCCAAAGAAATCGAGGGTAACCCTCGAAAATCGTAGTAACGACTAGTGAGTTTGTTAATTTTTTTCGTTGTATTACTTGTCGATGTAATTGAAGTCGGTTTTTTTCGTTTGCTTGCAAACACAATTATGTCGTAATATTAATCTTTACTGTTTAGCTTGATATAAAATAGCTGTCGATTTTTTTTTTGTAATTTATTCACTGATATTTTGATTACTATTCTTTTTCAACATGCTGCTATATTTTATAGCCATTTCCAGTGAGTACGTTTTTAACGCAAAAATATTTTTTAAACTGCTAGATTCGGACCGGTAGACGTTGAGATTAAAAACTGGCAGATAGCTTTTCTTTCCGTAAACTTTGCTCTATTACTGTTTGTTATGTGATTATTAAGAAGCTTTGGAATTTAATCCACGCTATTACTTTATTTTGGATTGGCAAATATATGTCCTCGTATCTCTCGAGAGTCCACGAACAGACCTTTTGTATTATTTATACGGATATTTATAAAAACAATTTTGCTTTAAACATTAGTTAAGTACGTGACTACGTGCAATTAATTTCTCACTGCAGCGTCCCCTCGATCTTAATGAGCGGGTGTGACCGCACTACAGGCATCCCACATGCAAATATATTACAATTCTTCTCACAACTTGCGGTCGTAATGGGTGGTGATCGAGGCTCGTTAACAGGACACGCTTTAGTGGACAAAGGTAAATGGGTTTTAATGCAAAAGCTAACACGCCACATGTTACGAATTTTAAGTCGTGCATTCTATTTAGAAGCCCGTAATCAAATCTAATACGAAATAATCTTAAAATTACAATGAACATATCGGTTATACGAAAACTTTCATATTGGTAAATCTTTCCTTCTCTTGAGTCTGACTAGTTCTTTACGGGGTTTTAATATTAAATAGAAATGTTATCTATCTTAATATATATAAATCTCGTGTCACAATGTTTGTCCTCAATGTACTCCTAAACCACTTAACCGATTTTAATCAAATTTGCACACCGTGTGCAGTTTGATCCAACTTGAAAGATAGGCTATATTTTATTTTGGTATATGTAATTATTATATTTAAGAAAAAAAGGGCGGTACGAAGTTCGCCAGTTCAGCTAGTATAATATATAAAAGAGATTTCCACCCATCTATTGACTCATCACGATATCTCTGGAACCATAAGGCGTTGAGACTTGAAATTTGGTAGGAATATTCCTTTCGCCGAGTAGAGGTCAGCTAAGAACGGATTTTACAAAATTCCACCCACAAGAGGGGGTTGCGGGGGCGTTAAAAATGGAAAATTGAACCATAAGGCGTTGAGACTTCAAATTTGGTGGAAATATTTCTTTTGTCGAGTAGAGGTCAGCTAAGATCGGATTTTACAAAATTCCACCCACAAGAGGGGGTGGGGTTAATATCATATATAGCAAACCAACGTTTGCGGGGATACATATAAAACGAATGGTGCAATGTCGTTTGCTTTCGATTATATATACTCGTAGTTGCTACTTCACTAAGTCGCACCGTGATATTTTAAACATAGCCTTTTCTCTAAAAATTAGCAGACTGAATATAAAACTAGTTTTGTATCTAGTCTGCTAATTACGATGCTATATTACGATGTACATGATTAAAACAAAAAGCATACTAATCAGTGTAGAGAAGTCCTTTATACACCTATACAAATTATAGATATAGACAATTATTAAGCCTGACTTGACATTCATTTAGAAATGCTTATTGACATTATTTTTCTTGCTAGGAAGTATTATTGGACATAGGCCTCCACAAGTTCGCGCCCGACATTATGACGCGAACTCATGTGTTTTGCCCATAGTCACCACGCTGGGCAGGCGGGTTGGTGACCGCAGGGCTGGCTTTGTCGCACCGAAGACGCTGCTGTCCGTCTTTGGGCTGTGTATTTCAAAGCCAGCATTGATGGTTATCCCGCCATCGGTCAGCTTTTTAAGTTCCAAGGTGGTAGTGGAACTGTGTTATCCCTTAGTCGCCTCTTACGACACCCACGGGAAGAGAGGGGTTGGCTACATTCTTTAGTGCCGTAACCACACAGCACATTTTTCTAATATACGAAAATAACTTAGATAGTGATAGTGCTGTGTGGTTACGGCAGTAGAGAATATAGCCACCCCCTCTCTTCCCATGGGTGTCGTAAGAGGCGATTCAGGGATAACACAGTTCCACTATGACCTTGGAACTTAATAAAGCCGACGATCGCGATGGCGGAATAACCATCCAACTGCTGACTTTTAAATAGACGGGCCGAAGACAAGGAGCAGCGTCTTCGGTGCGATAAAGCCAGCCCTGAGATCACCAACCCGCATGCCCAGCGTGGTGACTATGAGAAAAACACATGAGTTCGCGCAATAATGTCTGGTGCGAACTTGGGGAGGCCTATGTCTAGCTGTGGACTGCGATAGGCTGAAGTGAAAATAACTTAGATAACTTAGATACTCATTGCCCAGTTTTTTTGTTAACTAGTATAATAATTAATTAATTTATATTGTTAATTTTTAAGCATTTAATGCGAGTTTAATTTTGTATGTGATTGTTTTAAATTATTATGTAAATTTATATCTCATTTTTTTTCTGCTTCTTGTTTATATTGGTTATTATTGGAAACTTGACTGGTTTGTGCGATATCTTGCTGTTATTTCTTATTTTTTGTTATGCTGTACTGTTTGTTTCCCAAATACGAATAAATAAAAATAAATAAAGTAAAATAAATTATAAATAAAGTAAAAATAAATAAAGTAAAATAAATTAATGTAAAATAAATTTCATACTTTAAGCAGATGGGTGAAGTTCGTCTCTATTTCGTATCTCCTATTATATAGGTATTTGCAAATACAATTTAATATCGTGCATTTTCAGGCGGCGAATAGCTAACATTTATAGCTGAATGTCTCCCAAAACCCACATTCTAAGAGCTGATATATTACATACCCAACCATGGCTTTTATTATACCAATTAACAAATATGCGGAGAGCGTGCTGTCAACATGATGAAGGCTGATATTATGTAAACTTAATTATGTTTCTAGTGAAGCTCTTAATTTATTCATTTAAAGATTAAGAAAGAAACGCTATTTACGCACTGGCCCCTCCGCCAAAGCGACAGGGGTGTTCCCAGCCGACTATCCATCAAAACCCCATCTGTTTCTGTCGGCACCATAATGGGCCATGGAATCGCTTGTGCATACTACCGTGACCCCCCGGTGTACGGCTTCTCGGCTCCGCCGGAAGGGACACTCGACCGGTCACCAGTCAACCGATCCGCTGCCAAGCAGAAGGAAACCAGGACCAGGAGCATCTCACCACCGCGAGGACAGGCAACTAGCCCGATCTCAGCTACCACACCCCCTCTCTCCACCTCTTAGCGCCTTTGCGGCGCCACACCCTCTTCTACACCTTAGCGCCCACCACGTATGTGCTCACAAGTCCACTCTAATAGGGCTAGAGAAGTACATACCCGGAGCACACTTCCTACGAGTCGGTCGTTAGCCGCGATTGTAATAGTTCCGCAACTGAGGAACTGCTGCCAATCGCATTAGTCAGGGTGCACCGCGAGGACGCCACCAATAAATAATTGGTACTCCTTTTAATGTTCATATATATGTTCAGTTAACTTAAAAGTAAATCTGTTGTCAGTTGTATCAACATATTAATGTGTTTTATTACTAACTAGCCGACCCGTGCCCACTTCGTTGCGCATTAATTATTTTTAATAATTACTTCTAACGACGATATCTCAAAAACTATTCATCTGATTGACATAGTGTAAAGGGCAATTTTAATCTACATTAAATTCTTAAGCTAACCAACATATTTATTTTGATAAGGATTAATACTGAACTAAAGAAAATAGCTTTGAAAATAACGTAATGTTTTTAATTACAAATTTGAACATAAAAGTGGTTATTGTAAGTCAACCGTAAGAGATAGAGATATGCTGTCGCGGACTTTTTTGTAGCATTTTTATAGATTTTGAATTCGCTAGTACATTACTTAACTATATCTTTGCTAGTTTACGCGGCGTTCGCGAGGAAAGGTCCCCCGTTGGCGAGATTTTTTGCGACCTCTTCAACATTTATCGCCGTATTTCTGCTAATTTACATAAAAGCATAATAAATTATATACCTAAACCTTCCTCAAGAATCACTCTTTCTATTGTTGAAAACCGTGTAAAAATCCGTTCAGTAGTTTTCGAGTTTATCGCGTTCAGACAGACAGACAGGAGGACAGAAAGACGCGGCCGGGGGACTTCTTTTTATAATAAGTATAGATATTTCAACTTGACATAAATATATAAACGTAGTATTATTTTTCTACAAAATTGACTTCAGAATCTATTTAACCAGGATGCATTTGGAATAAATGAGTCTTAGAGAACTCACGTCCTTCTTGATATAAAAATTCGGTAAAGGTCGTCTTTCTTCGTCGGGAAATTATCACCCCTCTATTGCCATTCGACGACACGGTTCCCATTTTCGTCGAGTGGTTTAAGTGTGTGTTAAACACCAAGAACCTTCAACATTAGCTGTACTGAAATTAATTTCAGTAGTTTGTTTTTGCTATTTTCAAAAATTACCAAGCGATGCTTTATTTTACTTTATAAATAAGATTTTTTTTATATAAAAGAAAGTTGTAACTTAAAAGTGATTTACATGGATTAACTTGAAATGAATGAATATAAGCGACATCAATATTGGAATGTCAATTTTTTAACAACATGATAATAATTGTTTCTCTGTAACATAGCATGTGGTTATGTAAACATATTTAGATGTATATATTATATTATATGTATATATCATAATTAGTGATATATAGACAAGAATATACACAGTAAAAGACAATGAGAAGCTTATTGTACGCACACTCGTGCACCAGCAAGTTTTATCTAAGGTCCGCAGCGAGCTAAAACTTACATTATTCGTAGGAACACACATTCCAGCGTCAATTCTATTACACAAATAATGTGCGAGGTGTCGGTTGTCTCGCACTAATGAGATACTATAAAATTAAACTACAGGTACACGTGCGCTCGCTCTGGGAGCTCGCAGCAATGAGCAAACTAACTAGTTAACCAACGTGTGGATGCGTCGGCCACAACTGTGCCACAACCCTTTGATGTTTTGTGAAAAACCGACACCACACGGATTTATCGCCAAGTTGTGGGCCATCATTCCAATACATTCCAACTACCCCCTCTTCATGATGGCCATAGTAGTTCGCCATCTATGTTGGCGATCATATTGGCCAACGTGAAGAGCGGCCTTAACCGGCAGTTTGCGCCGGACTTGGCGGTCGACCGCAATAAAATAAACACTACTACGATGTTAGAACAAAATGTGACCGAGAAATATAAAAAAAAGTAAAAGGAAATTGCCGGACTGTAATTTGAATTTTTTAAAAAATTTAAGTTTAAAATAAACTATATTTTCCTGGAAGTTTGAAGACAAACAATAATTCTTAAATACATTCACAGTGAGAAAGGACATAAGAGTACCTACAAGTAACAAGATGCAACGGCACGCATTTGTTACTTGCCGCCGAGCAAAAGGGTTGTGACCCTTTCACAATAATTGTGTTTGCACGCAAACGAAAAAAAAAAACAACTTCAGTTACATCGACAAGTAATACAACGTAGGTAGATGAAAAAATTGTCAAGTAGATACGCATTATTATTACATAGTTTAAAACAAAGTCGCTTCCAGTTGTCTGTCTGCTTAGATCTTTAAAACTACGCAAAGGATTTTGATGCGGTTTTCTTTAGTAAATAGAGTGATTCCAAAGGAAGGTTTATATGTATAATACACTCATAGAGTAGCACTGATATTAGTAGAGGGACGCTCATAGTTTTTGCAACCGTGCGAAGCCGGGTCGCTAGCTAATCGCAGATAACTCAAAATGTACTTGTTATCTCGATCAAAATTAAATGGCTTCATTAAAAAAAAGAATAATAGAAATCAATCCACTCAATAAGAAGTTTTGAGGTAACATACATTAAAAAATACAGTCGAATTTAAGAACTTCCTCCTTTTTTTAAATCGGTTAAAAATATACACAGTCGCTTTTTCAAATACCTTTTCTATTAAAAAATTAAATACATAGAAAAATTTATCAAATTTTTCAGAGATCAGCCTACACAAAAACTATATACGCAAACACTAATAAAATAACGTTATTATGTGAATACATATCATTACTGTAGTCTGTCTATTAATTACTTTATTATTTACTTAAAAACTTTTCCTGTTAATGTTCGCTCCTCTGCCTGCTATGCTAGGTGCAATTAATATTTTCGAATAATCTTCTTTCATTAAAATCGCAGTCAGGAAATAACTAACTTTAATATACTCGGTAAAAATTTGTTAAAAATATTTACATAACTCTACACGTAAACCTAAATTACTTTACAAAAAACTTCAAATGAAAATAAACACAAACAAGCACAAAATAGAGCAAACAAAGAATAGAGTAAAAATATTAGATGATTTTATTACCTATAGGTATATATAGGTAGGGATCCCTAGTACATATTTTTCACCTGATTAGTATCAAGCTAATTTTCTGGGAGTAGCTTCATTTTGATGAGACGAACAAAAAGTTCCTCTTCGAAAACTCTCGATTGTAGTAGATAATAGAGTTAGCAGGAGATAGAGCAGTAGTGAGCGTAGGACCGGGATAACGTACCACGCAATTTGTAGGACAATATTACCATCAAATTATATAAATATTAACTAACTAAAAGAAAAAAAAATCAGAAAAAAATCAATTTTGATGACCTTACGAGGTCATCAAGTTGATGACTTCGTAAGGTCATCAACTTGAGGTCATCAAGTTGATGACTTCGTAAGGTCATCAAAAATTATTACTAACCAGCTGATTTTTTTTTCTTTTAGTTAATTAATATTTATATAATTTGATGGTACTATTGTCCTCCAAATTGCGTGGTACGTTATCCCGGTCCTACGCTCACTGTTGCTCTATCTCCTGCTAACTCTATTATCTACCACAATCGAGAGTTTTCGAAGAGGAACTTTTTGTTCGTCTCATCAAAATGAAGCTACTCCCGGAAAATTAGCTTGATACTAATCAGGTGAAAAATATGTAGGTACTAGGGATCCCTACCTAATATAGTTTAGTAAATACGTTAAATATAGTACATACAGTTTTAATGTTTGACCGCTTCTATGTTTACCACGAGTTGTCTGATAAATTCTATTTTTAAATTTCTGTTTACTCATAACATTTAATGAAACTAGTGGTTAATTAATTTAAATTATAAGTTTGAACTTTGTTAAGGTTCTGTTGTCAAAGTTCAGTACTATCTCAAGAGATATGATGTATTGACTATATCATATTTGCTTTTATTTATTTATTTATTTACAGACATACCAACAGCATTACAAAGAATACATTACAATAAATTATTCTATACAATATTTAGATAGTATGCATGCCAATTACAGGTAAGTACATCACTCTTAATTAATTAATGTTGATTGTACAATCAAAAAGGGGAAAAAAATACAAGGAAAAAAAATAATGTGAGTTCACGTCACATACTCTCGCACAGTAGTATGGAGAAAAATTAGGAATTATGAACTAAAATAAAAAATTATAATAGTAAACTAAAAAGTTTGCAAGTTATGTAGAGCGTAATGAACAGAAATGTGCAGTAAGTTTTTTTCTAACGCTAGACACTGAATCATTAAAAATATCTATATCTGATAAATAACGTGGTGAGTCGGTTGTACCCAGAGAGTATATGTTATATATTATATCATATACAAGTACTTGTCATTAGCGAGATCGAATCATCAACCGCTAACGTGTCAGATGCCGTGACCACTGTGCTCTGTGACTGGGCCAATATAAGGTATATGGAATGAAAATTATTGTAATAAAATATAAAATTTTTCATGTTAAAGATTCACTAAATGTGTGTTATAATGATATAGCAATATAGTCATCCTATTTACTTTCATATCAAAGATACAAGTGGAGTAGTAAATAAATTTCATCATCTTACAAATTGCGTCTCCATTATGTGGGCCACGAGGACAGGGAACTTTGTAAAGGGCGTTACATGTTTATGATCTTAGTAACAGCTATAACATAAGACTAAGCTGTACATTAAATGGGCTGTAAATGAAAAACGAGGACGTCGTCAAGGGAAAGGCGACCCTGTTCAATGTCCGACGTAAAAGATTTACACCTAATGTTTCATTATGTGTAGCAAATGTATATAGATTTTTTTTATGAGACCAACACGAGCCACAGCGGTGGATGATGTTAGTAATAAAGTTTGTGTTATGTATCAAATCCGTTGTTTGTTTTACATACATAATGTATACAGGGTAAGTGGCTTTTTCGTTCAGAAAAGTATAATCGCTTGCTATAATGAGTTTTGACTATTTCTGGTAATGGCAAAATGGCTTTTTCATTTTGTCATTATTAAGGGATATTTATTTAAACTTTATTGCTTTAGTGTATTTGTAAATAATAAATAAAGGTTATGGATGATATTAAGTTTTAAATTAATTTTTTCTTTGGATAAGATAGACAAAGTAAGAAAACGTCCACCTAAGCTATCAGCTTCGTGGAAAATGCGCGCATCCTGCTCAGGACTTTAAAAAGTCCGGTAAAATATTTTAAAATTCAATTCACATTTTTACTTTGTCATCTTTACACCAGTTTTGAAACGCAATTCCTTTGTGTTTTTTCAGGTATGAACTCTACTATTAAAACTTTAAGTTCAGTTGCGAAGTTAGTAAAAACTAGTAATATATTAGATGACTTGTAATCGTATCTTTCACGAATAACGAAAAAAAAATCGGAATAACATGACTTACGCTTTTATAATAATGACAAAGTACAAAATTTTAAAAATACTAAATTCCACAATTCACAAATTACACAAATGGATTATTTGATTGAACTAAGACATTTATTAGCCAGTATCTGCATATAGGTATAGCTATATACAGTATTTGTTAAAAACTGGCAATGTTTTCCTAATCTAGTGTTACAAAATATAAAATAGCATACCTAGCATAGCATATACTTTGTAACACACACATGTTTGTACATTGTGCTCGAAAATGTATATTATTTACATTGTCCAATTAAGTTGAGTATATTATAATGGCGTACATTGTAAGCTGTAGTTTACGCAATTAGAAGCAGTGTAGCTTATTGTTAGTTACTAACAATAAGGCATACAATATTACTTTGTGGTATTATTGTAATTAGGCTCGTAGAGAATTAATTTAGTGAGGATAACAAACACCTAGTTACACCTAATAGATATAAACTTATGTATATAAAGTATTGCTTAAGTGTGATTGATTTTTCCTTAAATAAAAGAAATCAAATTACATCAATAGTTTTTTAAATAAACGAAAGTTTTCTAAAATAAGCCAGGCTTTTATTTTCTTCCCCCGGATTGCAATCCTAATTACTAATGGTAATTAGAATATCGTTCGGGGAAAATATTTTTTGTAGACAATTCTACCATATGGGTTTCCTTATTCGGATTTTTATTTATAGCCCAGCTATAACCAATGTACGCACATCGAATATACCCATTATATCGATGAGAATATTAGCACTCACGTTTCAGAACTTTTTAGAGAAAAGGTTGAACTTTGACTTTGACTTTGTACTATCATAATATAAAATTGCAACATAAATATGTAAAGATACAATTTGATCTTAAAATATTTTAAATACGAATTGACGAAGTGTTTTTGGTATAAATTTAATTATTAAATATTGCGTGTTTCTGGTATAAATTTTTTATTTCATTCAGTCAACTTACATTTACAGACAGCTTTAATGTTAACCAGCGCAACAAACGACGGCTCGAGTTTGTTGAGAACTTAACTTGAAAGCTAGATATAGATCACTAAATCTTAGCGGATTTTCATCTGCTTACAACTTCTTATTCGCTGAAGTTTTCAATTCCACTTAAACTTGAATATTATTATTTTCAACTTAATTGTTACAATCTTATATCTTAAATTTAAATTCAAATGTTTAATAATGTTTTAATAATACATACAACTAACAATTAGCTTTTTAACCGACTTCAAAAAAGGAGGAGGTTACTCAATTCGACCGTATATATTTTTTTGTTCTTTTTTATGTATGTTCGGGGATAACTTCGTCGTTTATGAACCGATTTTGATAATTCTTTCTTTGTTGGAAAGGAGATATCCCAACTTAGGTACCATGATAAGGAAAACAGGATCTGATGATGGAATCCCAGAGAAATCGAAGGAAACCCTCGAAAATCGTAGTGACAACTAGTGTGTTTGTTAATTTTTTTTCGTCTAGTTAGGTACGTGTATTACTTGTCGATGTAACAAAGTCGGTTTTTTTCGTTTGCTAGCAAACACAATTATTTATTAATTAAAATTCTCAGTACTTTTATAAATACATGGCCTTTTTAATATAAAATCCTGACTGATGGACTTTACTCGGGACGCGCTACTCGCTTTTTACATTCAGCAACTTAACAACTTAAGATTAAAAAATGTTTAAAGTTTTGTTTTATTTCTTGCTTTGGTCAATATTTGTTGTTCAATGATATATATATTAGTGGGGTGAAATATTAATACAATACATTATTTAATTATCGTCCAGGAAATGCATAAAATATATGAAAAACTCGTGGATTAAGCTACGAGCATATGAATAAAAAGCAACGTCGACCTGTTTTTAATTCATGAATATTTATCTCGTGCAAAAATGTTAATTATGAAAAAGTCGCTTTTTTATTTTATCTAAGCAATTGTGGAACCTTTTATTACGGTGTTTGTTTATGTTGTTGGTGGCGATTTGCTTTCATTAATAATATTGCAATATGCTAATTAAGGTTTTAAAAAGGTCAGAGAAGTTAATTGTCTGATCTTAATTCTTAAATCGACTAGCAAGTTGGCGCAATTTTTATTGGCCCTGCTTTCTGCTCCGCGGGTTGCGGGTTCGATTCCCGCCTGATTCTGGGTGTAATATTTGTATTTATATATTTATATATTATATTTATCAAAAAAAGTATTTAGCTATAACAGTTGGCTGTTACCTATAACACAAGCATTAAGTTGATTACCCTAGGAACAGACGACCGTGTGTGTTTGTTATAAGATAATTATATTTAAACGTTTAGTCTATAATCTTAAATATTATAATTATATTATATTGTTCGATTAAATTTTTACTATTTTGTATAAAAAAGTCTATAGAAAAGATACAATCTTTATAATAAAAACTTATCTTTAAATGGTTTTATTGTGACAATAAATTCATTTCTGTGCCGAAGTGTACCGAGCAAGTAAAAATTTTAACTAGTTTTCTGTTGAAATAAAACAAGTGTATACAGTTCTCGAGTATTGTATCAGTATCAGAGTTTAAGCCAAAAAAGATGAAGATGTGTTTTACAGTAAATAATGCAGTGTAGTAGTTATGTTGAACTTCAATATTTACTACTTATATGTTGTGCAAATTTCCTTCTTGCAGAAATTTTAAGTATGGTTGAATAAAATTTCACAATTTTTACAACGGCTTAAATCAAAGAAATATTTATTATCAAAAAAATTAATTTGTTAACCATTTAAAAAAATGACCTTGTGTTGTAATGAATTGTGTGACGTTCTTCGTTGACTTTTTTTTTACGACAAAACTCACCATTCAAAAAACGTCTACGAAAAGCTGCTTTGTTTGACTCTCAATACAATTTTTAACAGGGCTTATCGGGAAATGACTTTTGACATTTTATCTGAAATAATGACGTAAAATTCTTTGCAAATGTTTCTATCAATGTTCACCTTTTCGCAATAATTTAAAAGAAAGCTTTAATTTTTGATTTTAATAATTATAGCATTCTCTTCTCTAACAAAGACGAAAGGAATCGAATGTTAATTTTTTTTAAACTTCAACGCTCTCTCCCCTTGAATGAAAAAATGCGTAAGTTTGTAATTAGTGTAAGCTTTACATACTTCGAAAGAAAATAAAAATAAAAGTAGGTATCAAAAATATTATACGAAATCGAGTATCACTTATTTTATGACTTCCGTTTAAAATATTCTCGGACATATATATAACCTCTGTTAGATAATATTACAGGCCGACGAGTGGTCGATTAAATTACAATTTTCAGTAATAATACATTTGGAGACTGAGCTAACATTTTCCAGAGTTCGTTGAACACGACACTAATCGAATGATCGTTTGTGCTGCACTAGTAGTGATGTCTGCTAAAATTGCCGTGTGAGCCTAATTTTTGCAGTTACTTAACTATTCTAGTAGGTAAACTGATGTTATAAATTTCAGGAATTTATACTGTTGAATGTTATTAAAAATAGATTTTGTAGTTGTGTTTAAATGTTTCAAAAATACATTTAATTAGCTAGTTATTTATTTATTAAACCTATTGCTAATTCTTTTTTTTTTTTTGTAGATAAATGAAACCTTTTTCAAAACTTTTGACCCACATTGTTGAGTACCTACCTACGCTTTAAAAAAAATTGTATAACTAATTAAACAAATGAAATTTATATAATTGTAATAAAACGCAAAAGTCGTTTTAATAAACGTAAAGCCCAGCTACAGAAGACCCTAGATTAAAAATGCCCGGAGCTACGGCAAAACAATTACTCCACTGTATTAGGTGAAATAGAAATGTTAAATTGTATTTTGAAATGTATTTTTGAATTAAAATTACTGCACAGTTAAAATTACTTTTCAGCCTAATTAATATTTTAACATTAGTCATATTAAATTTCTTATCACCGAGTATTGTTTAATTTTTGAAACTTAAATAATAGTAATTATACTGTAGATGTATTTTAGTGTCCCGTTTAGTTTTAGAAGAACGATTGTTTATGTGTCATCAAAGTATAAATAAAATTTGGTCATTCACACACAAATTGGTTGGTAAAATTCGGTCCACTCGTTTCAGAACTACCATGCTACAGATATAGAAACAGACATTGGCGTCAAACTAACAACATCCCACTTTTTGCGTCGGGGGTAAAATCAATTTATAAGTAACCGATTAATTCTAGAACAGAAATAATAAACCGGTAGAATCTAAAATATCCTGATTTTTTGAAAGCGATGTATAAAATAACAGGCAGAATCTTTAATCTTTTTTTAAAGATGGCCTAAAATTTATACAGCGGTATAAAATCGATCGCTCCTAAGTATACTGAGTCAACTCTACTTCTAATAACTTTACAGGAAGACGATAAGAAGAGCGTAAGGTTATATTTCAAATGTTAACACAATCAAGAAAAAATTAATAATCATTTTGAATTAAATATATTGATAGCCTTCAACAGTGTTAAATAAAATTTATATTATTTTATTAATTTATGAGATATTGTAGATACATTAGTGAACGTCGACTATTTGTTTCTTAAAAATGGATCAACTACCACTTATATTTTTATACGTCGTATGATTGAATTTACGTTTTGTGTAAATATTATTTAGTAAGTGCAGTAAAATTTATTTTTACATACTTATTAAATTTTTTATGTGTTACAATTTCTCTGATATCCATTATTTTTATTAAAATATTAAAAGTTGACTCACTATACATGGACATAATTTCAAAAATAATCAATCCTTATATTGGATCAAGTTTATTACAAAATAGGTAAAGTAATTAAAAAATCCTTTCATTGTTCAAAACTTTAATTTTTATTAAATTGTCACATAAAGGAATTAGTAACCTTAACACAACTTTCAAATTTTCATAAAATTAACAATACTAGAAATAGGGAAACAAAAATAGAAAAATATTTACTGTTTCAATTGCACATTGCCTTATATTAAAAAATATTAATTGCTTGAAACCACAATTATTTACAAACAATACTTATAATGAAAATCACCACACATCACTATCACAATCATTTTTTAATTTTTATTTTTTTTCTGAAACAATGCCTATGTACTATTTCTTTAAATGTCTATATCTCAGCTCGTCGATACTAGATTTATTTAAAAAAAAATAATTAATGATCGTTTCTAGACCGTGTAATAAAGGTTTCTGCGAAGTTACAACAAAATGTAGTGTTGTGGAGCAGAGATATATACATTTGAAGAAATAGTACATAGGCATTGTCTTTGAAAAAAAAAAAATTAAAAAAAAATTGAAGGGGTTGGGTATCCCTTTGAAATTTTTATGATCGTTTCTAGACCGTAAAATAAAGGTTTCTGCGAAGTAACTACAAAATGTAGTGTTGTGGGGCAGAGATATAGACATTTGAAGAAATAGTACATAGGCATTGTTTCAGAAAAAAAATTAATATTAAAAAAAAATTGAAGGGGTCGAGTATCCCCTTCGAAATTTTTATGATCGTTTTCAGACAGTGTAATAAAGGTTTTTACGAAGTTACAACAAAATGTAATGTCGACGAGAAGAGATATAGACATTTGAAAAAATAGTACACAGGCATTGTCTTACAAAAAAAATAAAAAATAAAAAAACATTGAAGGGGTTGCGTATCCCCTTTGAAATTGTTATGATTTTTTCTAGGCTATATAAGAAAGGTTTCTGTGAAGTTACAATAAAATGTAGTGTTGTCGAGCAGAGATATAGACATTTGAAGAAATAGTACATAGGCATTGTCTGAAAAAATAAAAAAAAATAAAAAAAATTGAAGGGGTTGCGTATCTATCCCCTTTGAAATTTTAATGATCGTTTCTAGGCAATAAAAGAAAGGTTTCTGCGAAGTTACAATAAAATGTAGTGTTGTCAGCAGAGATATAGACTTTTGAAGAGTTAGTAGGTACATAGTCCTTGTCTTAGAAAAAAAAAAATTAAATAAAAAAATTGAAGGAGTTGAGTATCCCCTTTGAAACTTTAATGATCGTTTTTAGACCATGTAATAAAGGTTTTTGCGAAGTTACAACAAAATATAGTGTTGTTGAGCAGAGATATATACATTTGAAGAAATAGTACATAGGCATTGTCTTTAAAAAAAATAAAAATTAAAAAAACATTGAAGGAGTTGAGTATCCCCTTTGAAATTTTAATGATAGTTTCTAAAACGTGTAATAAAGGTTTCTGCGAAGTTACAACAAAATGAAGTATTGTGGAGCAGAGATATAGACATTGAAGAAATAGTACATAGGCATTATCTTTGTAAAAAAAAATGAATAAAAAAATTAGTGGTTAAATTTTTTAAATTTTTTTTCTAATCTTTCCTGTTATCATAAATTACCTTTGTTTTAAATTTTAACCTTGTTTCATGCATAGAAACATAGATTTTTTAGCTTTTATACCGAATCAACCTCCTTTTTGGTTTTTTAAATAAAAAAAAAATAATAGAAGTGGTGGTATTTATCCTTTGGATTTTTTCCCATAGATAGATGATATAAAGATACTAATTTGTGTAAAGTTATAAATTAATCTGTTGCTTAGAAGCTGATAAGCAAGCAGATATATAAAGAGTAGCTGCTAGTTTTAGCGTCATTCTCATTAAGTAAATGATAACTCTTCTAGACCTAGTACCCATTCCTACTTTCTATCCAATTATAGCTTCAAATTTAAATAAAAGCAAGACAAATTAATATTTACGTAGGTAACGTTATCAAAAAGTACGCAATCAACTCCACACTCCGCGACGAATCGACTGGAATCGACGACGAATACTGAGCCAGTTGAAACTTGCACCAAAATTGCCGCGTTCGCGTCTCGCGTATACTGGTATCGTGTACTTGACTCAGTGTACTATGTGTAAAATAAATTAACTATGTATTTGATCCAGTGTACGCCATTTTTTCTTCGTTATTTATAGGGATAAAATTTTTATTTTAACACAGGTAGAAAGGAAATGAAGTAAATGTTATTAATATCTTAAAAAGTGTAATTATCGAAATTTGTTAGTTGACTCAGTATACATAGGAGCGATCGAAATGATTTACGCTTATCGAATTACCGGCTTAATTTATGCATAAGCATGTTACCGAGGGCGTTTAGTTATAGAAGAAACTTTACTTGACAAGATAAGGCTGTCTTTAACTTAATGGACGTTCCTGCTAAGACAATTTATCGAGGTGACAATCTTGACGACGAAAAGCGAGATTTGCGGGCTATTTCTCATACCCTTCACAATAGCGCTCGTGAAGGACTACGGCGCTGCCCTAATTGATATCAATTACTCGCAGTCCTTTACAGTGATATAAACCTTGAAGATTATTTGAGGTGAAATTGGCAACAATTTTGAACAGATTAAACCTCTTCTTTATAATGTTTGTATCTTGTAAGATTTTTCTTTATGCTGTGTGCCATGTCCTACTCGAAACATTTTTATATAATACAAATATTTTAATCAATATAGTGATAATATTTTAATCTAATTATGACGATTTTAAGTCAGCACTAGATAATATTCTCCATGGTCTCCCACCTTTATTATCTGACTAGCTTCTGCGCGCGACTTCGTCGCAGTGGACTCCGTTCCTATTGGTCTTAGCGTGATGATACATAGCCTATAGCCTTCCTCGATAAATGGGCTATCTAACAGTGAAAGAATTTTTCAAATCGGTCCAGTAGTTCCAGAGATTACCGCGTTCAAACAAACAAACAAACAAACAAACAAACAAACAAACAAACAAACAAACAAACAAACAAACAAACAAACAAACAAACAAACAAACAACCAAACAAACAAACTCTTCAGCTTTATATATTAGTATAGATTTAGATTGGTTAATACTTCTCGCTAATCTCTTATTCAATTCTTCATTGAATATTTAGATTATTATAGCGTTAGGTATATTTTTAACGCAGTAAATCATTTTTCGATTGAAAATTGGAAAACACAACGGTATTTAAGTACTATCAATCAAGGAAATTAACGAACTCTGTCGCTTTATTATTTGTATGGTTACAGATAATTACAAAGAGTTTTTAAATATAATTTTCACACACCATCAGTGGTGTGAATCCATTATCAAAATTTCCTTTTAGAAATGTTAACATGAACTTAAAGCTTTTGCCTCTATCAAAGTGCTTCTCAAACTATCGATAATTCGCTTAATACCGGTATTAATCACGTGATTTCTAGCTAATTGAATGGATTACTGTTGTCGGATCACTGACGTATAACACTCATTCGTTCATCTCGTGCAGCCGCTCTCATTAGATGGATTTATGAAGGTATCATAAATCTGATAGTTTATGTATAACAGAATATACTATAGGCACTTCATAATATTACGACGGATGGTGGTATGTGTATTAAATATAACCACTATAGCTTGTTTGTTCATAAAAAATCAGATTACATAAGATAGTACCAATATCGCGTAATTGTCACATAAAAAAAAACAACATATTCTGTAAAGTGGATCTATAAAAGCATTAAGATTATTTTAAAAAGAAAAATTTCAATATACTGCTAAGCAGTAAGAATTCAATTTTTCTCTGCATTAATCTCTCGGTTCGTTTATTATTTTAATCTAGATTTTAACTTAAGCTATTATTTAAAAAATATGGGAGAGGCTTAAAGTCTAGAGATTGACTTAGTAAAATATTATAGAGAGAATTTAATTATTTTTTAGAGAATTTTTTTTTGAGTTTTCTGAAGTAAGTAGTAAAATAAGGTGACAGTCATTAAATATTTTAGTTAGGGAGTAAATATCGCCGGTTGAGCACAAAGACTTGAAGAAGAAGAAAGAGTATGTTGTGTGTGTGTATTCACCACACTGAGTGATGTAAAACCAGTGATGATTAAAGACTTATTTTAAAGCCGATAAGTCACAAATTCATGAAAGAAAAATCTACATGTCTAAAACCAGTAAGCTTAATACATATTAAGATAAAGTAACAACTTTAGACAGGAGAATTACAAGTGTCATTTAATGCAAAGTGGCTTAACCTAAATCACTCAGAATTCGTTCATTAACCTGAAACCGTTCACTTTCAAATAATCAAGAAACCTGATTTATAATTTATTTTGTTCTAAAATATTTTGATTTGTGAATTCAATTCGGATAATTTGGAGTTTTAAGAGATTTATTTAATACTAGATTCTGCGCGCGACTTCGTCGGCGTGGACTCCTCTCCTATTGGTCTTAGCGTGATGACACATAGCCAGCCTTCCTCGTTAAATGGGCTATCTAACACTGAAAGAATTTTTCAAATCGGCCCAGTAGATCCAGAGATTACCGCGTTCAAACAAACAAACAAACAAACAAACAAACAAACAAACAAACAAACAAACAAACAAACTCTTCAGCTTTATATATTAGTATAGATTTACCAAATTGGTTTTGCGTAGGTTTTGTGATTGCAGCTTTAATACGACCGCTGCTGCAATCACGGATATTGATCTAAGGCTCGTAACGACTTCAATTTGGAATTAATGCAATCCCTAAATTTGATTTGTCAGCCACAGAGTTGAAGTGTATTACATATTACGGATGCATAGTATATACTAGCTGACCTGGCGAACTTCGTACAGCCTTTTTTTTCTTAAATATAATAATTACATATACCAAAATAAAATATAGCCTATCTTTCAAGTTGGATCAAACTGCACACGGTGTGCAAATTTGATTATAATCGGTTAAGTGGTTTAGGAGTCCATTGAGGACAAACATTGTGACACGAGATTTATATATATTAAGATAAATATAATAATTACATATACCAAAATAAAATATAGCCTATCTTTCAAGTTGGATCAAACTGCACACGGTGTGCAAATTTGATTAAAATCGGTTAAGTGGTTTAGGAGTCCATTGAGGACAAACATTGTGACACGAGATTTATATATATTAAGACTATCATACTTGCTTTATGTAAAAAAAAAAAAAACTAAATGTAATTAATGTTTTTATCCTTTGCCCTGGTGATGAGGTGTGGTACATATTATAGATGCATCCATATACATTACGTTTAGCTTATAACGTTGGTAAAACTATTTTATCAAAATATATTAAATCAGAGCGTTGTCAGAACAGTTGTGTATCTTTTACACCCCGCACTTCAGATTATTAAATTATGTAACATATCACTCATCATTCATTCATCATTAATTCAGCCCACCGCAGTCCACTGCTGGACATAGGCCTCCCCTAGTTCGCGCCAGACATCCCGGTTTTCCGCAATCCTCATCCAGCCTACGCCGGCAATCTTACGTAGATCGTCGGTCCAATGGGCCGGAGGACGTCCCACACTGCGTTTGCCAAGACGCGGTCTCCACTCCAGGACACGTCTGCTACAACGGCCATCGGTCCTGCGACACAAGTGACTAGCCCACTGCCACTACAACTTGCTAATTCTGTAATATATCTATACTAATATATAAAGCTGAAGAGTTTGTTTGTTTGATTGTTTGTTTGTTTGTTTGTTTGTTTGAACGCGGTAATCTCTAGTTCTACTTGGCCGATTTGAAAAATTCTTTCAGTGTTAGATAGCCCATTTATCGAGGAAGGCTCTGTATCATCACACTAAGACCAATAGGAGCGGAGTCCACGCCGACGAAGTCGCGCGCAGAAGCTAGTAATATATATAATTAAAAAATAATAAAATCTGTATTTTTATGTACACATTTTGTATTTTATTAGAGACAATGACAACACCGCTGGTGTAATGGTGTAAGTAAGCGCCTAAACAACGGCGGTTGTGTGATCGATTCCCGGTCGGGAGGGATATTTGCACAAATATTTATTTCCGGCCTGGGTGTCTGTCCTTGTGGGTCTCCCCACCGTGCCTCGAAGATCATGAAAAGTTGTCGATACCGGTTGTTATGATAGAAACCTGATAGAGATCGCTAATCATAGTAGGGCATATACCCGCCAACCTGCAGTGCAGTAGCGTGATGGATTTAGCTGCTACCTTCACGACATTGAGTAAGAGGCCTATATCCAGATGTGGGATGATAAAGGCTGAAACAATCAGAAGAGAATTTACCTACGTATGTATTTTCATTGTATTCTGAACGTAAAACTGAAGGAACTTGAAACAAACAAAATTTGAAAGGTATGGGTTTGTAAGAGAACATGTTTTGGACAGTAATACCCGTATATAGAATTCAATGTCTCTAATTGGTTTACAACTCAGAGCAGTCATGTGAGACGTTGTTTCTCCATATTCATGAGACTTAACTTCGTACCGGTACAAGAGTCAGCTTAATTGACTATACAGCTGAATTGAACAATATATTTCGTAACAATTTATTTTATATGCGTTATTAAGAATTACAAAGGATTTAGTAAAATCGAATTAGTAGGACTAGATTGGAATTTGTTGGAAGCTTAATTACAAAATTTATCAGCGTTTTTTAAAGTAAAATTAAAAAATTATTTAACAGACACAACTAACTAGCTGCTCTACGTGACGGTAAATGATGGGTCAGTAAAGTGTTTATATACAAGGTAAAAAATTCGATCAAATCTGATCCCAGAATGAGTCGAATTATAACTCGTTTGTTTGAAATAGCTTTATTTTTACCTCAACTTTAATTTTAATTCGAATATACGAAACCTATTTAAGTTGTAGTTCTTATAAATAGTATGATCTATATATGATGATCTATAAACGAAAACGACTTCAATATTACGTTTCTGTTTTGCAGTAGAATGCGCAACGTAACTAAAATGTATTAACCGTAAAAGTATCACAAATTTCACGATGTGCTTTGTGGATTATTTTCCTTTGTTTGAAAATAGATGGGCAGAGTTTTGAGAATATTATATAAGCAATGTAAAACTATCACAATTTCTCTCCAAATTAACAGACGTGCATTTATCAAAATATATTATTTTATATCTTTCTTTCAAGTACTTACCATAATTTTAGTCCGAATTTGAACTCATGATTTTTTGGTAGTTTTCAATATATTTTAAAGTTTAATAGTAATAAGAAAATGAGAAAAACACTAAGCTCGTTACAAAATAGTATCGCCTCAAATGGACATTCAACGACTATCAAGGGGTCTAATTACTCTACAACCACCTTCGCCTACCCGCCAGTTAAATGTATGCACCGAATTTTCGTGAACCATGTGTGGCCTCCCTGGAATTGAATTTAAGGGACATTAATTTTGAATTTAAGCTTATAATGTTGGTGTCATAAGTCTACAAGATTAGTACCTACTCCTAAAAACAATTATTCAAAAAAATAAAAGCTCTGAAAATAATAGCATAGAATTCTTAGTGTAATTTCCGAATAGAATTTCAAGAAATCGGAAACATTGGAATCGATATATTTTATTAATTAACTGTATTTAAATCTCTAGCCGTAACTAACTTGATGAATATTACCGAGGGTCTTTTAAAGGTTTTATTAGCCTTTTGAAACTTGCCATAAAGTATTTCAAAGTTAAAAAATAGGCAAGTTTAATCCGATTCATGGATAGATAAACTAATGTAAGAAAAAAGAGACTAGAGTCAAGTCCGTAGACTACTTTATATTAAAGGTTGTTTAATAAGCCTTAAATGTTGTTAAGCTTCAAAAATGTCTTGGCGTACAATGTTTTGGAAATCAGTAAAATAAATATTTGTGTAATATAATTAATTTATCATATCATCCAAATGAAGATTGTCGTGATTAAAAAACAAATTAGTATCATATACTTTTACCTTTATACTTTAACTTTTTAATTACGATATATTTGAAGGCATGGCGTATGAGTGTCCATTGAGTGTGAATTCATTTTTTTAAAGTTAACGAATCATAATTAAAATAAAGATAAGCTTAAAAAAGAGAGCGAAATTATTTTGCAAATAAAACAAATGGAAAAAAATATTATGCATACAGATTCAGATACGGTTTATAAAAGTTAAAATATTTCGAATTATAAAACAACCAATAGTCCGAGAATTTTTGTTTTTCTTGTTATTTAAATATTAATGAAGAAACAAATACTATAACAAGGAATTCACGTAACACAGTTTTTATTTAGGTTCGTTTATTTAGAACAATTGTAAATGCAAGACTCTCTTATGCAACGAACGCAGACATGCATTGCAGTATAATTAGTTGAATCTTAATCACGCTGTGTTAGTGGGAGCGAGCTTTGGTACACTGTTTGCATAAATTTGTCGTCGACCAAATCTAAGATATTCAACTGTGACATGTTTCATATGTATGAGATAATACCGCAACAACTTTGGTTTCACTCAATTCTGTAATCTTCGTGAACAGATTGTGTTCGTACATTTAAACATAATAACATTAACTTCATAACTTCATAGGTAATGTTTTTATGTTACCAGGTCAGTTGTGAGCAAATATTGAGCTGTCAGGTATATTATATGCTTGTCTTTGATGCAATTGACTTGCGTTTTGTAGTATAAAACCCGAGGTGGTCAGTACCAGTTAATCGTACAATAAATTAACAGTAACGAGGCGCTGTACAGAACCCGTAAAAGATTCTTATTTGCACCTGCTTTAGCATGTACATTCTCGAGTATTTAATAAAAAACAAAGCTATGAGCGTTCATTAAAAAAGGCTCTGTTACTTATCTTTACGATGTGCATATTAACAATGATTTTTAAGTTTTTACTGTAAACTCTCCTTAGTTAAATTCCTCCCCTTACTTAAATCACTAATCTGGCCATTGAATATAAAAGTATTGTATTGTGTTATACAGTGAATCAATTATTTTATTTTATCGTAACATTAGATTTAGAGATTAACAAATTTTTTTACTATAAATATATAAACTGCAACATCTTTCCCCCTCTGCACCTTCTCAGCTGCCTCATTATTCGGATTATAAAATAATTATTTCAACGAAGCCAATTATAATTTTATGTAGGGTTTACTAGAACTTTAATGAAATAAATATTAAATTATTAAATCAATAGCTAATTTGATATGTAATATAGAAAACGTTTACTGTTTGTTTAAAAAAACGCGTTAATGCGCATAGCGTAGGTATACGTTTTTTAATTTTTTTTGAATACGTAAAAAGAACTTATTAAACTTATTAAGATTTAACGTGTTTGTTCATTTCAGGATACCACAACCAAAGAATGCTCACGGCACCTTATAAACTGATAGTCAGCTGTCGGTCGATTTATCTGTCCGTACCGCTGAGCATCCTCACGGCGCATTCTACTTGTATTTTTGAAAGCGTAACAGTTTGTATTGTACAAAATTGGAACATAATAGGTATCGTTGATGCGTGACATTTTCATTGATAATGTATTACTTGAGAAATGTTACAAATTAATAAATAAGCGAATGAATACTATGGGTAAATGCTTATTTTTCCAAATTGGCGAAGGGTTAGAGTTTAATCCATCACGCTGCTCCACTGCGAGTTGTCGGATAATTTAGTTTCCAGAGCGGTTTCTATACGGTACCGTTTTTATACATTAATTCGTGATTTTTGTACAAAATTTCGTACTCCTTTTTTCCAATTTTCGTAAAAAGGGGTACAAAGTTTTTGCTTCACGTATTATAATATATAGATTAGCGCCGACATATTAAAAAAAACTGTATCAAAATCCGTTGCGTACTTTTTAAGATCTAAGCATACATAGGGACAGACAGACAGCGGTAAGCGACTTTGTTTTATAATATGTAGTGATATAGTTAGATTAATGTCAAATATTTAATTTTTCAACAACTACATTTGTAATAATTATTATTTATTTTATAATTTTTCAACATAATATACATTAAAGTTCATGTTCAAATAATCTTTTATTTTTAAAAATATATCTAACATAAATAAGTTGTAAAAATAAAAAAGGTATCAATATAGTAAGTTTAATCCGATTAACTTTGTATCCAAAGTATTCAATTAAAATTATAATTTTTTATCCTGTAGCAGAAAAGTTAAATAAAATCCTGTGGTCGCAGTGGTATTTCTACACGCTGTTTAACAAAATGTAATAGAGTACGAAACAACGAAATAGTTACTTAATAAAATCTTACTACGAAAATAATAATTAAACACATTACGTCATATTTATACAAAATAAAGTATAGTATACAAGTAGTTTGTCGAAAAATAAAACGGCATACGAAAAATAAAAACACAAAAAAAGTTGTTATGCGTTTAATAAGAAATATATTCAATTTATTCAAGCCTATATTAAACAAATACAGTCCATTTAATCATAACACAACAGTTCCGATGGTCTAACCATTATGGACTAGCCCGTTGGCGCAGTTTGTAGTGGTCTTCCTTTTTGCTACACGGGTTGCGGGTTCGATTCCCGCATAAGTCTGGGTCTAATATGTGTCTTTATATATTTATATGTATTATTTCTTTGCATATTTATCAAAAAAAAATGGATACAACAGTCGGCTGTTACCTTTAACACAAGCATTCAGTTGTTTACTTTAGGAACAGAACAGTGTGTGTATATTATAAGATATTTATTTATTTAACTAAATTACCGAACCTCAACGGCACGAAAATGAACCCATCCTTTTTACTTAGACAGATGAAATCCTGAAGACGTCCGAAGCTGTCACGAATCACTGTCAGACTTAGTACGAAAAGAATATTTAAAAATTTGCTCTCCACTCAGTAAATATTATCGTGACGGTGTTTAACAATCTCGGGATCTCGTTATCATAATAACGTGTCAAAGTTGACAGTTTTCGGACAAGAAAAAATCGGCTGCTTTGATACCGATATTAATTTCAACAAAAACAACTTTTAGATGTGTACTGTCCGTATTATTTATGTCATATTTTAAAAAGGTAAAATACTGTTCATTTACTGTATATTTTTATTTATGTCTTTTTAACTCGACTGTATTTTTCTTTTAATGTATGTTAACTCAGAGCTTTTGACTGGGTTGACCGATTTCGATCAATTTTGTTTTAATTGAAATGTGTTGCGTGTCATGTAGTCCCTGACAAGTACTTTTAGAGTTATATCTAATAATGCGTATTGACTTGACTACTTTTTTATCGACCTGCGTTGACCTGCGCATAACTTTTTACTCGGTGTACCGATTTTGATGATTCTTACTTTAACCGAAAGCTAATAGGTACTTGTCATGTAGTCTTGTTTAAAATAGACCGATATCTGATTACAACTTTTTGAGTAATTTTAATAGCGCATATTTACTTGACTATTTTTTCGTCTTGTTAGTTATTACGTTGTATATTACTTGTCGATGTAATTGAAGTCGGTTTTTTTTCGTTTGCTCGCAAACACAATTATTTTTTTTTTAAATATTGCAATCTTGTTTTTTCAAATGTTTGTAAATGTGAGCAAAAATTATAAAAGTTTTCAATATAATTTCTAACGTAAAATCTATATAGAAACAGATTGACAAAACTCTCCTTTACTATGGGTGCTTCAAGAACATAATAATAAAAAAATCTCTGTGCGACAATGTTTCTATAAACAGGTGATAAATAAATTAAAGAAATAGTATTTTATTAAAAATATGAACTAAAAATATTATTTTAATCTGTATCTTCTAAATACAAAAAAAACTTAAAAGTTTCATATTATCCTTCGCAATACCACATAAAAGACATTATAAAAATATATCTTTTCGCTTTGAAAGAATTACAACTGTGGTATGAGAAATTCCAAGCAATAAAGAACTTCTGAACAGCCCGCACACAATGGAAACAGAATGCAAGCTCGTTGCGCTGCGAGTAAAATATACCTATTGAAACAAAGAAGTGTGCCATTTATTATTATCTTCCCTGATGCATTTCATCGAAGCGTCGGTATAGCAAGGAATTTGTAGGAAATGTAATAAATTTTTGAAAGTAGAAATATCTACATAATGTCCATAATTTCTCTTGATATTTTAAGGCCGACATTAAAAATATCGTCGAAATATGTAAAATGTTACTATCTGATAACACAGACATAGATATTGACTATCACATACACACTTTTTTACAGCTAGATAGGTACATACACAATTATAAAATCAATCACACACATACACATTTTAAATGTGATATTCGGTATTAGGTACATTGAAACAAAACAATAGCACACATAAGCATTGTGCAATAACTCAATTAATAGCAAGAATTCAATAAAGCTGAGAACACCATTCGTAGCACTCAATATTGGCTGAAAACTGGTACACAATTGCCAACAAATAATTCAATTACAAAATTCAATTTGCTCATATTCTTGTTTAGGGACTAAATACTACGACGGGGGACCGAGGAGAATAGAATGTTGTTCAGTAATTGTATTACCATATAAAATTGTTATTAAGGAACAGCTACAATTTTATATTTTTCCTCAAATATACATTAAAAGTTACATAATTTTAGAATCTAGGGCTTATTTACGAAACGCTCAAGGCTCACTAGCCTGACTTATGAATTATTGTCGTAAAATTACAAAATCATACATTTTTGAAATTTTTTAAAGCGTAAGTACTACAAAATTATGCAAAAAATATTTATTACTAATGAAGAACCATTACTTTGTTTGTTATCAATATAAATTAAACTGTTAAAGTACTGTCAATAATTCTATTTCTGTTTAAGATCATCATTATTTAGAAGTAACACAGGCTATCAACCATCATTTTACAAGTAATGAATAGAGGAATAATAGTTATGTACAAATGTTTTCGTGGTAAAAACTTTCTGGGTTACCATGTACATAATAAATTAAATGAAATAGACTGTAACAAAATTAAGAAATACAAAATATCACAAAGGTATATTTAAATGAGTCTGTTTACGTATAATTATGTTGTGAGGCTTGCAAGTCTTAAAAATTAGTTAATTAGTATAACAGCGTATTGTGATGTCATAATATGTCATCCCCAACGTCGACTGAGCCCTCAGCGCGGGTAAACATTCAAATGGAAATAGGGGCAAGGTCGAGAAATGGCATCAAACAAACAACGTTATTTTATACCCTTGAGATCGTATCGGTAAGAAATACGAGTTTAAGTTAATGTCTGATCTAAATTAGAATTTCGTTAAAAACTTTATACATTAAAAACTAAGTAATTTATAAAACGTATATAATTTAAAATACAAATGATGTAAAGAGACAATTTTAAAGTATAAATTAATGTTTTAGAAGCCGGTATTTTAAAGAGTCCAGTATTGTTTTGGAGCGCAGGCTATACTTAGGCACTAATGAGCTCTCCTCATTAGCCATTACCTTCAAACGCAGAGAAATGTTGCTACATTTATGAGCTCTAGACTCCTTAGTGAGCTTTGAGAAAAAGTAGAATAATTTAAATGGCTTAAATACAAAAAGTACTATTGTTTTTATTATATTAATCAACACTCGATATATTTATATCAAATATACGAAATATGGTAACAAAAGTCTTATCAAGACACGATACACGGTAGTTAATTGTTCAATTTGGGAGCAATAAAGAAGGAGTTCCAGTCGTCAAGTCGTAACTTTTGATAAGATAAAGTATTCGTTGTTTCCGATGATGGTATTGTATTTCATACTAGATAATGGGTATCATATTTGTGCCTGTGGCGTATTATCTGTATGTGAGCATACTCGTACCTATTCATAATTAAATACTCTCGCGGATGATAAGGATAAATTTATTGTTAGCTTGCTCAAAGGTAGCCTTTGATGTAGAATATAAAATATATTACATTTTACATTTACATATTACATTTTACAGTTACATTTTAGCTGATGAATTTGTACTGAAAATGTATTGAAAAATTATCACAACTTCTCGCCACAGTAAATTAAAAATACAATTGAAGGGTATATGTATAAGCCAGCAGTAAAACACTCCAATATCCAATTATTAAATCCTGACACTCCAAGAAGACCCTCATATATAGGGTAGGAATTCTTTTGAACTAAAATCAATGTGTTACTATCCTTTCATAGAGTCCCTTTCTCTTCAAGTGACCGTAAAACAGTATTGAATAGGATTTGCGCAATTGAATATTCCGATTCAGTTATTCAGAAAGAATATTTAACTCCAAAGTATAGGATGGCGAATAGCTGAGCCGAGTAGTTCGAATGATTTTGAAGATACTTTACATAAAGTGTTCTAAACTATCTTCCTTTTAAGTATTTAATTAACCTCAAAATTGGATGACTTCTTACGAATGTAATAAAAGATCGCATAATAAAGTTGCGTGTAGAAAGAACCACTTATGATCTCCCTCTTTTTTAGTATAGTGACCCAATAGTAGGATTAATTGAAAAAAAAAGAATTATTTTTATAACAATACAAATACACTGTAATATTGTTTAATTTAAATTTTCAAATCGAATGGATTAGGTCTAAATAGATTGTAAAAATTCCAACTTAAGAATAGGCTCTATATCAAGAAAATTTTCTATTAAGATTTTTTAAAATATGGTGTAATACTCTTACAGATTAGGTTATATATTTTCAGGAGAGTTTAAAGTATGTACTCGTCGAAGTAAAGCCGCGTGAATTGAGAAACAAGAACCTGGAAGAGGGCCAACTCAATATCCACTTTTGAAATAGCGAGTTCCGTTAGTAAACTGTACAATTATTCTAGATCTATTTACAGCTCTGCGTACTCTTGACATTCGTGTATTAATTGACTAAAGGTAATATTTATGGTCTAAGATCCGGGATATAACAAAGTCTTCCCTCATCTGTTAATTAGATGAAACAATTTTTATAGGCTGATTTCAATATTGTGAATTTATAAAAACAACCTCTGCCACCATAGGCCTGCTACATTTTTTTTCTTAATCTTTTCCCTCTCATGTTAATTACATGTAATAAGCTAAAACCGTTAATATTTGACATTATATACCTGACTGTAGTAGGCACCCATCTCTATGATTGCTATACTTACCTGCAGCCAGGTTACTGCTGACTGAGGTTACTGACCTAGCTGGTACGATTCAGTAGATGCGAATCTAAACATCGCGATTCTTAAATGCTAAAATCATACAATTTAACGCCATGAATCCGTCTATAGATCAGCAGTTAAGCTTAAGTTTTCTCGTAAAGCAAAGCCATCTTTTATAGCGGTACTATATTTCCGAATATCGTAAGTAGATACTCCATATTATATAATAATTAACTATATTTTAATTCGTATCTTGTGTTTTTTTATTCATTGTGTATTAGTTATTTATGAAATATTATTTTCAATTGGAATCATCTGTATCTATACACATAAATAAAATTATTAACTACTAGCAGACCCGTGCCCACTTCGTTGGGCGTAAAATCGTAATAATATCGTGTATTTATTATTTTAAATTACAGAACCAAATAACATACTATAAAGAACAAATTTTAAACCACTTAAATAAATAATATGTTGCTCCAACGCCATCTATCAAAAAGCGTAAAAACTTCGTCATCGATAGATTCAAATAGACAGTAAATAAAATAGAGTATTAAATAGTTAAATCTAACAGCGATAGATGGCGTTCGTTTCTTTGTCATTTTCATAATATATTTTAATATTTTTCTTTTTTACTGAATTTTTTTGTACAATTACAATAAAATATAGCCTATGTCACTCCTGAATAGTGTAGCCTCTCACTATTTTCAGCATATCAGATAAATATAAATGTTTTAAAATCACCAATTAATTTCTAAGGCAAATAATAATGCTTTATTAGCGTCAGAGGGCGCAGGTTCAAATCCTGCTGATTTAAAATCTTTATATATTTTTATCTTTTTCCTTTTATCTTGTCACTCCTGAATAGTGTAGCTTTCTGTTAGCGAAAGAATTTTCATGATCGGATCAGTATTTGCGAAGATTACCCCGTATATACAAAGTTATAAACTTTACCTCTTTATAATATTAGTATAGATTCTGTACAAATAAATAAAACTGGAGTGTCTGTTTGTAATACTAAAATAACCACTTTTTACTAAATGCATATGGTATACACGGTAAATATACCGAAATAACATTTTGAAGTGAAACTTCTTTAGAATCGTTGTGATTTCAAACCGGATGCAACGGAAAAAACGACAGGGAAGGGCGCGCCGCACTGCACGCCGCGCTACTTTGTAAATCTATGTCAATAATTTTAAATTATTTTGCCAAAGAAGTTTCACTTCTGACACGTGTACTTTGTACTCACGCAATTTTTTTTACAATTTTTGTCTGTCTGCTGTATGTCTGTCTGTCTGTTTGTTTGTTTCGGCTAATCTCTGAAACGGCTGGACCGATTTTGACGGGACTTTCACTGGCAGATAGCTGATGCAATAAGGAGTAGCTTGGGCTACTTTTGTTTTAGAAATATATTTTATAACTCTGCGAACCGAACAATAACATTTTTGTTAAATTCGACGCGGACGGAGTCGCGGGCATCACTAGTATTAAATAATATTATAGTATTAATTATGTTATGTTTAGTAATGTTATAAAATAAGACAAACTTTTTAGCTGTAAGTTTTAAGGTTTTTAGTAGTTCAGTTATTTAACATTTACAAAAAATATATTTGACAAATCGATAGGTTCGTTAAGTTTTTCTAATGAATTATATATTCGTTCTCGTTATAATCTGCTCGTTCGATATAGGCCATGCCACATCTGATGCACACTCAGTTTTGAGCTCGCGGCGAGTTGTTAGGGTAATTTAAATTCTGGTCAAATCGAGGTCTGGTAACGAGTACCCTTCAATCGATTAGGAAAGCAGTTTGTACGCAGCTCGTCATTAAGCATATAAATGCATCTCTGCACTTCCCAATAGCATTGAACGTTTAAGTAGAAATTTAATATGTTATAAATGTATTTACAACATTTCAAATTTGTTTTCAGTGTATGTACACTTACAATATTGAGAAAAAAGTATGATATTATTGGTTAAAAAAAAAGAAGTAAGTAAGAAGAAAATGTAAGTTCAAAAAGAGAATTATAGGATATTTCCTATAGCTAGCCGCACACACTCAATATTATTGTCAATAATGTGAGTATTGTCAATAATATTGCGCGTGTTCGGGTCGTATTGTCATATTGATCAATATTATTGCAGATTTCCGGAAATTTTGAATTTTATTGTCAATATCAGGGGGAGGGGGGGTATTGTCAATATTATTGTGTGTTTGCGAGTGGTACTGCAATATTTTAGTTTGGCAACTTTGGCAGGAGCATTCAACGTGTACGAACGATTGATTTTAATTTTTAGGAAAATGGAAGACGAATATACGATTCAGCCTGTAATATCCCACTGTTGGGCATAGGCCTCTTCCCCATGTAGGAGAAGGATCGGAGCTTAATTCACCACGCTGCTCCAATGCGGGTTGGCGGAAGACGAATATAAATAAATATAAATAAAAGAAAATAAACGAAAATAGTTTTTAAAATCATCTTTTTCAGTAAGCCTTAGTTCATTAATTGAAAGTGGCTCAATTTGCCTTTTTTGCATCCAGTCACCATCATTCTCACCCACCCATCGTTTCTTTTTAACCGACTTCAAAAAAGGAGGAGGTTACCCAATTCGACCGTATATATATGTTTTTTTTATGTATGTTCGGGGATAACTTCGTCGTCTATGAACCGATTTTGATAATTCTTGAAAGGGGATATCCCAACTTAGGTACCATGATAAGGAAACCAGGATCTGATGATGGGATCCCAGTGAAATCGAAGGAAACCCTCAAAAATCGTATTGACAACTAGTGCGTTTGTTAACTTATTTATTACTTGCCGATGCAATTGAAATTGGGTTTTTTTTCGTTTGCTAGCAAACACAATTATTACATTTCTTTTTATTCTGTAACAAATTTATTACAAATAAACAATATTAAAGCTTTTTTCTTTTTATGCATTTCTCACAACACTTCCGCGTGAGTCGAGGATCAATACCGGATTGTACCTGTTTTTGTTAGTAAATATTGGCAATAATATTGTGCAGTATTCGGGGCCTTATATTGATCAAAAATATTGTCAATTTTATTTTGCCAATAATATTGCGTGTGTGCGGCTAGCTTATTATGCATAATCTAATCTATTATCATAATCTAATCTATGCTTCTCAGCAGGTAAGATGGTAATTTGCAAAAATATTTTTGTCTAATCAGCTTTGTTATAAATGGACGGATAGAATGACTGATAGGACGATCCTACGGACAGAAGAATCGAGCTTCATTATATGAGTGAATAAATGTATCCTGGGTTTTAGTAACATTATACATAATATGTAAATCAACCTATTAACTAATAATGTAAGAATCTTCCCTTTTATGTACTTAATTATTGTACACGATCAAATAGTGTGTTAGTAACTTAGCATAAAAATGATTTGTAAAATACTCAAACTGCTGTAACTGCTGCTGCTGGCTTTGAAATACTCATAGTCCAGTCACTTTAGGGTTTCACCTCGGAATCGGAGATAATAAGCTGAAAACTCGTATACAGCTTCATTTTGGCGTTCTAAAAGTTGTCTCAAAAGTCTCATATAATCTCGTGTCTGCGTCATAAGTTATTCGAGGTCAAAGGTCACGAAAATCGGTTTTTTGCCATTATCTCCGTTTCTACGGCTCCAATCACTTCAAGACCTATTATGAAAATTGAAGATGATAAAATTTGGCACAACTTTTGTTCCAACTTTTTTTTTGTACGCTCAACCCTTTTCGACATAGAGAGCGGAGAGCACCCAGCGCTCAGGCATATACTGTTATACAAGGTCAACCGTGAATCTCGGTAAATAATACCTTGTATATAGTTACTAATTCCTTAAAATATTATTAATAATAAATAATTTGTATTATTTATTAATTAATACATTGTATTCAATATTTTTTATATATATATAATATAATAAATTTATTTACTTTTATTCGATAATAGATGGAAATAAATTGATTGATAGATAGATAGAGAGATGGTAAATTGAAATGTCAAGTAAATATAATTTAAGTTAATTTTTATTTAGTAACTGTACTTTCGTTACAATTGAAATTAAAAATAAAATATCAATTTTCTTCTTCTTCTTCTTCTTCATCATCTGCTGGGAAATTGAAACTTTCGATTTCATCTTCATCATCTTTGTTTACCTGTATAATTGTCTCCAAACCTTCTAAAATTTCTGGATCAAATGCAGTTTCTTCCTTAGAATCGTCTTGCAATACAACAGCATTGAGACAAGCTTGCCCATTGCATTGTCCACAAGCTAAAGTGCATTGCAAGCCCGATTTTCTGCATCCGCAGCGTGAACCACAACCATTCTTACAATTACAAAATATTGTACTGAGTAATTCATCTGGAGCTGGTGGTAATAGTGTAGTTATTGGCTGCAGAAACTCATCTTGGAGTACAAAGCCCCATTCATGAGGTTCTAAATCATGTCCTAACCATTTTTGAATTTGGTAATAAACACGATTTATGTGTTGATAAGCTGCTGCACTTGTTGGTGGAAGATTAGATAACTGGACAGGTTTATGAAGTTTAGTAGATTTAATGAATTGAATGTATACCTATGTGATGATCAATATTATTTTCAGATTTCGGAGCATTATATACTGCTAGCAAGATGCGTACTCCATTTTCGTATAATTTCGTATTCGTATATTCGTAATTGAATTAATTTCGTTCGTATTGTCGTAATTGAATTAATTTTCGATTAATTTCATATAATTGTTGTGGGCAGTTTTCTTGTAGAAAAACTTGAGCCAGTTCGTCAAAATTAGCAAGTTTATGCAGTAATTTTATATTTTTATATATTGAATACAATGTATTAATTAATAAATAATACAAATTATTTATTATTAATAATATTTTAAGGAATTAGTAACTATATACAAGGTATTATTCACCGAGATTCACGGTTGACCTTGTATAACAGTATATGCCTGAGCGCTGGGTGCTCTCCGCTCTCTATCTCGAAAAGGGTTGAGCGTACCAAAAAAAAAGTTGGGACAAAAGTTGTGCCAAATTTTATTATCTTCAATTTTCATAATAAGTCTTCAAGTGATTGGAGCCATAGGAACGGAGATAATGGTAAAAAACCGATTTTCGTGACCTTTGACCTCGAATAACTTACGACGCAGACACGAGATTATATGAGACTTTTGAGACAACTTTTAGAACGCCAAAATGAAGCTGTATACGAGTTTCCAGCTTATTATCTCCGATTCCGAGATTTGCCCCTTTTTTTGTCTAAAGTGACTGGACTATCAGGCCGAAGACGGCGTAGCAGCCAAGCCAGCCCCGCGGTCACCAATCACCAACCCGCCTGCCCAGCGTGGTGACTATGGGCAACACACAGTTACCGGTCACAGTTACGCCATTTTTGGTGCGAACTTTTGAAGGTCTATGTCCAGCAGTGGACTGGGATAGGCTAAAGTGAGTGAATGAGTGAGTTTATAAGCCGAAAATACAGCGAATATACACACAAACGTCGAATCTAATTCGAAAATTTTAATGTGTTAAAATTATCTAAAATTAAACTTTACAAGACCTAAAAAAGTGGGCTAAGCTATATCACAAAATTACAACGACGGCTTGTTCCCGGAATTCTAAAAAAATAGACGTATAAAGTCAAGGAAAAACCAATATATACGTTGCCCTAATTTTCGTTGTTTTTGTTCAATTCTATCCGCAAATAGAAAGATGGAAATATGAGTCAATCAGTAACATTTCGTACATCTGTGGTGTGTAGGCGTTACACGAGCCGGTCAAATTGGAACCGATAATTAAATTATCGATCGAAAATGTTTCTAACATTTTCGTGTCAACATAGATTTTTGAATCAACAATGGCTCAAAAATAAAAAGAAAAGTTAATTGAACCCGTGGGTTGGTTGATCTTTGACGCGTATCGGTAAAATTATGTCTAAGTTTGTCCATAGAAGAGATAGGCTTTTGAATTTCAAAGTAGGACTTATTTTTATCTTAAAAAAATAATAATCAAATTCCAGAAGAACACGAGCAAATAATTTAAAAGTTTTTGTTTAAGTAGTCTTGTCTAGTAATCGGGATTTACGCGGGAAAACCCATACAACATTTTTATACGAACGTCTATATAATACATCTATCTATACATCGATAAATATAAATAAAAGTGAAGAGTTGTTTCTTTTATTTCCTTATAACTTTGTTTTATGAAGTGATTATAGTTATTTATACGATACTAAAACATAAATGAACGATTTTAAATTTTTTGTCTGTCTATCATTCTATTTGTGAGGGCTAATCTCCGAAAAGGTTGAACCGGTTTTTGTGGGACTTCCACTGATTTCAGCTATTAAAAATAAGCTAATATTTAATTCAAAGTCCATCATTTTTTTTTGTGAGAGAATATAAAATTTATTAATGTGTACTTGGGTTTAATTTTTGGTCTAATGATTAAAAACGTGTTTTTGCGTTAGTGGAAATTCTATTCTTACAGGAATGAAAAAGGGATGACAATTTGTAAAGAAATGTGCCACTTTTGGTGTTACAGGTACAAAACTTTGTTATAAGGATTCATCATCAAAAATAAATAAATACATGGATCAATGTTTACGGAAATTCTACCTTTAAAGGGGGTGAATTAGAGATTGAAGATTTAATAGAAGTTGTGGAAGCAGTGGACAACAGCTAGTAAAAAATAAGCGCTAGAGCTTAAAAATTAAGGATGTAAAAAGTAGATACCTAATAGTAATAATACAATCCACAAAATTATTTAAACTATTAGTGTAAAAGTTTCTCCAATTTGCATGTCCACAGAGGATAAGCTGGGAGGTCGTGAAATATGCAGAACGCTTATACCGACGAATATTGATGCTCCAATTACACGGCGAATGGAATATCCCAACGGCTCTGTACTGTTTGTAGGGTGATGTCACACTGAAATACTAAATGCGCTCTTGCAAACTAAAGCTACTGTACGAAGTTGTGATACTTCGATATCCAAATAGGTTGCAGTTTCATAATGATAAATCACTATTTATTCTTGACTTATTTGTTTTTTTTTTTTTTTTGATATCGCAGGGTAACCCATTTACGGGTGATATCCAGGACGCCCGGGTAGGCAGTCCTAGACCGTATGTCAGACTCAGCACTTGGGGGTGCCACTACCGCACTAAATCCCTGCGGGAGCCTTCAGCCGCTTTAATTGGAGGGTCCCGGATCTGCAGGCAATAGGATCCCTCCAGCGACAGGCTGGCCTCGGCGAAAAGGCCAGACTTCTCCTATTTGACTTATCAAAGAATGTATTACGAAAGCTATAGCGTAATATGCGTTGAGTTTTTTTGTAGTTGATAACCCATATAGCTGGAACAGGAAAAAGAGAAAAATAATTGACGATTTGACGTGAGTGCACCATGCCCTATATATGTACAATTTTAACGAGTGACTGGGTATGAAAATTGGCGACTAACGGTCAGTCAGTTTGAATAAGGGACACATAGACAAGCTAATATACGGCGTCAAGTAAACACCACACCTGTGCATTTACTTTATTACTTACTGTTATTAGACATATAAAGAAGAGGTGTTTGTGTTGATTTCAATATTTTGGTTTTGATTTTTTGATGGTTTATTTTTATTACGAAACTATATTCTTGCGTAAATTACAAAAGTAATTAGTTTAGTATTTATTGCAAATCTTTGTACAGATATAAAAATTGTAAGATAGTCTTTCCGCACTAGAAAATTCTTATTCTTTGTTTTAAAAAATATTTACTTTTTAATATTGCAATATGGCGAAGATTGTTTGCTTCATTTTTCAAACTATTTCATCTAATAGTACTTTAAAAAAATAAAATCTTTGTGGTTAAATAAAGCCGTTTTTAACAAAAACAAAATTTGCTTTCCTGTATTTGTAAGTTGTAAGTTGAAGAACACGATATTTTATGTTGGATAAGAGTGTATCTACACTTCCAAGACGTAGGCCGAAAACCATTATATTAAAAATTCTATCCCAAGCTCACGACAAGCTGTTGTTGTTTTATTTATATGCGTTGTTTACAAGGTACGAATATTGTTTGTACAATTTATATGGCAAGAAACGAAAACAAAAACAATTTACTTTATTTACTTCATTTAAAATACATCTGTGGTGTTAATACAATATAACAAAAAAGTATCAATATTTATTACAAAAGTGCAAATTTGCTGTAGAAAATAATACTACTACTAATAATACTACTATAATATAAGAGTAGGTAAGTAAGAATATTCTCAAGCCATCCATTTTTATGAAATAATTTTTCTGAGCTAGTTCGTTAGTTTTAATCTTTCATTATATATTCATAGTCATTTTATCTCAACCACTGTTCATTGTAGTACTGAAGTTCCCAGTTGAACTCATAGATCATATTGTCTACATTTTATACATTAGGTATAACTATTGATATCCTGGATTAAACAGTAGCTTTTTAATGATTATTTATTTATAATTATTATTTTGCTTTGAAAGGACGTAATGTGATGTTCTGATGATATACAGTTACAACAACTACTACAGTGAAAAATTTATTAATTATAATTATTAATAAAAATAAATTTTAATGTTTATTTATTGTAAGTAAAACATTAATCACTAATTATATATTATCGATATTACTGTAGTCTTCTTTTAAACTGCATTAAATATCTTATTGGATTGTGGTTATTTTACTAATAATGTGTAGGCTTGCTTTTGTAAATGAATAATCTAATTACTTAAAAAAAAATTAAGTGGTCATTAAATTTACTACAATTATTTTCAAAATAAATGAATACTTGATCATGGTTAAAAATTAATTAGAGAATAATTTTAAATGGATTCATGTTATATTAGTCTATAAAATAAAACTAGTAACGTGATAAAATCTACAACAATAGACGAAGCGCACACTCTACATAACACATTTAAAACGATTAGATATTTAAACGGTTAGATGGAATCGACTTGTATACGTCCTTTGTGCCTTTGTAACCCCTTAAACAAACCTTGAATTGTGTAGTTTCGATTTTACTATTGACTTGTTCAATATAATTAATAATGAGATAAAGATCCCGTTAGGATATTTGCGTAGCCCTTGTTCAATTCTGTTGTTTTAAATTATCTAATATTTCTTAACTACCGAAGTGTGAAAGTACCTTATATACCGCTTCCATTCGACTGAAGGGAGACTTCCGAGTAAATAATAATATTGAACTTATAAAGTGCTTTGAAAAGGTTTTTACTACCTTGTTTTCAACTAGGTATAATAACAATTTTAACAAAATTTAATATTTCAGACATTATTTACTTCATCTGTTTCTTTTTTGTATTTAAAATTCGTTTTTTTTTTTAATTAGTTTTCCAAAGAAGTTTTACTTTTGATCTGTGTACTTTGTACGCACGCAATTTTTTTTTTCATAACACGGTCCTTATATCGTTTTTTAAGGAGTAAACTCTAAAAATGTAATATTATATTGTAAGCAATATTCTCTTTAGTAGGTTGCTGCAAAGGAAAATTTAAGAGTTATGTGTTAAAAACTTTTACATATAAGACGTTGAGAGCACTTGTGCAGCATGCCCTACCAGGAACGATACGGCGCGGCAAGCTTAAGATGAGTTATGATGAACATTTATACCTTATTGACTTGCATTTTGAGTATAGGAACCTTTACCTCAAGGTTTTTATTAAACAACATATATTCTCTTCTAAAACTTGCGTAGAACTAACGTAAACATACGAAATTTAGATATAAAAAGGTCTAATAAATCAAAATGTGTATATAAACAAATGCACATAATAGCTTTCTAATACATAATATGCATTTTCAATACTTAGGTATTTTTCGCTTTTATAGGCGCATTAAATAGCATGGCACTACGAGGTACTTCTGGTGTTTCATATTTAAGTTTTATTTAACCATATTAAGTAACTTTACTGCTGTCTAAAAAGTTGTTGATTATAATTTTTTTCGAGAAAATCACAATAATGCATTAATTAACACGTTTTACTATAAGTCAATACTAATCTTTGAATTGATGATTGAATGATACATTATTTGAAATCCATTAGTTGTTGCATAATCATGAAATATAAATAAATATTTTTTGAAAACATAATTGTTTCCGTTTCTTTTTTTTAATTTTTTGAAAGATCCTTTAGCAAATGTTCTGTTATAATTTTTAGCTACTCGAATTAGGAAAAATTATTATTTATAACTAGCTGACCCGGCGAACTTCGTAACGCCGAACAGTTGATTTTTTTATTTTTTTTTTATACTTGTCCTTCCCGGAACCCCTATACTAACTCTTAAACTTTATGGTATGGTATTAAACAAAGTTCGAATTGACTTTTAAATACTCGGATTATTACGAATCTTTTGTATGGGAATATAGAAAAGTGTTGTTTTTAGACTTTTCAGGCAATTTTTTATCCGTAAGATTTTATTGATAGCTAGGATGATATTTTCTCTCCGTAAGAACCATCCTTGTACTTCAAGGAATATTATAAAAAAAGAATTAGCGAAATCCCTTCAGCTGCTTTGGAGATTTATTTGCGCTTAGCAACACATTCAGCGATTCATTTATATATATATATATATATATATATATATATATATATAGATAAGCTGTTTCCGAAACAGAATCAACAACAATTTGATCATAATCAATTATGGTTGACGATTTTTCTCTTTCGAATTTCATCAAATTTAAAAAATAAATCTACCGTAATACATGTTTTCCTACAGGTACAATACGTACCTACCCTTGAAATACTTAAGTAAAATGTATACAAATAATATCATATTGGTGACAAAATTTAAAGTCGCCACAGCTTCTAAAGATCGGAAACGATCTTGTAAAGTGGCTCAGGTAAACGCGATCTTCGATATCACAAAAAGCGTATGATTGATGCGTAGCTCAACGTTGAATAGCCATACATTTCTCAAAATGGTTGAAGCACGCGCTACACAGCGCTTTTGTCGCACCAACAATACCAAGACCGCTTGTTCAACGAAAAGTGCTATAACTCACACAGTTTAACACTTCAGTGCAGTTTCTTTTTAGATAAAATAACGGGCAGAAATTTATTAACTAAAAATGTGGACCGAGTAATTCTAGCCTTTTTTTAAGTAGAATAAAATGTAAAAGGTCAAATAACATAATTAAATTTTATCTTTTCTGTCATAGTTTTGATTCTATTAATTAGGTACGTAATATACTGACTGTATTTATTTCGATACTAGCTTGTGCCTTCGGCTTCTCCCGCGTGGAAGTCGCTAATTTTTTGTTTAATTTTCAAGTTTTCATTTCATAAGAACCAGCTACAAAGTATTAGGTAACTTAAAAAAAAATGAATAAAATCGGTAAAGTCGTTCTCAAGTTAAGGCGTGACAGCTAAGGTATGAGTGAAATATGGATTCATTTGTATATAATGATGTATACTTATATTGAAGTCGTTTTTTTTTTCGTTTGCGAGCAAACACAATTATGTCATATAATTATGTTAGCAATCCCCTTAATACCCCCCCCCCCTCTTATAACTTAGGGGTATGAAAAATAGATGTTTGCCGATTCTCAAACCTACCCGGTATGTACACAAAATTTCATAAAAATCGGTCAAGCCGTTTCGGAGGAGTATTGTAACTAACATTGTGACACGAGAATTTTATATATGAGATATACCTATATGTTATAGCAGCTTCATTATCAAGAACTGATCAACAGAATTCACGGTAAGCGTTATCTCGTTAATCGGAGTTACAAGTTGTTGGTTTAATCAGCTTCGTGAATTAGCATAGTTATAATCTTCCCTGTCTGGGTTGTGGTAACAAACTTGTACTATATGTTTCCTTTTATGCACTAGACTATTGAAACTATCAGGTAATAAATTAAAAATTGCGGTCATATAAAAGACTAAAAAAATATCTATTCGTTAATGAATTAAGTAAATTCTTCCAATTTTCATAATATGTTTCCCCAAGTAAAAGAATTGATGTTATTATGTATTTTTTTTCTTTTTGAATAGCGTTAAAATTTGTTTTTCGTTTGCGATTGAAATCATCGTTTTAGTTTTTCACAAACTCATACATTTTCATCTTATTATTGGTGACTTTTCACGCGCTTATTATATTATTAGCTTCACCTGTATGTTTGTATGTTTGTAGCCGACTCCCTTGGACTTCATTTTGACCAACTTCAAACGTGCAGATTCCATTTAGTAAACTTATCGAGGACCGATGGCAATACACTAACTTGATAAGATTTTCTGCTTTTTAGATTGGATTATTTATAAAAGCGTGTTTCCTTAGTTTTTTAAAACTATTATTTATTTATAAAATACACGTTTGTCAGAGCAATTATTACTCTTTAATTTGAAACAGTTGTAATCAAATGTTCAGTTAGTCACGCTTTTAAAGAATTACAATATTGACTTTGGTTTAGCGTAACGCCTAAAAATGAATGCATAATAAATTTTATAATCAAAGAAATGGGGGCAGATTTGTTCAGTCCTTGATTTATTTAAGGCAGCCTTAACCTAACTTCAGAACAAGTTCAATACGTCTGCGTATTACAATGAAATTCGTTGAATACAGTAAAAGCTTTCGAAGTCATATTTATCTTATTCTTTCTTTTCCATCCGCAAAGAAAAAATATTCCATCGTTAAGTAACATCCAAACCGAATGTGTTTAACACTGATCGATAGAAAGCCAATTTTTAATTCAACTGACGGAAAACTTTTTTAAAGAAAAAACCAAATTTTTTGATAAATGAAATTTGTGAATATTACAATTCTTGATAAATGATGAAAAGTTATTATAATCTTATATAATAAAAATGAATGGTGCTAAGCGCATAACTGGAGAATGGCTCGACCGATTCGGGTAATTTTTTTTTGTATGTTTCTTAAATACCACGGAAGGTTTTTATACAAAAAAAAAAAAAAACAACAGACAGAACGAAGTCTGTCCGGGCTGCTAGTCTTAAATAAATTTTGTCCGTTGACTACAAGTGTATAATGTCATATTATATTTTCATTTTATAGAATTTTACTATGAAGTTCATTGTTGTTATAATTGCTTTCGGAATTTTGATCATTTTACAAATATTTCTGTGCCACAATTTGAAATAGTTTAAAGTTTGAACATATCTTTCTAAGCTTAATAATAGAATACTACGTTTATAGAACAAATATAAAATTTCATCGATCAATATATCTCGTGAAATATACATATAATCACAGATTACAGAAAGTAATCTGTGCATATAATAAAATTAAAAATTCTGTAAACTTGGAAGTGATTTTTTATTAGATATATTCAGCGAATAGTACCTGGAATAATAAACTGCCATTAGACTAAATTGAATTGAATAAACTTTACGAATAAACTATCGTTTTGTCAGAAAAACGTTGTTTATTACTATTGATAAACACGTGAGTAAATAAGATTTATCTATATGCTGAATACAGCTAAAATCAGTTCTGGGCGAGGCTAGGGGAAAAGAGGCGGTAGAATTTTTTTTCATTTAACCATCTTACTGTTCTTTCGGCATAACAAATAATAATATTAAAAGTAACGCCTTTCCTACTAGGTACTAGATCAATTGAGATATAAATACAGCTAGGCTAGGCTAAGTCCTTCCTTTATTATTGACAAAATTTTATTTGTGATCTATATAACCGAAAGTTACATGCGTAGTTTCTCACCTATGTATAAAATAAATGAGATATATAATTGTTATTATTAAGATGGACAATACCTACTTAACTTTTATATGTTACATTTATTATTTCTTTCATACCTTAAACCATATTTTAATAAATTAGAATATATTATGTGAGTAAATTAATGTAAAAGTATATTTTTATTCATAATAATATATTATGTAACAAGCAAAGTAAATATATTTAGGTATCATAAACATATGAGAACATAAAACGACTGAAACTATAAATTTAGATTCCAATTAACCTAAAATTAAATCATGTTCACTTAATTTTCCAACGTAAGCAAAGGTTTAATTTATAGAAATAGTACGAGTTTAATTAGGGATTTATTTCATAAAACAGATGTTTGTTTTGATCTAGCCTTATCTTGCGGACTTGTTTGTGAAATAAAGAAAACTTTAGTGATGGTCTTTTATAAATTAGTGTACTACGAATGTCTTTAATCATAACGCTCCTTTTAACAATTGTTTGAGAAGAAATCATCATTTAAACTCCATAACATAACATTTATACTTTATTCAACGGTATCCTTTCAGTCTATCCTTTGAGACTATAGTTTTTATAAAATTTTTATTTATTTAGATTTTTGTGACTTAGAGTTAAATATAAGACATTTAAAAAAGTCTAAATGAAATAGTTCAAAGTTGCAATTTAAGCTTTGCATATTCAAATTTCACACTAGGCAATTAGTTGTAGCTTAACGTTACAATAAACCTGAGCAAAGTTTAACAAGGACTCATAACTCTCGGGTCATAATATGTGTAAATGGAAGTTTGGCTCATAAATTTTTACCGATGACATAGTACCCTTGTGAGCATATTGTTATTAAATGATACAATATATTTCCAGCTTTGTCGTCTAGATTAGTTCATACTATCTCATAGTACCACATACTTAATTTCAATTGTGTATTGTCTTTTATGAGATGTTTTTGGTAAAGTAGTTTAAAATACTAATAGTTTTTTATGGTGCCCGTAGCCATGGGAAAGAATGGTTTTCTTTGGCCTTTAACGGTCATTCACAGTACTGTATCCTCGCGATGAATATTATTAAAGTAAAACTTCTTTACGCACGCTTGACTTGGGGAGTAAGCCGGTGAATGCGTGACGAGAGTGTTACGAAAAGTGTTATCGAGCAAGCCAAACGGAAGTTGACAGGAAGATATGAGTTAGTAAGATAAAAAGAGAGAGTTACGTTTCCTAAGTATTACTTCAGTCGTGTGGTAACACTCGTTTTTTATAAAATTAAATTATTTGACTCAATTTGGCAGATAGTTATTAGTTAAACGCAAGGAGCAAAAGCTGTAATAAATAATTTTAATATTATGTACCTATTATTGTTTTAGAAAGTAACCATATACAAATGTGTGGACAGAGCGAACAATTTTGATGTTTTAGTTTTTCACCTGAAATCTAATAGTCTGGACTATTTACCCATAATGCTGAATATGAGTTTTTTTCTTCTGTTTATTCATAATTTTTAACTGACTGAATATGGTGATTTATAAAAATCACGATGGAGTGTAAACATTATGTCATTTTTCTTATGTTATTGCAATTTTTGTTTTTAGTTAGGTTTGAGGCGTTTTAGTGTTGTTACCTTTAGATTTTTACTGAATAAATATGGTTATTTATGGGTAATTTATGGCTTTTGAAGAGTAAGAGACATTTAGTACCCAGAAACCAAAATTGTTAAATATACACAATGAAACGGTATGATATAATGTCTATAAAGAAATAAAACTGATTATTTTTTATCATAACACTTTAAATGTTCTTCGTTTTCAAGGTTTCATATTTAAATAACCTTTCTAATCAAAGTATAACTATAACGGTAAACCATTTGTTTGGATTAATAAGTGTAGAAAATCATACTCGTAGTTAGTGCATCATTGTAGTTTCCATAATATTACTAAATTAATTTATTTGTTAATCTAATGGTCTTTGTAGTTCATTCTTGATATAAACTTAACGAGAAATGAAAGGTTCCTTACACACATTTTAAGCAAACACGCATTTTCGTGTTTTTTCATATACTTTACAATTTATTTTCAAAATAAAATATCTGTAAATGTCAAAGATTACAGTCAAGATCCAAACGTTGATTGGAAAACCGAAATGTTGGAAGCGCTGACCCGGAACCAATAAAAAGTTTATAGACATCGGAGGTTAACTGCTTTTATATTTGGAACGTGGTGTATCTTTGAAAACCTTTAGATTTCAGATCTGATGATATGAAACAAACAGATATACAAGTGTAACCTGTTATTTATTAAAGCCGAAAATAGAAGACAACCTGCACTGAGTAAACAACAATAGAATTTAATTATTGATAATAATTATTCATATTTTATTTTGTGTGACGAGTCTAAATAGAAGATTATAATTAAAATTTTATACGCGATATAAACGAATTCTTGTTTTTGAATAATGAATAAATAATAAGAGCCACTAATAAGAGAATATTACTTACTGTTTTCAATTAGGTATATGTTAATAAATACGCGTAAATTAAAATGACTTCAATTAGCAGCCATTTTCACAAAGTAATTTAAGAAATCAGTTATTTATATTAAAAAGGTACAAATGAATGTTAATTAATATTAAATCATTGTTTGAGATTTTTATCAGCGTTTTTGAGTAATAAAATTATTCGGGTATTTCAAATAATAAATGTTGAATGAAGTTAATTATTAATTTTTTTTAACCGACTTCCAAAAGAGGAAGAGGTTATGTAGAGGTGCTGTAGTTCTGTACTTGGAAGTTATATAGAACTAGCTGACCAGGCGAACTTCGTGCCACCTTAAATGACGCGTCTAAGTTCAATAGCTAAAAATGTGCGCAATCCATTGCCACAAAAAATGCATGCCAAAATGAAATATCTGAAAGCATCTTAGTGATTGACGTGAGTGATATTTGCCAGGTATGAACAGTTTGTATCCACCACTACAGCCTATCACAGTCCACTGTTGGACATAGGCCTCCACAAGTTCGCGCCCGACATTATGACGCGAACTCATGTGTTTTGCCCATAGTCACCACGCTGGGCAGGCGGGTTGGTGACCGCAGGGCTGGTTTTGTCGCACCGAAGACGCTGCTGCCCGTCTTTGGCCTGTGTATTTCAAAGCCAGCATGGATGGTTATCCCGCCATCCGTCGGCTTTTTAAGTTCCAAGGTGGTAGTGGAACTGTGTTATCCTTTAGTCGCCTCTTACGACACCCACGGGAAGAGAGGGGGTGGCTACATTATTTAGTGCCGTAACCACACAGTTTGTATGGTAAAATAAAATTGATGCTTTTACTACTTTTCTTGCGATTCCTTCATTTTTTTCTCTCTATTTCAAAACCATAAATAAGCCAAATCGGTCGAGCCGTTCTCTAGTTTTAGTTCGACTAAGAACCTTCTTGTCATATTTATATATTTGTATAGAATAAAACGACGCCTATTTCCAGCAGTGGGATGTTAAAGGCTGAATATGTAAGAAGCGCTTAGACAACTTAAACACATGCTAATTAACTACGAGTACTTATATAACGACGCGTTGGCGCAACGGCCACAGTACTGGTTTGTGGCTGTTGCGCTGGTGGTTGCGGGTTCGATCCCCGGACATGACAAACATTTGTATTGCCTTTACAGATATTTGCCGTGGTCTGGGTGTTTGTGTAGTTCTTGTGGGTCTCCCCTCCGTGCCTCAGAAAGCATGTTAAGCCGTCGGTCCCGGTTGTTATCATGTTGATACTCCTGATAGCGATCCTTACTCATAGTAGGTAATATATCCGCCAACCCCATTGGAGCAGCGTAGTGGATTAAGGTCTGATCCTTCTCCTACACGGGGAAAGAGGCCTATGCCCGATCACGATCACGATTCAGCCTGTAATATCCCACTGTTGGGCATATGCCTCTTCCCCATGTAGGAGAAGGATCCGAGCTTAATCCACCACGCTGCTCCAATGCGGGTTGGTGTTATACTATTGGTTGGTGTTATAATATTCCCTACTATGAGTAACGATCGCTATCAGGTGTACATGATAACCAGAACCGACTATGCCTAGTTGTGTGATATTACAGTCTGAAGCATAGAATAAAAGTATTTTCATGTATTTGCTTACTTCCAACATAAGCTTTGTCTTATGGGCCCCGTAAACGATCAAACTTGTTTGTCAAACATGTTTGATCAAACTTCATGTTTCATATAACAAACATATTTAAAAAAACCCGCAGCCCCGCACACGATCAAATAATTTGACAAACACGTTTGTCAAACAGAAATTTAATATGAAGTTTGATCAAATATTTGATCGTCTATAGGGCCCTTTATAAACAGCAACGACTGTTAGCGATAGGACTACGCTTCGAGACACGATGGGGTGAACTACGAACATACACATTCTGTACTAGAAGAAATATTTGTTTGAAACATTTGTCTGCTCGGAGCGTGAATTGTTTTTGCAACTGTGGACGATATAGATATACGTATTTGTCACTATACCACAGAACTATCTGGATCGAAATAATCTAGATAATCGAAGTGTTAATATAAAATACTAGCTTCTGCGCGCGACTTCATCGGCGTGGACTCCGCTCTTATTGGTCTTAGCGTGATGACACATAGCCTATAGCCTTCCTCGATAAATGGGCTATCTAACACTGAAAGAATTTTTCAAATCGGACCAGTAGATCCTGAGATTAGCGCGTTCAAACAAACAAACAAACAAACAAACAATCAAACAAACAAACTCTTCAGCTTTATTATATTAGTATAGATATAGAGATATTGTAGAATTTGTAGATATTTCTGCGTAGTAACCAAGTATCATTTTCATAGAGTATTCAGAACGATCATTTCATTCCAACGACCGCTATCAATAGATCTTTCAAAGATACATTGGTATGGAAATGATATTTATTCTGTATAGAATTATTATTATTTTCCCTATATGTCCATAAATCCTTATTTTTAAGAAAATTCGCAAAAAATGCATTTATGAGTTTGTGAGAAAGCAAGCTCACAGACGTCGTCATCAAGCAACTGCAGTTATCCATTAGTGGGAAACTTGGAAATAAAATACGAAAGAAAAATACTTGATCTAGTTTAAGAAAAATTATTTCTTTGGCATGATAGCATTTTTAGTAATAATAGTTTTTTTTATAGGAGCATTTTCGTTAATTTGGATGATGTAATTTTTATGTGTGTTACCTCATAACTTTTGTTGAGTGTATCGATGGTGCTTGTCGTATAATCCCATTTAAACTGAATCGAGATCTGAAGTTATGATATAGATGATCTGAAGAGTTATATCTAATAATGCGCATATACTTGATTTTCTTTCGTCTACCTAGGTTTTAGTACTTGTCGATGTAATTGAAGTCGGTCTTTTTTCGTTTGCAAACACTAATATCTTATTTTGTATATTTTTATCTCAACAGTCTTTAATTGAAAGTCTGACCAATTGGACTTCGAACTTAAACTTAACTCTATTTGGGATAACTATTTCAAAATTTAGTTATAAGTTTTATTTCTAACTAACGACGAAATGTACCTAACTAAAATTATTTAAAAATGTTATGACGTAAGTGATTTTATAAATTTTGCAGAAAAAATCAGGTGAAACCACGAGAAACTTAAGCAAGGTAAACGTAATTTATTTACACCATGCATATCACAATGCAAATTTTAAGAGTGTAAAAATTTATTAATACTCTTTTTAAATTTCAATTTATGTCGAAACAGATTATTTTATTCTTTTCCCGAAATCTATCTTGAAAACAATTTTTAAAACAAATGTTTTTGTAATCTCCTCAGGACCCGATCAAACATAACCCTTTTGCATTAACCATCTAACACAAACATATAAAAGAAATAGGATTCTCTTTCAATTCCTCAAGCCTAAAAACGAAAAGAACATTTCTATTGAGTTTGTTAATTTAAAGTTATTACGTTTTTATTTTTTATTTGAACGTAATTGTAATCAAAATATGGGCATTTAATTTGTTTTATTAGAATTTCAGTAAAAATATAGCTTTATATTGATACATTGTATTAGTATTTCACTACTGCGTACACGTTAAGTATATTTATTACTAACCTGTATAATTTTATTGATGTTTTGTTCAATTTATTAACTTGTATCTAATAAAAAAAATTCATAATTTTTTATCTAAACTTGTATGACCTCGCATTTGAGAAAAGTTGTTTTTTGTATAAATAAATATAAAGTAAAGGACTGTCACCGAATTGACAAAAGCGTTGTATTTTTTAACATTGTTATTGACTTAAGAAGTCACAATACTCCTAAAACTAAATACGATAAAATAAAATGAAATATAAATGTTTTTAAATCTAATTAGGTTGTTAAATATTCCGTCTTACATACAAATTTATTTCATTGCATTGTTTTGTCACCATACATATTTGTTAATTATTGCCAATTAGTATGTTAATCTTGATATCATTTCTAACCAAGTAAAGTCCTAACCCCTTACGAAGCGAACCCTTCATTAGAATTTCCAACCAGCCCGCGAAACACTTTAGAAAACACTAATGAGGCAGCGCAAAATAATAAGATTGACATTTTGCGAAGGAGCCGATACAAGCAGTGCTTAATTAATGCAGGCTAGCGCTGCTTAGTGCCTCTAACTCTGTAGTCATTAGTATTTCAAGGTAGAGTACTGTATGCTTTTAATGTAATAAATAATATAAAAGAAGAATTAAATACAAAAGTAGATACGCGAGATATCCAAGATACAGAGGTGCTAATCATATCAAATGTATAACCATACCTACTGTGTAATTGTGCCGTGACCTGATTATGTTATATAACTAGACATTTGTCGCGGTTTTGCCCGTATTAAGTAAATAATGGTCAAATTGTTAATAGCATTCATAATTACATTTTATCTAATATACTTTTAAAAAAATAGCTCTTTATCTTTTTAAAAGCTTTTATTTAACTTGCAATGCTGATTCTTACTAAAAATCTAATTGACTTTTGAGAAGACAAACATAATATGTATACCAATGACTATTATTATATATTATATAAGCTTGATAAGTGCAAAGTAGTTTGCAAAAAATAATGATTTTAAAGTGGAATAATTAAAACAATAACCCAATATAATTTTGTATCTTGAAACTATTCACTACAACTTCCATTTACCTTATGTAAATAGTAATTGAAATGGCATACAGATATTTCCACTATTCCATCGATTGTATCAATTCATTTGATGTAGCAATTGTGTGGATCTGTAGAGGAGTATATCCTGAGGTATTACGTATGCAAATTGGTTACTGTGCCACAATAGTGACTATATTATCATCATCATCATCATATATATTAATACGCTAAGGTTACTCATAAATATATTTTTATTCTTATCTGTGTAAAATTCTTTGCAAAATTTTGTTGCTTCTGTAGTTATTGACAATCTTCCTGTAGTCAGCATTCTTCTTATTATGACTTTTGATAATAGGTATCAATTCTGTTTATTGTTTTAGTTCTTTCAGACCTTTCTTATTCTCTCCTGCTTTTTCTATATGTAGGTACCTTTAATATTATGTTTATTCTTTCATTTTCTGTGTCTTCTTAAAAAAAAGAAAAGATATCATATATTGATATCTTTATTTATTATCTTGAAAATATCTAAACGAGTTAAATTAGTGTATGTCTTAAATTATACAAGTGTGTTTGTTTCACCAGTGTGTTTTCGCTTAAGTCTTTAATGGTGAATAACTACGACCTCTTTGATATATTAGCGTGTTGTTATGTTGACATAGCATTAGAACTTTATCAACTCTGCATTAATTACATTCTTGAAAAGTGTTATACACCTACCTTTTTACTCACCACTTGAACAAATGATTAATTTAAAACGATTAACTATACCTACAATAATACTATAATTTAATATTTGATCACCAACATCGCTTAATTTCCAATTTCTATAGGGAATAAAACTAATAAATGATGGATTACCAATCAGACTGAAAACCCATGTCCTACGGTTATTGACTTAGAACTAATTGAATTAAACATTTAGAAAATTCTGGATGGTATCTTTCTTTGACTTGTGGTCTGCAATAAAGAACTCATCTGGAACATTGAAAATCTTTGATGGATAGTAATGAACGATGCAATCACATTAAGTACTATAGACTGCAATTATTATTCATCTTAAATGAATTGTTATTATTTATATGAACTGAGGCCTGTGGATTTAGTGAGACTGTATTTCATGCAAGATATTTCAAAATTTGTATAAAAACACAGTTTATATTTTTATTAAAATGAGTAACTGCATAGTTTCTTGCCGGATCTTCTCTGCAGAATCTACATTCCGAACCGTTGGTAGCTTGGCTTTTAAAAATAATTACAATTTTTAATTTGTAAAATGATAATTTGAATGTGTGTTTTGATTTTGAGGAAGAATGTCATGAAATAAGATCAGCTTACTGAATGGTACTAGATATCTTATTACTGTGCTAATTTAAAAACATAGAAATAAAAATAAAATACTTTGTACGAATGTATTTTGATATTTTTCAATATTCCAATCAGGAAGTTAATAAGGAACAAGGAGTTATAAAATTGAATGTTGTATTAAAAAACCAAATCTCTGGCGTTAAATACTACCAATACATAACGAAAGAAATTACTACAATATTTTAATTTTAAGTGAGAAAATTGTTGAGATTTTTTGCACGATTTTTTCCCGCTATATAACCTTATTATTGATTAACACGTTGAACGCCATGTCGGACAATGTTGGGCGACACTTAACTTTCTTCACAGGCCATACAAAAAAATAGTAAAATGTCCAAAATTCCATTTTTGTTTTATTAGTGCATATGAATAGTTAAGCTTTTTAAACTATATCAGTATTAAGGAAACTGGCGAAAACAGTCTGATTACGACAATAGATCATGTCACCCAACATTGTCCCCCGCGGCCCTCTGCGTACGATCATCGGCATTTAATACGTATGGGGCCGCGCGGGTCACGTCGTCGGTCACTCTGTTTGCCACCGCGCCGGACGTTACACGCTTTACGTTAGCACTGTGTTTTTTCCCGCCAATTACTAATTATAATTGCTGACTTCGAGGATAGTTTTGACATTACAGATGACGTTTTGACGCAACTTGAAGATATTGAAATATCATTGTTAAATAGTTAGGCCAGTAAACAAAGCATTTAACCTCGCACTAAATTTCCGATCCAATTTTAATTTTTTTTAGGCTAAGGGTCACTTACTGACCCTAAAAACACAAAATGCTGACAGATCCAGGTGGAGCTTCGATCGCAATCTTAAAGAAAAGTTTTTGGCTGATATCTCGAAAGCTATCCACTTTAGGGCAAAAGTTATTCAGACCTTTTTTGTAGAGAATAAAATTTCGCATTGTAACTTTTTTGTAAAACTTACCGATAAAATTATTGTAGACTACAATAAAGCCAAAGGTGCGGTTGATTTGGCTGATCAATTGGCTGTTTATTCAACACCTTTGAGAAAATCTCTTAAGTGGCACAAGAAGCTTGCCATTAATTTATTGCTCAATACAATATTGGTTAACGCCTACATTTTGTACCAAAAATAAACACATAACATAACATATATTCAAGCCTATATCCCAGGCAGAGATTACGTGCCTCCACCTGCCACGATCCTGACAAACCTCTCGTGCCTCATCTACAGTCATACATCTTCTCATACACTGCCGGCGATTGTGCGTACTTCTTACTTGGCCGATTTCCAAGACATTCCGGATTTGATTCTCTAAAGTCCTTCTTAGACGGCCTTTCGGAACCACGCCCGCCAATTTGCTACCAAAAATGCACAAATAGAAATATTTCTATGAGTGACTTTAGAAAAGATATCGTGAAATCTTTTTGTATGCAGACAGATATTAAAGATGGAAGACCTAAGAGGTTAAAACACAAACTGGTAAAGAAAGAAGAAAAGAGTTCAATTGTTAGGAGATCATTCTCTCAGTGTTACAAGAACATTGTACAGAGTCAGGGTAGAAAACAGCCTAAAAACAAGGTGAAAAAAGTGCAAACGTTCTGTGACGATTGCCCAAACAAACCATTTCTATGTTTGAATTGTTTTAATAAAGCACATAGTTTTGTTTAAAATATTTTTATATTACAAACAAGTTATGTTATTTAATTTTTTAAACTTATTATAATAAAACTGTTGCGATTATCTCAATAATGTGATTTAAAACAAGAATGGTCTCATAACGATCTCATATTTTCGAATTTTTTTACTAGATTTTAAGATATTTGTATATTCATTATCAATAAAAAAATTAATTTCATTGGATATTAATGTGTTTCATCATTGACTAGCCGTATTAATATTACATTTCAGTAATTAAGTAATTAAATAAGTAAGTAGTTCGTCTATAGTTGTGCTGTAAAAAAGTCTAAGTAAAAAGAGGCAATTTCTTAACAAGTAATTAAAAACTTTAAGTGCTGCGATATTCAAACTGTTCCGTGGAGCCGCGCGGGTCACACCACATACAAAACAGCCTAAAATTAATGCCCGGCGGCTCAACGGAGAAGTTTGAAAATTGGTCTGACCGTCGGACAGCGTTGTCCCCCATGGCCCGAACGAGACATACTAGTGCCGGTCAACATTGTCCGACATGGCCTGCCCGGAAACATATACATTTATTCGTTGGCGTTCAACGTGTTAAGGTTATTCATCACGACATTACTCATTGGATTGGAGCGGTCATCAAAAATGTCTAAAAATTTGTCACTAACCAAAAATGATTCAAATCTAGTTATCAAAATAAAAAAGAATCGCTGAAAATATTTGTGGTTATTTTTTTTAATTAAAGATTTTTTTTTGTATTCCTTTTTTTAAGGCTTTTATTTCACTTTTGTCCTCGTTTATTTATTTTCGTCAGTAAAATAGTTTGTTTCGATTTTTTCTTTTATGTATTGGTTTGTCCTTTATTATTGAATCATTTTCGTTTTCCAATGACTGACCAAGATCAAAGTGGATTAACTCAATTCTCTTATTCTTATATTTATTTTGTATCTAGATTTTAACGTAAACAATAAACGATAATTGGTAAATACTTTGGAAATGGAAATTAATTATTTGTTTAATGAAGTATGAAAGCGAATAAATTTTGCAGCTGAGTTACTTTTAACACTGAATGAACTATTCGAATTATTTTAATTAAATTGTTATAAACCAGTGAATAGACTGTTATTATTAACAGTAGTATTGATTTGTTGATTTTCTATACTTTTAATTTAAAATCTATACATATAATAAAATGGTAGGAAAGTCAAAACTCTACATTGAATATTTTTTTAAAAGAATACTTGGGGTGTGATCTACAATCGATACCGAAGCCAAAAATATAGTTTTTAGAATTTTTGTCTGTTTGTCTGTATGTATGTCCGGGATAAACTCAAAAAGTACTGCATGGATTTACTTCAAATTTGGCACGAATATTACTAAGAAGTCGGGTCAGAACATAGGCTACATATTATCACGCTATCGCCTACGGGGAACGAGCAGTGAACGCACGCAGACGACGTCGCGGGCAGCAGCTAGTATTCAATATAATGACAAATGATGGATGAAATGACTGACTCACAGAAACCTAAGATGTGTAAGATATATTAAATAAATAAATAATTAGTATAAAGATTTTACATTATTTTTTAAGTATAAATATGTTAACTTTTAAGCTTCCAACATATAAATTTATATACATTTATTTCAATTTTAAATGTTGTTTCATATACAAAATTTTAAGTATTCGTAGTTAAAAACAGAGAGAGGTATATTTGTACTGTAGCAACTAAAGTAGTGAGTAGTAAACTGTACTACTTATTTCAAGATAAAAACATGTTAACCATCTTTCACAATTTTAAAATAACAATGTGATATTTCGATTACTTCACACACATAATTAAATTAAAAAAGCTCTAACGTGAAACAATCGTATGTATCTAATATACTCGTGTTTAACAGACATTTATGTTTTATGTATGTACGCGTTATACGTAATTTTAAATGTTTAACGGCAACATGTTTCGGTATCTTCGAAGTAGTGAGTTTCTTTATCAATTAAACATGTATTGGATACTAAGTGAAATACTCGCGATCAACAAACAAGTGGCTTTTGTTCGTTTTATTTACGAGAAAAAGAGCTTTGTGAGTATTGCGCGATCACATTGTCACATTTAACCATTGTCTATAACAACCGCTTTTTCAACATATCCGTTTACTCACATATTTGTGCAATTACAAATATCTATCAAATAATTTACAAAGGCGAAGCGTGGTCTTAAGTTGAAACTATCAAGACTCGAATTTAGGTTCTCTGCGAAGCTGTGATGTTGTCGTCACTGTCTAACCAATTGGAAAGTGCGCTTAAACATCGGTCCTCTCTTTTCTACTTGGGAAGGCTTGCGCGGAAAGAGAATGTGGGTAACGAACGACCTTTTGCCGTTACGGGCAGCAGTGCGGAGCGTCCATTCACCAAGAGTGGTACAGTCGGTTGCCGTCACACTACGTCGTTTCGAACATCTGACAGCCTGAAAAAAATTACGTAAATATTACAACAACCGTACATCGATTATGAAACGTTAGTAGCGGCGAGTCGCACTAGCGTCGGTTTAACTTACTCGAATCCTCAAACTTAGTGCTCGGTGTCGGCTTATTGTTTTTAGTGTGACTTGTTTGACCCTGGTGATTTTATTTTATATAATTTTATAACCCTGTTTCTTAGTGTCCGGGCGGTCTGTGCTTGTGTTTTATTTTACCCGAATTGGATTATCACTATTACTTTTGGTGAGTATAGCCTTAATTTATGTAAATTATATCACAGCGTTTTATTGTTTTGAACTATAAAGTATGACTAAAATCATCGCAAATTTTAATTTTATATCAAATATCATGTACAAGAGTACTGACTGCTTCTTTAACAAGATATTTTAACATACTACTTATTAATTTAAACATAATAAAACTTGTTTATATTAGAATTCTCAAAGTTTTATGTGTTTAAATGCCTCGTGTAATATATTCATATTATATTACACATTTTTATTTTCGACCTTTATACTTAATTAATTATAAAATATGAATATACATACATATGCAAATATGTCTTATTATGTAATTGATGGATAGTATTTAATTTTACAATATAAATAATAAGTTTTTTTTTGCGAATAATGGACGTAATTTAATAATCAGTATGAATTTTATTATAAAAAGGTGTGTTTGAAATCTGAGTTTATTTCTACTCCGTAATAAGACACTCAAAAGCTCTGGATCTGGACAGAGCAAAGGGCAATTCTTGCGAAAGCGACGCTTCAAACCCTTAACGGACTTAATTACTTACAAGAGAAAAGTACTTTTCTTTTTCGATAGAAAATTCGATACTGAGATCAAAAGTAAGTAGTACATAGTATTAACGTAAAAGCGTAAAAGTATTAGAAATGCTATTCAAATACTTATTGACACTTTCTTTTCTTGTTTTGAGAGAGTTTGTAAATTACTTAGTAATTTTGTTTTCACAATGTTAGTTTCCAAACGAAATAATATGACAATGTTACTATATATTGCATTTATTAGTACCTACAATTAATAATTACAACATTAGATCTGCGCCAGCTTATAGTAAGAATTTAGTTATGGCATATAATTATATCATGTATTAGGTATGGTAAATAATAAATCTATACTTTTTAATATATAAAGCTGAAGAGTTTGTTTGTTTGTTTGTTTGTTTGTTTGAACGCGGTAATCTCTGGTTCTACTGGGCCGATTTGAAAAATTCTTTCAGTGCCCATTTATCGAGGAAGGCTATAGGCTATGTATCATCACGTTAAGACCAATAGGAGCGGAGTCCACGCCGACGAAGTCGCGCGCAGAAGCTAGTTAGAAATAATCGTACTTGTATTTTTAAAATTTGATCTCCATCAGGGTAATTTTTTTTTAATTGAAATTTGTAAATAAAATATTTTGTCTCGGAAATCGTAGAACTCCGGTACTGCCGATTTTAAGAAAAAAAAATTACAGAATTACTGAGAATCATTTGAGAATAAATTTTAAGTTTATATGATCAATAATAGTAATCAGGTCTTATTGTGGTATTGAGTGATCTTATAATTTTAATCATTAAAGAATTTATTGTAACATAATACATTCCGACGGAATAATTATTGTAAAAGTGTTTAATAAATATACCTAAGTAAAAAAGGGTGTGTGCAATTCACACAAGGCAGAAGTGAAAATTATGAAAAATAGCCTACAACAGATTTTTTTCACCGAGAATATGAAAAACTCTGTAGTGTTCTATCTCATTGTCTCCTATACATTTATGTGTTTGTTTCTTTTGTCGTGACGCATTTTCGTTTCATCGAGATTCAAATAACGACGATTCGAAAAAAGTTTCACTTCTGAAATGTATATCGTAAAGTAATAAGAAAGTTTGAGGTTGAGTTACAATAACATCAGTGAATTACGTAATGGTACACTTTTTTAAGCAACATTGTAAATCTTTCGTAACGACGCAGTATCGGTACTAGAAATAACGGTTGAACTCGTTTTGATATAACTACAATTACTTTATTAAATTGTTCCAATTAATGTTTATTGTTGTAAAACAAACACTTGTTACTTTTTTTACAAGCAAGTGTTAAACTGGGTTAATGTTGATTACGTGCATTTATAAATTTGATCGATCGAATATAACATAACATAATCTATACTAATATAATCTATACTAATATAATAAAGCTGAAGAGTTTGTTTGATTGTTTGTTTGTTTGTTTGTTTGTTTGTTTGAACGCGCTAATCTCAGGATCTACTGGTCCGATTTGAAAAATTCTTTCAGTGTTAGATAGCCCATTTATCGAGGAAGGCTATAGGCTATATATCATCACGCTAAGACCAATAGGAGCGGAGTCCACGCCGACGAAGTCGCGCGCAGAAGCTAGTCTTTTATAAATTAAGTTAGAAACTTGGAATAGATATGGTAAGACATTATAGTCCTTTGTAGCAAATATTATTATTTTTTAATTAATAATGACACATTTTTACATAGGCTTTTTTTACTTATTGCATGATTTTTCAAAAAATTAAGTCAGCCTAATAAGTTAAAATTGAATTATTCAAAAGTAAAACCTGTGACAAGGTTCTTGACACAAGTCATTGAAAATTGTATAAAAAGAATAAACAACTTCACTACTTTTTTTTAAATATAAAATATGAACTAATAAAGACCAGATAGTGTAATAAAACACGGCCGTAAGTTAGATCCGGCTCGGCCGTGGTAATTTGCATTTTGTAGTCGCAGTGGAATTCCTTGCGACATCTAGCATGCCGCGGGGAGTTATAAGATACAACTAAGGCTACAGGAATGAATATTATCTTTCAACTCAACATAGGTATATTGTCTTGAGAAATGTTGAAAAGATTTTCGCTTTACCATTGTAATCAATATTCCAGACACCATGTAAGTATACTTTGTTATTATAAAATTGCTGGCTTTTTTGTACCTATTTAGAATACATTTAACTTATTAGATAAAATATTAACTTGATCATAGCTATGATAAAAACGATTACGCATGTTGTATTTTTGATGTAATAAAGAATTACAATAAATTTCTGAATGGATAATGTATCGAATTATATAAGCTTAGTAGATACTAGTTATTGTTATTATTTAATTGTTGAACAAGATTAATACCTAATAAACTGTATCAAAGACTCTTATTTTATATCTTAAGTTCTATGATTCTCGAATAAATCAAAATAAACATTAAGAGAGATGTTTTGTCTGTATGAGTCAGAGGTCTTTTTCGAGGTCGCGACGGTATCCGCCTTCATGTGGTTTTCGACTCTTACGCAAGTCTGAGAACATTAACAACCTGTCTCGAACGCGGTATACATATTAATGCACGTGAAATTTCAACCTCTGCGCCAACATCTTAAGATGGTTTAAAATTCTAATGTTTTCATTTATTTTATTTCTTAAATTATTTAAATTCTGTCATTAATTACGTTTTCAAATGTTAAAGAATAAGTAAATACGTGTATCCTATAGTTTGTAGTGCAGGGTGCCGATTGTTAGGGCTTTAGGTTAAGAAACCTCGTTAGAATACATTTAACACTGCTTCTGTTATCCTACTCTTGATAGAATAGCTTCACGTTACTTTTTAAGCGTGCTAAACAAAAATTTACGCTAATAAGTCATTGACAGACACGAAAATAGACACGTTCGTTGTCACGTTCGTTACTTCCACATTTCGTATCAGTAATCTTGTTATTTTAATATTTGCATCAGTTTTTCTCCTCCTTATCTGCAAATGTGAGGTCAACATAAACTGCATTGTGAGCTACTGCGAGCTGATCGGTCTACTAGGTATATACCACTTATATTGGCTGCAATAAACTTGTCAGTAACGACACACCATTCCTAGTACGAGTAGAGCATTTTTTGTAGTGAACTTGTACCCCAAAGTTGACTTATAATTCTGGGCATTTGTGTATCTTCTCTATATATCGATACGTGAAGCAAAAACTTTGTATCCCTTATAGTTTATATAAAGAATGAGTGCAGAATGCTAATATGTTTTAAAATGATGTTTACAAAATACATTAAATCAACAGAATCAACATTACACACACTATCATGTATTTGACGCATAATACTTTTTTGTTTATTGTTAAATTCATTTAATACAATATAATTATATATTCGTTATTAGTTATTTATGGTCGAATTTCGACCACTGGGCGACCACAAGTGTTTTATAAAAATACACGGAAGCCCGCCTGCCCTGTTTGCCTAATATGATGCGTACTTGTTATTAGAGCCGGGATTTTATTCAAAGTCGAATTATCACTTTTAAAGTAATTTTAAGGTCTAAGGAAACGAAATTACAACTGCCGGACACACATAATAAATCTGAAGGTAAATAGCATTGTTAGGTCGTCGCAATTAAAATTTTTACAATTATTTTAAGGCATAAAATACTACGTAATTAAATAAATACAATATCACAATAATTACTTTGTATTCATATTAAGTAAATGTCGAATAAGTATGAGTAATTGATAATTTTCTTCTAGGTACGCTATAAATAATTATATTGACTTTTCCATTTAAAGTTTTCGAGCTTAACTTTTTTTTTGTCGTTTTAGGCACAGCGTCATATTAACGTTGAATGGCAGAAGTTATTATAAGTTTTACTCGTGTTTTAAATTTTTCTTGAATAATAAAGGTAATTAAATAAATACCTTATGTACATAAAATGTTGATAATTTGATGTCATCTATATAATTATCAAGATGGGTATTATTTTCTTTTTACTCGTAACTAATTATCGTAAACATTGTTTTAATAAAAATTGTTAAAAATTGGTAGGATTGTAAAGCTATGTATTTCAATTTATTCTTTAAATAAGTATATAAGTTATCTTGTGTTTTAATATATGTAGATCAAAATTTTATTACAAAATCATTCAAAGGATTAGGTACTTTGAAATATACAATATTAGTTTGGTATTTAATTTTTTCAAAATTTAATTTTAAATGCGAAGGTAAATATTTGTCACTCTGATACAATTTTATGCCTAAAATCCTGTGCCAATATTAATGTTCTTTATGATGGAGACAGTTTATAGCCTAGGCCCTAGGGAAAGGGAATATGTCCCTGGTACCGGAACCGGATAACAACGCGATATAAAGATAATTGAATTATTACGCTGACAAAGTCATAGATCACCATTTTGATATGAAAATTCACAAAATTATGTTATTATAATATATTAATTATAATTATAATTATTATTAAATATGACCATTTTGATATCAAAATTCACAAAATTAAGTACATATGTTATTATAATATATTAATTATAATTATTATTAAATATGACCTCTAAATTATTGTATTTCAAAATACAATTATTTATTCGCAATATGTATTAAATTTCATACGATTATAATTATATAATATTAGAACGTCTAGAGGTTTTAAGGGCGTATACAACTTCGAGGTCAAAGATTTGCTAAGTGTTTTATGCTGACCCTAAGTGTTATAGAGTTGTGGTATCTTTAACCGCAGAGCTGACAATGTTTTTCTAAAGCAACATGTGTTCAATGCTAATACATAAGTGGACGAGATATCACACACATTTTGTTACTAATATTTATGCGCGAAACATCTGTGCTTTAAGCATATCTACTTAAATAAAGACATTTTTGATATTACTTATGATTATGTTGGTTACTAATAGAAGTTAACCAGACGAGACGTGTTCGATCTATTAAATCTATCTTCTCTAAGCTATGTTTGCTATAGTTTCTTTGTAAATATATTTAATGTAGTAAGTAGGTAAAATTTTGTTCTTATTTTTGTGTCAGCCTTTTAGCTCAATTACGTCATGAAGTCATAAGATAACAAACATCCCTCACTGTATCGACTTCGTTGGACGCAAACATTACCTGTATGTGATGGATTGCGTGTTGTGCTGAGCTAAAACATCTTGGATAAAAGATCGTGATGAATTACGCACTCTCTTCTAAACGTTCCTAATAAGATTATCACCGATTTCACATAGAACGCAACTCGCGTTCTATGTCACGAATCGGTAGCCATCGGAACCAATTAGAAGGAAAATGGGTCTACAACAATAGAATAATATAAAGAATATAATACATCATATTTCTGCTCACGTATTAAGTTACCGTTCTTTGTTACGTGAGCCACTTTCAGTGAGTGAATAGGACCGAAGTACTCAGATGTGCGTGGAATATGATTAATTATTTCTTACTCATATATAAGGTCGCTTGATTTGTAACCTTGCCTGATAGCGTGTTTCTCAATGATATTCTTTAAGGTGTAAGGAACTTTCTAGTTGTAATTATTTTCTCGTCGATTACGATCGGAAAAGGATTGCACGTTAGTTGAAACATAAACTAGGTAATTCATTTTCTTGTGAACATTAATTTAAAATCATAAATAAATGCAGGCATTATTATTATTTTTATATTTATTATCATTATTCTATATTAATCTAATTGATTATAATTTTTTTTAAATTTAAAATAAATATTCTTACTTAAAAGTCTTCGTTTTATTTTTGATCTATAGTCAAGTTTTTAAAGTAAAACTTTAAAAAATTTAATAAAATCTAATGATAACAATCTCAAACAGTTTCATTTCAGGCATAATGGCTTTATTCGATCCGAAGTTTCCAAAACACATTCAAGTTTTGCCTACGATGCAGCGAAATTGGCTTGGTTTCAAGACTGCTTGCCAAGGTTCAAAGACACAGTAAGAGTTTTTTGTCCCGCCTATAATGGTATCATTCTTCTTGAGATAAGGCAATAAACGCCACTTGAAGGCAAAGCTCATTTATTTACGAAAACACTGCATTGGATTTCTTTTTAATTCCTCCGTCTTAGATTCTCCCGCATTTCATTATGTAAAGACGTTGAACAGCGTTCTGCTTAGTAAATCTTTGTGCTTTTTAAACGCTCATTTCAATACCTTTAAAGTACTACATTCAAACATAAGATCCTTATAGTTTTATCCTTTCAATAGTCCACCTGGTGATTATTTAAAACCCTCTATATATGTATTTGTTTTAAATAAAATCTATTGCACAAAACATTTTTTTTTGCAATTTCTCTATGTAGAGGAGAAGGAGTTTATACCTGAAGTTACTTTATAGGTTTTGTTACATAAATATCCATTTTCAAAGTAACATGTAACATTAAAAGGAAAATTATTATTGCGAGTATATATGTAGATAGTAGTACTGTGTAGTATAGAAAATGTAGGGCGCTCGTTTTTATGCAGCATCTTGTATTATGCTCATCGTCTTCACAATGAGCTAACATGTAAATATATTACAGTGCAAGTAATTATGTTCACAGAAAGTAATGCGAGTACGTTTCATTTCAAAGTACATTTCTCTACTTTTTATACTAAGATCGTTAAGTTAGATACATTTCTCAACTGGAGGAAACGCTTGTACTACAATATTTACCTACTGATATTATTTTAATGTACCCAAGTGTGCCTCGGGAAACTTCTCAAAACTGAAGCGAATTTTGCTTACAATGAGTGTATTGGAGACTCAGCTGATTAAGTATAAAGATTTGAGATTTGTCTTTCTTTTTTGTTAAGTAAGTACTTTAGAATTTTGTATTTCTCTAAACTGTCTGTGCTATTTTCACAAACGTTTAGTACGTGTAATATAGTTGATGAATATGAAGTACTGTAGTGGTTAGAGCAATTTAAATATCCATGTTGCAAATCGGGTTAGTAGCGTTGAATTCTTTCGTACAAAATTAAAAGTCATGACATAAGACCATGGTCATAGCTATTATTCTATTGGTTTCTATTATCTTTTAATCTAAATATGTATGTCGGGAAAAAATTGCAATACCATGCGTTATTTTTGAAGTCACGGTCAAAAATTACGCAATGGTCACGCTTCACTTGTGGAGTAAGCTGGTGAATGCGTGATGAGAGCGGTACGAAAAGTGTGATCAAGTGAGCACACATTTCCTTCCTCTCTTTCTCTCATAGTCAGTTATTTTTTGTATACCTAAGACACAGTGCAGGCCTATTGCACACTCGTTTTTTGAAGTGAAAACTTTTTTAGCGGCGTAGTGCACTTTTTTGTGATGGATAAAAAATGTTAAATTCGCGTCAGCGGATCGCGTCAGCCGTCAGGACACGTAGCGTGATTGAAAATTCGTAAGACGGAAGGCGATTCGTAGACCGCCGCACAGTGGGAGGAAACGATCAAAACTACGTGCGAGGCAGTAAATCTAATCCAAATTAAATGATTTTTTTTAAATACTCGTAGTTATGTCTGCTTTCCTGTAGCACTGTGGAAATTCACTTTTTAGGGGTAGAAACCACCCCTATCAACCCCTAAGCACGCTAAACCACCAGATTCTAGCTAAAACGAGTTCGATCAACTACATATTTACAACCTCAACCCCGATACTCCTTATTCCCACATACCCTTACAACCTCATAAACTACCCCTTACAACCCCCAAGCAGGCTAACACACCTAGCTCGCGAAATTTAATCAACTACTTTTCTGTAAATAAATTGAGATTTCAACTACAAATAGGCTAACCCACCTTAACCCTCACATACTTCATTTCCACATACCCTTACAACCTCATAAACCACCCCTAACAACCCCCAAGCAGGCAGATACACCTAGCTCTGAATAGAGCGAGTTTAATCAACTCTTTTTTGTAAGAAAATTTAGAAAATTTAGGGGTTGGTAGGGGTGGTTTCTACCTCTAAAAAGTGAAATTCCGCAGTTATTTAAGAAAGCAGACATAATTTACGAGTATTTAAAAAAAAATCATTTAATTTGGATTAGATTTACTGCCTCGCACGTAGTTTTGATCGTTTCCACCCACTGTGCGCCGACGCGGCGTAGGAGAGGAAGTATCCCCCTCTCTTTCTACCGTGCGGCGAAAATGTATGCCCGCGCCCGCTGTTTCGTTAAGGCGGTGCAGGGCGCTTGCGCGAATGTTCATTGTTCGGGTGTGTTATTTTAATTTAATCTAAATTGTGATGTTTGTCTACGATAGCGCAAGAAATGAATATTGTATTTTACCACATAAATGATAGTACTTTTATACTGATAATTAATTAAAGCAATTCGTGCAAAATTATTCCCGAACCACTCCAAAATATCAAAATTGCACAAGTTTTTACTTCTGCTGGCATTCCCGGAGTGCAACCCGTTTTTTTATTACCCCTACATTACAACTATACGTCAGTAAAAATTCGAGAGGGAATAAAATCTTTAATCCATCTCCAAGAGGCCTCGAGTGAACGTTGGCATATTTACAGACTGTCACACAACACTTATATTACACAAAACGCGAGTTTTTTTTTTTCTGAAAGCGCCATTATCAAAGAACTTTCATGCTAAAAACAGCGCTTTCGAAACAAAAGGTGTCATCGCACGCAGTTTTTACGTAAGCGTTTTTCCCTTCAAGTGCCTCAATTCTCTCGGCTTAGTTTTCGAGACACTCTGTACACGATCTTGAGCAATGTTAAAAAATAAATTTGCATAAATATAATGCCTGAACCTAAGTACCTAACGCTTTCTTTAACTCATCTCATCACCTGCATTTTTGTACGATGTTTAAATATTATGATGTAACAATTTTATTGTAGTTACACACTTTTGTTGTAACTTTTTTGTTTTTTAACAATTTATGTACATATTAGTAAAAAAAAACAACAACAAAATATACATCAAATTATTAGTTCTAATTTGTCTATTTTAAATACTATGTAATAATGTAATTTTGTTTTTTGTAGGCTGTAAATAGGTGTACCTATACACTTTTCTAATTTTAGCATCATATAAAAACTAGATTTGTGTAGTTAAGTTATTACATCACCGTTAGTTTATAATTCCAATCATCGATATCCATATTTTAGCTACAATTATGAAATGTTTGATTTAGAACTTTAAAGTTTGAAGTAGAACTTTTGTCGGTTAAATTTTTGGATAATTTATTTTCACAAATATTAATTACTCAGAGTTTAAATTTAATTTTTATAATTAAATAATCCATTTCCAATAACACAATAACAGTTAACTTATTACTCCATAATTACGTCTCAAATGGAAAACATTTGTTTAAACACAGTTTTAACCGGTTTATATCAAAGCTATAACAGAAATCAACGTAATGGGTTTTCCGGAGTAACGAAAAGGTCAGGTGTAAATATTAAACTATAACCCAGTCGAGCCAACTCGGGGTCACTTTGACTGAGTAGCCTATAAAATCAGGTCTCACGGCACTTAACCCTGCAGTAGTCGCGCACCAAAAAGTTATGCGAATAGTCACGTGGATTACATACATAATCCATTTTCAAATGAAAAAAATATATATATTTGGACATAATATTATTATTAAAAATATAAAAACATCGTCACTAGATCTTTATGCACTAAATATTATCAACAAAAACCTTACTACAACTTCTGTTTTACAAATAATGACAAAAATCTTAAAATTGGCACAAAAATCACTTAATGACTCAAATCGCGATCACAAAATAACTAATGCTGGAAACTAACGTCTAAATTATATTTTTTATGCAGCATAGCCAACGATGCCTTTAAAGGATCTCCTACATATAAAACTGTTGCACGTGGTGTAAATATTTCTAATACTTTTACTGCGCGTTTTTTTTACAGTATTCACAACTACATATAACCTTATTCGATGTTGCTGCCGCGGTACTGGGACGAGTTTTTTACATCTGTGATGCTCAGAAAGTCTTAATCTTGACTATTAAAATGCTTTGTTCATATTTTTTTCCAACTCTTTTATGAACAATTGGTTTCATACTTTCATCTAACCAACAGACAAGTTAATCAAAAACTCACGTCTTCGCACAATGTCATAGTTTTTATTCATTGTGCATACATTTTTAATTGTTATTTATTGTCAAACTGTTCATTTAAGCCCTGAAGGCCCAAATACTATACAGTGGCTTTACGTATTTTTTAATTCAATGTAACTGTTTTGACTGTATCCTCAAGTCAGTGCAACGACGTCACTGTTGCCGCTAACTGACTTTAGATCTTTCGTCAAACTCGTCATAAGGGAAAGTCCAGCTCCTCGGACTCGGATTCAGAAATATGGTTCTGCTTTTCCAAATGATAAATCTCCTCGTAAAGGCTTGACTCAGCTAAAAAACATCGTTTTTGTGCTTGACTTCAGCCAGCCATGACAGAATATTTGTAATTTGTCGATTATCTATTTTTATTATAAAAAAATAAAATAAAGTAACATTGTGTTACAATAATCTCATGGCAGTAATATGATAATTGCCCTACGTCAAAGTTTATTTTGAAGTTAGTTTTACCAAAAAATATATATAAACAAAAAATGTGTCAAAAATACTAAATTGATTGGTCGCGTGGATTACATAATTATGTAATCTACGCATGTTTGCGGAGATTCAGTGACAACCAATTGAAGCTTGGGTTCATGCTGTACGGAGTACGTTGCTCAAATATTCATCTGAAAGTACCTGGTACGAAGCGCACAAGCTAACGCTAACCGATTTTGAAAAATTATCGATTTTGTTTGGGTGGACTATATTACATTTTGTAATTCACGCAAACACTCCAGGGTTAAACATTCGCCTCTTAAATAAGCGCTTTATTGCGTATATTTAAAACGGAACTGTCTGTATAGAACGGAAACGCTTTTTATGATTATTGAGACAGTAGAAAAAATTAGATATTTTATTACGTGTCCGTTTTAATGATTCTACCTTGAAATGAAACGGTACGGATACTAAGGATTTCGACAATTTCATCAATGACGCAATTTATAGATCTTGTTTATATTATAATGTTAAAAGAGTAACTATGGAGTTTCTAGGCCGATTTTTCTCAGCAGAATCTAAATTGCGAATCGTTGGTAGTTGGTAGTAGCTTCACATTAACCATTATTAATTTATTACAGTTAAAGACAAATATATTTATAATTTGTAAAATGACGACTCAAATTCCTTTGAATTATACTTGAATAAAGTATTTTTTTATTTTAATTTTTATGATTTTCTGCTGTGAATCTGTTATGATGAAAATAAAAGTTTAGGTTCGTTTATGTGAAAGTTAAGGTCGTAATTCGCAGATTTCGTATGCAAATATCGATTCCAAAACAAATGCTTTCTAACTTGTCTGGTAACTTTCACTGTAGCATTTTTAATATAAACATAATCACATTCGCATACATAATTACTAATTCTAATATATTCCATTGGAGGCCGTGTTTCATGTTCATTATTGAATTTAAATAAATAAAAAAAGACTTTGACAGCCTTAACTATTTGACGATAGGCTATATGCTATAGTCGAATACTATATCAAAATATAGTATAATTATTTGTACTGTTCTCTAGCATGAGTTCTCGTTTGTATTTGCATTATGGTATTGAATGAGGTGATATCTATATATAAAGAGATTTCCATCCATATATTGACTCATCACGCTATATCTGGAACCATAAGGTGTAGAGGCTTGAAATTTGGTAGGAATATTCCTTTCGCCGAGTAGAGGTCAGCTAAGAACGGATTTTACGAAATTCCACCCACAAGAGGGGGTTGCGGGGGTTAATAACATATATGGCAAAACAACGTTTGCGGGGTCAGCCAGTTTATTATATTAACTCTTGATGGATGACATTGGCAACCTGGTCGTGTCTATGTTTGTATTATGCTAAGTAATATGCTGTATATTTTTCAAAGGATCATTATATTTGCGACATACATCTATTGAATTTTGTATCTTCATAATATTATGTTTTCTGTAGTTTCTTGTTTGTGGAGATTGATCTTAAATAGCTAAAAAACCCTTCTTTCTCAGGAAAGAGCGGTTAGTTCAGGTAACTATAATGTCTTCCATGCAGTGACTTCATAGCCCATCCATCTATTTTATTTTGATTACCTTCTTATAATTATTTCAGTTTTTTTTTCTGTCTAGTAAGTGGTGTGAATTTGTGATCATTTTGGTCTATGGCAATGTGTTTTTGTAAGTAATCTAAGCATTATGTAAGTTGACCATATCTATATGTCCTCAGCCTCCATCCTCTCTTGGCAGGGTTAATTTCTGAACACAGAATCGCGGGTGGTGTTTTCTGTTTTTAGTCGTAATTGTACCTATTTAGAAGGCGATGGAGATATTTGAGGTCCAACTTTAGCCAGTCTATAACGACAAAAGAGTACGTAAATATCGAAATTAAAAACGTGTTTATAGTTTTGATTGTGTTTTTGTTGAGCTTATTATTATAGTAGAAGTTTAAAAAAAATATTTTTATTGTAACTAAAATATTCCGTACGGCCAGCTGTAACTAAAATTATAAATTGCACGTACTCAGAATAAACACAATGTACGAGTATATTAATAATCTGTAGTATTAATCGAAGAATTTTGTCGAGTTGTGTTAGCTTCGGTACAGAAGCATAATATTCAATTATTTACAACTGTTTTTAGCTCCTTCGACTACACGTAAATAACGTTGTTGTTGATTTTCGAACTCTTGTGGGTTATTCATAACGTGGCTTCACTTTAGCCTATCCCAGTCCACTGCTGGACATAGGCCTCCCCAAGTTCACGCCAAATATCCCGTGGAACGTCTTGATGTTCAAAAATTATAAATGTTAAGTTTTTTGTTCTCATTATAAATATATGATTTTATTAAACTTTATGATGTTCGCTGTGTCGTTACGGCAGCAAAGACTATAGCCGAACCCTCTCTTCCCGTGGGTGTCGTAAAAGGCGACTAAGGGATAATAAAGTTTCACTACCACCTTGGAACTTATAAAGCCCACCGATGGCGGTATAACCATCCAACTGCTGGCTTTAAAATAGAAAGGCTGAAGACGGGCAGCAGCGTCTTCGGTGCGACAAAGCCAGCCCTGCGGTCACCAACCCACCTGCCTAGCGTGGTGACTATGGGCAAAACACATGAGTTCTCGCCATAATGTCAGGTGCGAACTTGGGGAGGCCTATGTCCAGCAGTAGACAGCGATAGGCTAAAATTATTAAACTTTATGATACGATGCGTTGGCGCAGTTATCATAATATTTGACTTATATATAGGTTAAAGATTAATACTTGTTTGTAGGTTTGTTAAAGTTATTTAGATATTTATTTGTTTCTTTAACAAAAGTTTGTTAAAAATTTGAAACAAAAAGGTCTACCTTTACGCCTTACGAGGCCCCTATAAGCGCACGACCGACGACTCTGCTCGCCACCCTCTAAGGCCGTCACGGAATGTAATTTATTTTATTCTGTTATTTGCAAATTGATTATTTAAATTTTAACTTTGAAAAGAGCCGAGTTATATATAAGGAGTAGAAGTTCTTAAATTACGTCATGGGAAAGTTCTTTGATCTCATTCTTATTGAACGCCAACAAATAAGTTCTGATTAGACATCAAATATATTTATTTGATCATTAACGAAATAAGAAAAAGTTGAAAGGCTATATTCTGAATCCGAATCAAAGAAAAACAGTGAAGATACATTAGATTAATTAACTACGAAGTACGAGGAGTGTGATTGATCTTTGCAAAACCAAGATAGTCAGTTTCGTATGTATATACCTTTAGTTAATAACATGCTAGTTTTTTATATATAAATAGTAATATTTTCCAAAACGATTAATGCTTGTGAAAATTCTTCGTTCTTATGAGTCATTGTGATTTTTAGTCTAATAAACAACCTTTAGATGATATCATTTATAATATTAAGTGTAATATATATTTTTTAAGTGAAACTTCTTTAGGCGCATGAGGTACCCCTGAGGCCTAAGCCTTAAATTTGAGCGACCGCTAATTCGGCAACGCATCAAGCGGTCAGTTCTTGGATGGGTGACCGCCTGGAAACACCGCGTGACGTTGTTTTTTTTTTCAATTAATTTTTTTTTGTATTTTCAATTCGATTTTTTTATTAGTTTGCCAAAGAAGTTTCACTTCTGACTTGTGTACTTTGTACGCACGCAAATTTTTTTTAAATCACATTTAAGGGCTTTATCGCAAGAGCGATTATGTTACCTAAAATGTACTACTTTATTCACAAGTAAATATTTAATATGCAAATTCCTTACAAGGAGATTGCATAAATTAATAAGTTATATATTTGATGTAGAGTCCTAATACTTTCTCAACTTTGGAAATTACTTTGTTATATTACCTGCTATTTAAATTATACGTAATTTTAGTTTTATAACAATATGAACACTCGTATTTAAATAACAGCAATTATAGAAAAATGTCATTTTATAAGACACGTAAAGTTTTTTCAAAATTGCGGCTATAGGGCCGGCATCGGGATGCTAGGAATGCGACCATCGACCGCGCTGGTATGTCGCACTGCCATTGGAATAATACAGCTTATGTTATCATTTGTTCTATCTATAGCCAATTCCTATACCATATAAACGTTGTAGACATTGTTTTTTTGGTTAAAAAATCATGAGTTCTACGAAAAATTAATCCCCCCTCACCTTGTGATATTTCGTGACGTTTTCCCCCCTCTGGAGCCTAACATAATTAATAGACGACCCCTTAGACGCGTAGAGTTAAGTCATAATATATCAGATTAACTGACATTTATGGTTATTATTGGTCCACATTTCTGTGAGTTATAGCGATGACACTTTCAAATATGTAAATTCAGTTTGATATTTATTCGAAATCGATCTAATTCAACGATAAATATATTTTTTCAACGACTTCTAAGTATTTTTTATGTATTACCTCAGAACTTTTGACTGGATTTGACAGATTTCGATATTTTTTAAATCTAAAGTGGTGCGTGTCATGTGGTTCCATTTAAATCTACCTAATTGAGCTCTGACAAGTACTTTTGAGCTATTATAATAATGCGTATTTAGTTGACTATTTTTTCATACTTCTATATTTTTTATTATATCTCATAACTTTTTCTGGGTGTAATTGAAGTCGGTTTTTTATCGTTTGGGAGCAAACACAATTATTGATGTAATAGCTCAATTATTGATGTAGTAGACATTAGTATTGACGATATTGAAATGTCCTTCTTATTTTGTTCTGGAATCGTTTAGTATAGCATCTGTCTACGTTTTAAGTTTAGGTGTTTATCTACACACAAAGGCTTTTATGTCAAAAACACATCCTTAGCAGCGGATAGCGATATTCACAAGCAAAATTTCTCACAATACCTTTGCATTCAAATTGTTGTGAATGCATATCGAGTTTACGATGGCACTTCGAATTTAAGATGAACGCGAGATGTACAACTCTGAGTGTTCTTTATAAATCATTCTTGTCAAGTTTTCTGAATATGATTTTATATTCATTTTAAATATTTATAGCTTTTATTGTTGTGGAGATCTTGTCTAGATGCGATATCAGCTACATTTACTAGTTACATGCAGCTACGTTCTGTATTGGATGCTGAGTTTATTCATTTTATGAAAGAAATGAGTATTACTGTAGAGTTAGGACAAAAAATCTTACTCAATCGTTAAATTAATGCACTGAAATTTCGAGAACCAGGTAATCTTAGTCGAAATTGACGACATTAACTTTGGAATTGATGCTTACAATTTTGCACAATTGCAAGACACGCATTTTTCGTAAGAAATTTGAGTTATTTGGAAGAGGGAAGCCTCAGCAAAGTATAATAATATACTTCTTGCTCCGTATCCTGGATAAAATTGCGAGAATGAAAGAAACATCGTAAGAATCCTTTGTCAAAGCTAAAATTTATGATATTTGCAGATAAAACAAATTCAATATAGTTAGTAAATACCAGAATGTTTTCAAAAAAGTCTTTTCAAAATGTATGTCATAAGTTTCTTCCCGCGCACTCTTGAAGAAACTAATTAATGTTTGTATTACCTACGTGTCACTTACTCGAACAGTTTAAAATTCTAACGAAAAAGAAAAAAAAGCAGAGAAAACAAAAAAAAAAGGTGTGTGTGCGATTCACACACGATAGAAGTGAAACTTCTTTGGCAAACTAATTTAAAAAAATCATTTAAAATTAGCGGCGTGCAGCGCGGCGCGCCCTTCCCTGTCGTTTTTCCGTAGCATCCGGTTTGAAATCACAACGATTCAAAAGAAGTTTCACTTCAAAAATCTGAATTAAAATGAATTGTTTTATACCTATTGTTGTACATATATACTTCGTTGCGAAGTAAGACAGGGGGGTCTAATATCACCAAAACTGTTTACCACGAATGAGGCATCAACATCAATGAGGATTGTTGTGCATTACACATGTATTATATTATGTATGTAATTAAGATGATTTACTAGTTTTTTATTATGTTTTTGTAATATAATTATGATTTACCTTGTTCAATTAATTTCTTCAAAAAATACATAATATCAAAAAGTTATACCTACTTTCGCAATCTTCGTGGAGGAGCGTCATATAATACATCCTCATAGTACGTGACAAGGCTTTCGTCTTGCCGCGGAATATTTTATTTTGTTCATTTTACGTCAATCGCAGGAAAGGACAGCCGAAATCGAAATTCCTGAGCTTTTCATCGATACGACAAAAGTGTTTAAAAGGTCGCGCTAAATTTGTTTCGCTTTCTCTTGACGTTTATATTTGGAAATTTTTCGTTTTCTTAGCGTTTACTTGCAAATCAGTAAAAAATATTAAATTTTGAAAGTAATTTAACGTAAATAAATAATTATCCCTTATGATTACTTTTGTTTTACTTTTTAGAAAAAGTAGGTAAATAAATGATTAAAATATAAGTTAACGTACGTTAAGTGGGGTTTCCTCTGGGTAAACAAAAAAAAAGTAAGATTTAAAATATAACTTTGAACATTATTAATGTTCTGTTGTCAAAGACTATACTTCTGTAATAATAAACAAAAGAGTATAATATATATGCGTGTGTGTGTCGCTGTCGAATAGATGGTAGCCTGTGTAATATTTTTTTACTATTGATTTAATGTATTTTATGCATAATTAAAAATAAAATCCATTAGCATTCTGCACTCCTTCTCTATATCTATACTAATATAATAAAGCTGAAGAGTTTGTTTGATTGTTTGTTTGTTTGTTTGTTTGTTTGTTTGAACGCGCTAATCTCAGGATCTACTGGTCCGATTTGGAAAATTCTTTCGGTGTTAGATAGCCCATTTATCGAGGAAGGCTATAGGCTATATATCATCACGCTAAGTCCAATAGGAACGGAGTCCACGCCGACGAAGTCGCGCGCAGAAGCTAGTAAACTATAAGTGTGCGAAATTTCATACTCCTCCGTCCGCGCAATTTTCGTAAAAGGAGTACAAAGTCTTTGCTTCACGTATTAATTTAGTAATAGAGATGTTAAGTTTTATAATTTTTGTAAATGTAAGTAAATATAAATGGTATATACGATTCTAAAACTATCTTTTAACAACATATCGGAGTTTTGAATTCTGTTTTAAAGGATATTCCATAGTTTAGAATATTAGATTTGATAGTGAAATCGCTATGATATTGTTATTAGCCAGAAAAAACTTCTAGATCTAGAGATCTACGACTCAAATGAAAGTCAGAAATCAAACGATTTTTAAGATTTAAAGGACAAAGAATCGAATAAAGAACATGTGACTATATACTATATGGTATGGGGTGTGATGAGAAAGACCCCAACATATATAAATTTATAACATCCTGGTCACGGCACCATTGTGACTATATACTATATGGTATGGGGTGTGATGAGAAAGACCCCAACATATATAAATTTATAACATCCTGGTCACGTGAACCAATTTGTAACACTATCACGGTAGTGGCGTTACAAGCTAATATTAAGCTTAAGAGGATATCAATTATCTTTGGCCTTATAATTGTGATCGTCTAGTATAAGGAAGGACTCTACGTTGTGTTTGATTTTTGTTTCAGAGTAACTTCAGTTCTTTTTATGGTATGCCGAAGGAAAGACATAGTATATGTTATTAGAAGCCTTGATTTCTACATAAACTCTAACTAATATCCTACCTAGCCATTAATTTAAAATAACATCTCTGCACAATGACATTAAATTACTGAAATTAATTTATCCTAAAATTTAATTGAAAGATATTTACACTTACCAGTGATATAAATGCTATAGATAACTAACTCCTGGAATACTATTAAAAGGAAAGAAAGATATTAAACTTTATAACACCTTATTAGTAAATTAATTAGGAATTAATAAAATTTAGTAAATTAGAACCGTTAAGAATAAATAGTAATAGACTTATTTATTTAGAAATAACTATCACCTATATTGTTTAACTAATAGATCTGACGTCTCCTTAAGAATGTGTATATTATAATTGTTAATATTTTAGTGAATCTAAATAGCTAAAATAGAAATAAAGTTAAATAATTATATTCAGGATATCCCATATTGACATTGATTAATTGAATAGTGTCTAAGTTTCTTTTACATGTATTTTTAGTTCAAACCTGATATAATAGATAGATTCTAATAACTCTAAACAATTGAAATAAATAAAAATAGATAAGTAAATGAAATAATGATTAAATACATATTATGTAGTTATTAATTATCTTGAAATGATTTATTCAGTTAATAAATTATCTCAGATAATTGTGAAAAATAATGTGTAGTGTTTGTTTGTATGTGTTATTCTGTTAGGATAGGATTTATAGGTATTAAGGAATTAAAAGGCCGGGTTCAATTGAACCCGGGGGGTCGCTTCCACCAAGCCCCTCCGACCCCAACCGATCCACACCGTGCTGAAGGCTCTAAATTAAATTAGGCACAACGTTGGTGCTATCAAATCAAAAGAAAGATAGTAGGTAGGAAATGAGAGTACCCAATTTCTTACAGTAAGTTAGACGGAAATATATCCTGTCTAACAAATGCTTGTTTCATATCGCCGCAGCGCAATCATGCAAGGACTGTATTTGAGTAATCCCTTGGGACGTCATATAGACATAGCCAGTGAATTACTAGAGTTGATGTAATTACCAAGCTGTAATCAGACATGGTATTAAGATGTGTTCCACGTGAACAAAAGGAGATCGTGTCTACTGATCTTTTCATTGTGTGCTTACTAGCCCATACGGGAACTTCGGTCACACAACTACTTTGAAATTCGATCACGAAACCTACTACTTTTGCCACAATTGGATTGTGTAGTGTAATTTCCCATAGGAAAGACCTACTGAGTTACGGGTCTATAGTCAGCTATATTGTCAAGCCTCGCCACCATTGTGAGATGGGTCGTCGGCGACTAGCGACTGGCGACAGCGTAACCTTTCGAGTGTCCTATAAGGAAAATAAGAATAATTAAAGGTATAAGACCAACATGTAGAGTAGGTGTATTGTGTAGGTTTGTCTTTGCATGACTTACAGCATTCACATGAAACAGCATTCATTAACCAGAATAGGTTGTTCAATTGAAACATTGAACCAGTAATTAAGTTGTTAAACATTTGAATATATCAGGCTCTCTTAGGAACTGAATGGATTTATCAAAGGACATAGTAGTGTCGAGAGATAAATAAAACAATTAAAATATAACATATTCATTTACTCAATCAGAATCTCTGAGAGTATCTCATTTTCACAATGAATAGAGAATGTATATTTAATAGGTTTTATGATCCATCAATGTTTGTATGTTTGAAAAACACAAGAGGACTTGATTAAGGCTTGGCTTAAATCTCAGTAAATCCGCCTTAGGACTTAACAGAGACTGTCCACAAAAATTAGCAATAAATTAATTGGAAAAGTGAATATGTTTCTCTATTAGTCTAAAATAGAACTTCATACCACTGTCCAAAACTAAATTACTAACCTTTGTTGCAGTTCAAACATCGACCATACACTAGGTGTTTGGTGAGTTTGTCCAATGTCTCTCATCAAAGATGAGGAATTCTTATCAAAGATAAGCAAACATACGTATAGTATTTACCAAGAACATAGTTCAGTTAGGCAAACACAAACGCAGAGGTTGGTAGGAAGTACTCGCAACTTTCTTTACTAGATAGACCTAGATTAGGAACTACCTAGCATCGATGACGCGAAGAACTGTGGCTTAGACAGGCCTTGCCTTATAGGGGAAACCTATAATAAAACACTGGCGAATACAAACATTTATGGATTCACCTGAACACGGTTTATATAGTTCAATGAAAGTCATCGTGAAATCGAGACACTCCAGTCTACCAGATACCTCGTTTTGACACTTATTTAAGAACATAAGTTCTTAGATCAATGTTCAAAACTACAATAGTTGTGTAATGTCATAGATCAGTGTATAATTACCTCATCTTAGAATGTATTCAAGAGCTAAAAGTATCCTTGAACTCATTCAAGACTACAACCACTTTGTTACCTCGTTCCAACATATATTTAACAACTACAAGTCCTTAAATTAATGTTTGAACTACAAAGTTTGTGTAATGTCAAAATGAAGTCAAATACACACATATATATATATATATACATATATACATATACATACAATAGAAGCATATTTATATGTAGAGAATATTCAATAAGATACGACAACTAATCATTAGTTTATTTATAGGTCATATTTTCCTAGAATTATTCACCACTCTATTTACTTCCAAAGTAATGACATAGTAAAATCTCATTTCATTATTTAAATACACCCTAACGAAATTCTATTTAGCCCTCAATATCTAATATGATAGTTTAACCAAAGATTCATTCAATTTATATATGTATTTTAAAGTCAAACAGATGTAATTTCATTTTATTCTAACAACATCATATTGTGGTTATTTACTTAAGTTATGTTTCATTTTATCAGTTAAATTCAATATAATTATGGTCATAAGGCTTATTTCATAATAATTCCATTCATTAATCAATCAATAATTAATAATATCAATGTAAACCTAGATAATAATTCCTTTCAATATTCAATCAATAATTAATAGTATCGATGTAAACCTAGCTAATAATTCATTAGATATCTTTTATTAAAAATCTCCGTAAAAGTTATAAAAATTAGTAACAGAACCATAACATGCAGAAAAACACACATGCAAATAAATAAAAAATTAATGCATTCGAACCAATCAGGAGCGCTTCATCACAGGTCTTTCACTGAATTTATTTAGCGGATTACAAATTAAGATTCTATAATAAAGAATTGCACTTAATAATAATCAGTAAAATTAAATTAAAACTATTTCGCGGACTAAACTGAAGCTACATAGCCACTCGGCCAGCTTACGCTAATGAAATCCCTGAATCAGATCTAAAAAATACTTTTTAGGTATTTCTATCTTTAATCTAAGTCAGAAGTTCCATAGCTTCGCAGGCCAAGAGGCCGCGGCGGCCGCGGAGGCCTACCGCTTCGAACTCCGAATTCAAATTTGAATGTCAAACTGACTGCCCCGAAATTTACTGCCCATCGTATATATTGAAATCTCGCGTCTGTTTTTCCCCCACCCTAACACGTCCACCAATGCGCTCTGCAGTGATACCATACTCACAGCAATTCCCGTGTTTTACGGAAATTCGGTGATCCCCGCGGTACATTGCTGTGTTCAAAAAAAAAATACGGCAATCCCATGTGTAATTGTTCTTTCCCGATAGTTTATAAGTCATTATAGTGCAACACAAAACCAAGGAATAAAATTATTACACAAAAAACAAGGAATAAAATTATTACTTCCTCAATAAATTGAGCTTTACTGGCTGTAAGCACTTTTATCCGATCCGAAGGAAATTGCGTAAATCAATTAAACAAAAACACAACAAAGATAAACAATAAAAGGGAAAAACAAATATACATTGAATAAAGCCGAAGAAAACAATGTTAGTTATAATAAATTTGTATGACGGTTGTGAAGAATAATGTATTATTCAACCGATTTCAAAAGGAAGTTATTTAACCGATTATCGTCATTTTTAACCTTACGTGTTAATGTAAAGTAAATACACGTCAATTTTGTAGTTTTTAATCCAAACAAGGTAACTCAAAACTTTGTGATGGCAACCCCGGCGTCCTGTAATTACAGCAAAAAACCCACTCATACGCCGGGTCGAATCCTTAGGCCCGGGTTCCACTGTTTAATAAAGCTATGCTTTGCTTAATCGAATTTATAATTCGATTCTAATCTTGGCTTTCGTTTAATTATTATTACGAATTATCCGTATGAGAACATAGCAAAGTGCTATTTTAAGACTTTTCCAGGCAATCCCTTTAAAATTCCTCTCTGTAACAACCATCCTCATACTTCAAGGAACACAAAAAAAAAAAGAATTAGTGCAATCGGTTCAGCCGTTATTCTCTAACTGCGTTTAGTTTATGTTAGTGAAATGCAATTTCCAGCTCTAAACTTTGTTAAATGCGTAAACCGACTTTATGTCGAACTAATCGCGATTATATCAATCAGTGGAAATTGGCCCTTAGAACATTCCCTCGCATCTGTCAACACAAAATTTTAAGCCTGTCTCGAATATAAAATTTATCACTCTAATATTTTAACAACTAGCTAAAAACTATTTGAGTTCCCAGCCAATAAATTTCTATTCAAGTACAACTTAAAATTTGAGTCCCTAATGGATTTGAACCATTTTCGTTCATTGAGTTGACTGTTTTATGTTTATATGTCAACTCACATTTCAATTTATGCGTTTGTAATCTTAAGTATAACTAAAATTTATGGCACCAATAACTTAAAACTGAACTGTGTTTACGTGTTACGTTACAATCGCCCCTTAATTATATAATGTAGTTTATCGTAATTATTAATTAATCCCAACAACGTAACCAAATAACACAATTCTGTATCACGCCACCTCTCAACTGAAAGGACACTCATGAATCCTTACATTCAGCCTCAATCAACAGCACATAGAAACATACTCTTCTCCCAAACATCCAACCTCTCATCAATCACACCACCAGCGTTATATTCAATGGTTAAAATCAAAATAATCAATTTCAACCAACCATTCCAGCTCCTTCACCCACTCTCACACTCACATAGATCCAATTTGATTTGAATTCCTACATCTAGGCTCAATTTTATCTTATAACAATACACATATTGTTTTTAAAATATAAAATCCGGCTCTCAATGTTAAATATACAACTTAACAGAGTGCAGTTCATCTTATTTTAGAGGAGATGGGGACTTTTAGGCTAAAATGTATTAAGTACAGATATGGTTTTAAAAAATTGGTCATATATATATATATATATTTTTTTTTTTTTATAAAATATAAAATATCAGCTCAATTCTGAATCTGGAAGCTGAGAAAAATGAAAAAGATAGTTTTCGTCAAATTAATTGGGTATCGATTTAACTATAATCGATTATAGAATTTAAAAAAATTTGCACTAGTTAATTAACTCAAAGTATTCAGATACACATTTGAAGTTATAAACAATAAAGTGTATTTAATTAAAGTTACATTAATATCGAAAATAAAAATTAATATCTGATAAACCCAAATTATTATCGATTTCGTATCGATTGAAAATAAATCATATCGATTTAACTATAATCGATTATAGAATTTTTAAAAAATTTGCACTAGTTAATAAACTCAAAGTATTCAGATACACAATTGAAGTTATAAACAATAAAGTGTATTTAAATAAAGTTACATTAATATCGAAAAATAAAAATTAATATCTGATAAACCCAAATTATTATCGATTTCGTATCGATTAAAAATAAATCATAATTATTTTTAATGACAGCTTTGACAGCTGACTGATATTGAAACTGTGTGCCCGTCATGGTCCCGTCACTGTCACTTGTTTCATGTAATCATGTTTATAATTGTTTAATGTTTTCAGTGTATTCAGATGCATCCTGAGTCCATTCCTGATATTTATTTATGGTTTCAAGTGATTGATATTTGTAATGATATAATATGATAACCTTTAGTGCTTCAGGAACTTAGTGATTTTCCATAGACATTGTAACATAACCTCAATTTTACAAAACGTCTAATAACTCCGCTCTTAAATAGCCAAAATGTACAGAATTTCAGCAAGGAATCCATAAGCGTAAATACATTAATTGGTACTATTTCATTACGTTATATTTTACATTGCATTTCGGCCCAAGAATGTATGGAATCGTATCCGTTTCCTTTCAGAATGAATAAATTAAAATATTTGAATACAGTTGCACAATTCATATCTAATACTAATATGAATTGGTGATATGTTGTTTAGTATATTGCAGTACTTGGACAACTCGTATTGCAAACAGTCAAACTTTAAGGTCTGACCTATATTTTTGCAATTCAATTTAGATTGAATATAACTTAAAATGTTCAGTTAATTTTGTGAAGAAATGACCGCCCTACTCCCCACCAACTATTTTTATTAAGCTAGCGCTTAATAAGTATTTGATGAAAGAAAAAAAATTTATATATGACTTAGTAGTCCGTTGAAAATTAAATTATTATTTCTATTAAGCTAGCGCTTAATAGGTTAAGTAATGATGAAGAAAAATTAATATATGACTTAATAGTCAATTGAAAATTAAATTGTTATATAATTATGTGAGAACTTTTAAGCGCTCCAATAAAATTAGTTGAGTCATTTCCCTGACCCATCATTACCTTAATTTTTATTTTTTATTCATAACTAAACCTAATTACAATTACACTTATCTAACTTATTACTATCTATTTTAATCATTTAATTACTATCTTAATAACCTAATCTTTTACTTATATATCTAACTTATTTAAGTGCAATTCATTTTATAAAATCATCTATAGTTTCGACATTAAATTATTGTGAAATATAATAAATCTTCGATAAAGTTTATTGATATTCTAGTTTAAAATCTATCCTTCTCAATTCCACATTATTAATTCAAATGTTTATATCAATGGTTAAACATTTAAGTGCAATTCATTTCCTTATAAAGTCAACTATAGTTTTGACATTAAATTATTGTGAAAATATAATAAATCTTCGATAAAGTTTATTGATATTCTAGTTTAAATCTATCCTTTTCAATTCTACATTATTAATTCTAATGTTTGTATCAACAGTTAAACATTGATAACATCTATAATTGATCGTGATCAATTTATTATTGATAATATCTATTTAAATGTATTGTATTAAAGTTTCCTCTAATTTCTTTAGTTATAGGGTCCATTAATGTGTAAACATTTGCAAATGGAATCGCACTAACTACATAAGGTCCTTCATACAGCAATTGAAACTTTTTTATAAGTTTCTTTTGAGCCTCTGACTTATTTACCTTACGAATCTTTACATGATCTCCAATCTGAAATTCAATTAAACGATGGGACCTATTAAATTTAGTTTGTCGTTTAATACTGTTATCTTTTAAATTTTTCCTAACTTGAATTCTAATTTGATTAATATCTCTAGACTTATTTAATTGAGGCAAACAACTATCAAATGACATGTCATTACTCAATCCATATAATATTTCATTAGGAGTAAATCCCGTACTTTCATGAAATGTGTTGTTATATAATGTTTCGATTTTATTTAATATTGTTACCCAACTTTTATGATTTTTATGGCAATATGTTCGAAATAAACGTCCTAGTTCTCTGTTAACCCTCTCTGTCGTATTAGGTCGAGGATTTCTTACAGTTGTAAATATAGGTTTTATACCCATATCTTTTAAAGTTTGTTTCCAACTTTCAGATGAAAATTGACTACCATTATCAGTCATAATTACTTTAGGCTTAATTATTTTAACAAATTGTTTTAACTTTGTAATAACAGAACGAGAAGTGGCTTTAGACAAATCATATAATTTAACAAATTTACTAAATGAATCCTGAATTACAAATATATAAGCAGAACCAAACCGTCCTTTCGGCAATGGTCCATATAAGTCTGCCATAACTAAGTCACCTATTTCTTCTGTCACAATAGATTTACATTTGCCTACATGTTTTATATTATCACTTTTAGAAACTTGACAGAGATGACAAGTCTTTAATAATACTTTAACTGTTCTATGCATATTAGGAAAATAAAATCTATCTTTAAGATATTTGAGTACCTTAAAAACCCCTTGATGTCCCATTTCTTTATGAATTTGAGAAATTACTTCCTCTCGTAACTGAGAGGGTAAGTAAATTACATGTTTATCTGAATCAATTTTAAAATATAACACTCCATCCTTGATATAACAACGCTTAGCAATATTATTTATTCTACCACTATGATTGTTACTAATATTTTTTATAATATCCATTATCAACTGTACTTCATTATCGTTAGATTGAAAACTAGATATATTTTTAAAGTTTGTTATTAATGTTTTATTTTTATTAATTTCCATATAATGTATTTCAGGACAATAGATTCTATCTTCTTGTATCATTGATGAATCAGGTGGGAACCTAGATAACACATCAACAGCGACATTATCTCTACCTTTTATATGTTCGATACTATAATCGAATTGTTCGAGAAACAATATCCATCTAATTATTCGACTATTATACAATTTCCATGTCCTAACAAACGTCAATGCTTTGTGATCAGTTCTAATTATAAGCTTTGCGCCCCTCAAATAGGTTTCAAACTTCCTTAAACAATAGATTATAGCCCAAAACTCTTGTTCAGTAACAGTCCATCTTAATTCGGCGCCCCTAAGAGATCTGCTACAATAGCCTAATATTTTCATTTCCCCTTGTTCATCGTACTGAAATAAAACCCCCGCAAGACCTACTCCCGAACTATCTGTTTGTAAATAAAAAGGTTTAGACATATCCGGATGATGCAACATTATTGTCTTTAAAAAACTGTTTTTCAATTTTTCAAAGGCTACTTGTGCTTCTGAAGTCCATGTCCATCCTTTACTCTTTTTTAATAATTGGCATAAAGGTTGAATTATACTATTATAATCAGGAATGAACCGCCTATAATAATTACAAAGTCCTAAAAATGCTCTTAAATGTTTTATTTTCTTGGGAACTGGGAAATTCTTAATTGACTCTATTTTCTCTGGGTCAGTTTTAATTCCTTCGGTAGAAATAATATGTCCTAACATTTTAACTTCTTTACATATGAATTTACATTTTTCAAGATTACATGTTAACCCCGCTGACTTTAATTTGTTTAGTATTATATCGATATGTTCTAAATGTTCATTTAACGTTCCTTGAGTTAAGATAGCAAGGTCATCTAGATAATTCACGCAAAAATGTCTAACTTCAGTCCCTAATATTAAGTCCATAGCTCTACTGAAACTACCTACTGAAGTCTTAAGTCCTTGTGGTAAAACATTGTACATATAAGATTTTCCATTAAATGTGAACCCGGTATACTTTTTACTATCCTCAGAAATGGCAATTTGAAAATATGCATTATTCAAATCTATTATACTAATATAATTAACCCCGTGAAATGAATTTAAAACATCTATTTGCATTGGAGGTGCTTCCGACTCAGCTATCATGTATTTATTGATTTCACGTGCATCTAGTAAAACTCTAATTGAACCATCAGTTTTTAAAGTGTAAGTTAACGGACTACAATACGGTGTTGAACCTCTAGATATTATTCCCATATCGACCATTTCGGCTAATTTTTCTTCCATTTTTTGTCTATATGCGTACGGAACGGGATAAGACCGTTTAATTATTGGACTATGGTCCATCATTTTGATAATATGTTGATAACAATTAGCTCTACCTAACCTTTTAACAAATACTTCGCTATATTTAATTAGAATCTGTTTTAATTTATTTAATTGAGTTCCTTTAAGAGGTGTACCCGTCTTTATTTCTTGTAAATATTTATTGAAATCAAAACTATTATCTACCTTTGTAATATCACAAATTCTCCTTTCCTCAAAATTATATTTAATAAACGGAATTAATACTCGTTGATCTCTATGTTCGATAACTAACCCTATGGATGGCTCTTGTAATTTAATATTAACATTATTTGCCATAAGCCAGTCAAATCCTAATATCATTGAATGAACTAATTTTGGTACTATAAAAAATCTAATCTCTAAATCAATTACCCCAAATCTTACAGGCAATAAAACCATTTGTTGTATTTTAGCACTCTTTTGTCCTACTGCTCCACGTATCTGAATCGGCTTAACAGGTAACATGTCTAATTTGTTCCCAGTTAATGATTTTAAAGATTCCCAAAATGATTCTGAAATGCAGGTTATGTCACTCCCTGTATCGACTAGACATATGACTCGTTTACCAGATACTATCACTTCAATCTCAGATTTAATTATTTCTAATTTATCCGCGGTAATATTATCTTCCTCGTCAAATAATGAAAAAACTGTTTCGGTTTGTACTAACGACTCATTATCTATTTCCGATTGATTTTTTAATGTTTGTATGATTTTATACTTGAAATCTGTTGAATTATTTTTATTTAATCCTGAGCCTAACCCTGATTTACAATATTGTCCCTTAGCTATGATTGGTTTACGTATACCATTATTATGTCTACCTAATGTCTGTCCAGGTTCCCACCCTAGTTTAAGCATAATTCTTAAAGCTACTGATGTACTGTTCGCCCCTACTAACGTTGATGTACCGGGGTCTGTCACATCAACACTTATTAGTTTAAATTCTCTGTTGATACAGAGTTTTCTATAGAAACATTGTTATCATTATCTACTCTATTTGTACCATTAATGCTATTCTTCTTGTTTGGTATCACCTTACTCATTGATCTAGTGTTCATAATTCGCTTCCGGTTGAGACCGCCTCTGCCATTCTGCTGTTGAACTGCCTTATCAGATCTTTGAACGCTGCTAGAATGGGCATTAATGCCACTACTGAAGTTATTTTGCTTATTAATGTTATCTAACTTTCGTAGAAACTCCGTAGCTTGAAGAATCGATGTGTAATTACTTGTTGACCAAGCATATTGAACATCCTTAGGAAAATGATTCATAATGTCGTTTATTAATTGTCTCTCTTGAATAGGATACGTCAACATCTTCGCTTGTCCACATAAAGTAATGAAATGGCTTAACATAGACTGGACTCCGTCCCACGAATTCTGACTGATTCGTCTTCTTAATTCATTCTGCTCAGCCTCGCCCCAATATGTGTCTAAAAAATCCCTTTTGAAGTCTTCAAACACTGTCCATCTATCTCTATAAATACGCGCCCAATTTCGCGATTCATTTTCAAGACAATCTATGACAATGTCTATTATATCTCTCGCCTCTGGTGCAGACCTTCTTAAATAAGCAGTCAGGTCTTCGATGAACGTCACAGGATGTTTTCCTTTAAATGGAAACTTAGGTCTTTCCGTAGGCATCTGCGCCACTGGATAGTATACCGTTGATGTTCCCGGCTGTATGATAGGTTGAATACAATTTTCTCTCGGCATAACATTGTCCGATGATCCACTAGAAGTAGACATTCTATTTTCCAACTCCGAGATTCTATTATTGATGTTATTCATTGCCTTTTCCACCATTCGAGATATGTATTGTAAAGAATTAATCTTCCTTACTTTAGTAGCAGGTCTAACTGCAGACACTCGCTTGTTATTAGAATTAGTCGCCTTGGTTCCAACAGGACTAGCTTTAGATTGACGCCTAGGCATTGTTATAGATTTAATTTGCTTCAAATGTAACACTGATAATGTTTATCTAAATTTTAATTAATTTATTCTAATTCAAAAAAAGATTCACTGCACTCTTATTTAATTTGAGTTTAATTTAAATAAACTTTCCAAATGTTCACACAAAAACTATCTCTTTCTAATCACCTTTTAAACTTCTAATATTTTATTGAAATTTTATCAAGTCGACCGGATTCTGCAAATGTTAAAACTTAATTTTAATTTTAAAATATTAAATGTTTACAAGTTTAATTAAAATTCAACTATCATACTTCAAATGAAATATGACAACTTCATTTCTTCTCTAGTATTCATTGATAACATTCTTAACAAACATCAATTCCATTCCATTCACACCAAACAATACATCCATCAACAAAAGAATAATAAAACTATCACAGTGAAATCATAATAATTAGAAAATATCTCAAATCCTCATAAATGTTAACTGCCAAATTCATACTATCCCTAATCGTCCTTATTATAATAAATACTACAGTTTATATTTTTACTTGAAATTCAATTTACTCGGATTGAACTTTCCACCTTGCATATGACATTCAATTCCCTCATCCACTGAACCATTGTATATAACTTATAAGATCACAACCACGCCATCTTTGTTTCACAATAAACACTTCCATATCTACACTCGATACTACGCCATTTCTACTTCAAAGCCTACCTTTCAATACCACTCACTCTCAACAGATGGCGTTACTGATATGAGACATTTTGAAATTCTTTCAGCGCCATCTACGAACACATAGCACAACCATCCATAACTTCCGTAAGCAACTCGATATTAATTCACGTTTGTCCACCAGATGTCGCTACCAACCCTACTACAATTTTACTGTCGCTATTAATTCACGCTTGTTCAATACATTTAAAACCACACATCCTCTGATATAAATACTAATAATTAACAAGGTTAATATAAAATTCTATTCAATTCAAATTTGAAATAAAAGTTTCCTCCCTTTGACAATTGACAGTTCAAAATTCGAGGAAAGCTAACAAAAAAAAATAATAATAAATTAAAATAAATAAAATGTAATAATAATGTTCATAAAAAAAATGTTCTATATTTTTTTCAATAATGTCTTATTAATATTTTAAAACAAGAACCTTTTCAAAAGATTTTATTGTAGTTGGTTTTGAAACGCAATCTTTAATGTCACAAACTAGTTAGAAGTGTATAATCTATGGTCACAAACACATATTTTTGATTTTAATTAAGTAGTTCTGTAATTCTGTACGATCCCTGTTAGACAACTGATAATTGATTTTTCATAAACAAGTATATCGGTTCTTTAGTTTATTAGAATAGAATCGAAGTATATATAAAGAGACCGAACAAGCCACAATGCCATGTTAACCTATTGAACTATTGTGACTAAAAAGATACAAAGATCGCATATTGGAATAAAGCAAAGATTTAAATCTTCGAATATAAGGACAAATTCTACATCACTAACAAACAAATACAAGGATTCATGAATTGGTTTTATAGTTCTTATGAATGCTATGTCATCTGGTAAGCTATACTCTTTTTTATAAATAAAATTATCTTAAACAGTTCCAGTCAATTCCTAAAATTCAAGGTCAAAATAACCCTGTTACCTTCATAACCTAATTCAATTTCTATTTAACCAGTACATTCTCGCACACATGACTAAAATGCACTAAATTTTCTATACTTTAAGATCTGTTATTTAAACTAAGTATAATTTGCTATGATGGCAATGACTACACTTAATTATTTTTAAAATCTAACATTAAAATGAATAAATATACCAAAATACATAGTTTTTCCTGTACAGTCTTTGTAAATAAATGAATAGAAGTTAATTCCACAGTTAGTTAATATTATAATTAATTTCCTACTACTAACTATAATATTATCCTATCTTCACATTATGTTTGCAGATTTTTAATACTATTGAATACTACCATTTCAGCCTAACCTCCACGTACATCTAGCCAGCCCTTAAGGATGTACTACGCATATCTATTGGGACCAATTTCAACAAAGAAGGAAATTACTTCAGCGTCAGTGACTAAATGTGACAAAATAAGTTTAAATTGTACATAACCTAGAATAATTTGTATCTGTAAGTAATATTAAAATTTACTGCAGGCTTTTATTTAATAATTCCCTAACAATATTTAATTAATATAAACTAAATTTTATTAACTATCCTAACAATGTCTATTGTTTGACGCTAATATAATAATTATCAGATAATAATTAGATGTGCTTGAGACACACTTCAATATACTACTAGTCAATTTTAGTAATGTTGTGTAGATAGATACTTTCATGTAATTTCATGAATAAATAATTATTTAAATATGTAACTATCCATCATTAGTAATAATACATGAGACAATAGGCTGCTATGGTCTGATCATTTAAATCTTATTACTGAGAAACTTAATGCAACTTTTAAGTATTAAACATCTCTTCAATATTACTCTTAAAACAGATTTATTTAGATTTATGTACCTAACTGTAATTCTAACTGCGCCAAGATGCTATATACCTATAGAACCATTCTTAGATTGTCTAAAACAAGTTAATGTGCTTATATAATATAAATTTTATAGGTCTAGCTTATTTTGTGTAAAATGAACTTTAAAGAATTATTAAGTAATATGTTTTGTGTCTTCTTCAAGATGCAATCAATAAATACATGTATATTCTTGTTATCTATCAGTGCAACTATTATCATTTTATCACTGGCATTACATTATTCACTGTAAATGCTTTGAAAAGTTACTTTAAAGCTTCTAAGATACTCGCTTACTCCGGCATTTGTGCAACCATAAATATCCTGGTCACGGCACCATTGTGACTATATACTATATGGTATGGGGTGTGATGAGAAAGACCCCAACATATATAAATTTATAACATCCTGGTCACGGCACCATTGTGACTATATACTATATGGTATGGGGTGTGATGAGAAAGACCCCAACATATATAAATTTATAACATCCTGGTCACGTGAACCAATTTGTAACACTATCACGGTAGTGGCGTTACAAGCTAATATTAAGCTTAAGAGGATATCAATTATCTTTGGCCTTATAATTGTGATCGTCTAGTATAAGGAAGGACTCTACGTTGTGTTTGATTTTTGTTTCAGAGTAACTTCAGTTCTTTTTATGGTATGCCGAAGGAAAGACATAGTATATGTTATTAGAAGCCTTGATTTCTACATAAACTCTAACTAATATCCTACCTAGCCATTAATTTAAAATAACATCTCTGCACAATGACATTAAATTACTGAAATTAATTTATCCTAAAATTTAATTGAAAGATATTTACACTTACCAGTGATATAAATGCTATAGATAACTAACTCCTGGAATACTATTAAAAGGAAAGAAAGATATTAAACTTTATAACACCTTATTAGTAAATTAATTAGGAATTAATAAAATTTAGTAAATTAGAACCGTTAAGAATAAATAGTAATAGACTTATTTATTTAGAAATAACTATCACCTATATTGTTTAACTAATAGATCTGACGTCTCCTTAAGAATGTGTATATTATAATTGTTAATATTTTAGTGAATCTAAATAGCTAAAATAGAAATAAAGTTAAATAATTATATTCAGGATATCCCATATTGACATTGATTAATTGAATAGTGTCTAAGTTTCTTTTACATGTATTTTTAGTTCAAACCTGATATAATAGATAGATTCTAATAACTCTAAACAATTGAAATAAATAAAAATAGATAAGTAAATGAAATAATGATTAAATACATATTATGTAGTTATTAATTATCTTGAAATGATTTATTCAGTTAATAAATTATCTCAGATAATTGTGAAAAATAATGTGTAGTGTTTGTTTGTATGTGTTATTCTGTTAGGATAGGATTTATAGGTATTAAGGAATTAAAAGGCCGGGTTCAATTGAACCCGGGGGGTCGCTTCCACCAAGCCCCTCCGACCCCAACCGATCCACACCGTGCTGAAGGCTCTAAATTAAATTAGGCACAACGTTGGTGCTATCAAATCAAAAGAAAGATAGTAGGTAGGAAATGAGAGTACCCAATTTCTTACAGTAAGTTAGACGGAAATATATCCTGTCTAACAAATGCTTGTTTCATATCGCCGCAGCGCAATCATGCAAGGACTGTATTTGAGTAATCCCTTGGGACGTCATATAGACATAGCCAGTGAATTACTAGAGTTGATGTAATTACCAAGCTGTAATCAGACATGGTATTAAGATGTGTTCCACGTGAACAAAAGGAGATCGTGTCTACTGATCTTTTCATTGTGTGCTTACTAGCCCATACGGGAACTTCGGTCACACAACTACTTTGAAATTCGATCACGAAACCTACTACTTTTGCCACAATTGGATTGTGTAGTGTAATTTCCCATAGGAAAGACCTACTGAGTTACGGGTCTATAGTCAGCTATATTGTCAAGCCTCGCCACCATTGTGAGATGGGTCGTCGGCGACTAGCGACTGGCGACAGCGTAACCTTTCGAGTGTCCTATAAGGAAAATAAGAATAATTAAAGGTATAAGACCAACATGTAGAGTAGGTGTATTGTGTAGGTTTGTCTTTGCATGACTTACAGCATTCACATGAAACAGCATTCATTAACCAGAATAGGTTGTTCAATTGAAACATTGAACCAGTAATTAAGTTGTTAAACATTTGAATATATCAGGCTCTCTTAGGAACTGAATGGATTTATCAAAGGACATAGTAGTGTCGAGAGATAAATAAAACAATTAAAATATAACATATTCATTTACTCAATCAGAATCTCTGAGAGTATCTCATTTTCACAATGAATAGAGAATGTATATTTAATAGGTTTTATGATCCATCAATGTTTGTATGTTTGAAAAACACAAGAGGACTTGATTAAGGCTTGGCTTAAATCTCAGTAAATCCGCCTTAGGACTTAACAGAGACTGTCCACAAAAATTAGCAATAAATTAATTGGAAAAGTGAATATGTTTCTCTATTAGTCTAAAATAGAACTTCATACCACTGTCCAAAACTAAATTACTAACCTTTGTTGCAGTTCAAACATCGACCATACACTAGGTGTTTGGTGAGTTTGTCCAATGTCTCTCATCAAAGATGAGGAATTCTTATCAAAGATAAGCAAACATACGTATAGTATTTACCAAGAACATAGTTCAGTTAGGCAAACACAAACGCAGAGGTTGGTAGGAAGTACTCGCAACTTTCTTTACTAGATAGACCTAGATTAGGAACTACCTAGCATCGATGACGCGAAGAACTGTGGCTTAGACAGGCCTTGCCTTATAGGGGAAACCTATAATAAAACACTGGCGAATACAAACATTTATGGATTCACCTGAACACGGTTTATATAGTTCAATGAAAGTCATCGTGAAATCGAGACACTCCAGTCTACCAGATACCTCGTTTTGACACTTATTTAAGAACATAAGTTCTTAGATCAATGTTCAAAACTACAATAGTTGTGTAATGTCATAGATCAGTGTATAATTACCTCATCTTAGAATGTATTCAAGAGCTAAAAGTATCCTTGAACTCATTCAAGACTACAACCACTTTGTTACCTCGTTCCAACATATATTTAACAACTACAAGTCCTTAAATTAATGTTTGAACTACAAAGTTTGTGTAATGTCAAAATGAAGTCAAATACACACATATATATATATATATACATATATACATATACATACAATAGAAGCATATTTATATGTAGAGAATATTCAATAAGATACGACAACTAATCATTAGTTTATTTATAGGTCATATTTTCCTAGAATTATTCACCACTCTATTTACTTCCAAAGTAATGACATAGTAAAATCTCATTTCATTATTTAAATACACCCTAACGAAATTCTATTTAGCCCTCAATATCTAATATGATAGTTTAACCAAAGATTCATTCAATTTATATATGTATTTTAAAGTCAAACAGATGTAATTTCATTTTATTCTAACAACATCATATTGTGGTTATTTACTTAAGTTATGTTTCATTTTATCAGTTAAATTCAATATAATTATGGTCATAAGGCTTATTTCATAATAATTCCATTCATTAATCAATCAATAATTAATAATATCAATGTAAACCTAGATAATAATTCCTTTCAATATTCAATCAATAATTAATAGTATCGATGTAAACCTAGCTAATAATTCATTAGATATCTTTTATTAAAAATCTCCGTAAAAGTTATAAAAATTAGTAACAGAACCATAACATGCAGAAAAACACACATGCAAATAAATAAAAAATTAATGCATTCGAACCAATCAGGAGCGCTTCATCACAGGTCTTTCACTGAATTTATTTAGCGGATTACAAATTAAGATTCTATAATAAAGAATTGCACTTAATAATAATCAGTAAAATTAAATTAAAACTATTTCGCGGACTAAACTGAAGCTACATAGCCACTCGGCCAGCTTACGCTAATGAAATCCCTGAATCAGATCTAAAAAATACTTTTTAGGTATTTCTATCTTTAATCTAAGTCAGAAGTTCCATAGCTTCGCAGGCCAAGAGGCCGCGGCGGCCGCGGAGGCCTACCGCTTCGAACTCCGAATTCAAATTTGAATGTCAAACTGACTGCCCCGAAATTTACTGCCCATCGTATATATTGAAATCTCGCGTCTGTTTTTCCCCCACCCTAACACGTCCACCAATGCGCTCTGCAGTGATACCATACTCACAGCAATTCCCGTGTTTTACGGAAATTCGGTGATCCCCGCGGTACATTGCTGTGTTCAAAAAAAAAATACGGCAATCCCATGTGTAATTGTTCTTTCCCGATAGTTTATAAGTCATTATAGTGCAACACAAAACCAAGGAATAAAATTATTACACAAAAAACAAGGAATAAAATTATTACTTCCTCAATAAATTGAGCTTTACTGGCTGTAAGCACTTTTATCCGATCCGAAGGAAATTGCGTAAATCAATTAAACAAAAACACAACAAAGATAAACAATAAAAGGGAAAAACAAATATACATTGAATAAAGCCGAAGAAAACAATGTTAGTTATAATAAATTTGTATGACGGTTGTGAAGAATAATGTATTATTCAACCGATTTCAAAAGGAAGTTATTTAACCGATTATCGTCATTTTTAACCTTACGTGTTAATGTAAAGTAAATACACGTCAATTTTGTAGTTTTTAATCCAAACAAGGTAACTCAAAACTTTGTGATGGCAACCCCGGCGTCCTGTAATTACAGCAAAAAACCCACTCATACGCCGGGTCGAATCCTTAGGCCCGGGTTCCACTGTTTAATAAAGCTATGCTTTGCTTAATCGAATTTATAATTCGATTCTAATCTTGGCTTTCGTTTAATTATTATTACGAATTATCCGTATGAGAACATAGCAAAGTGCTATTTTAAGACTTTTCCAGGCAATCCCTTTAAAATTCCTCTCTGTAACAACCATCCTCATACTTCAAGGAACACAAAAAAAAAAAGAATTAGTGCAATCGGTTCAGCCGTTATTCTCTAACTGCGTTTAGTTTATGTTAGTGAAATGCAATTTCCAGCTCTAAACTTTGTTAAATGCGTAAACCGACTTTATGTCGAACTAATCGCGATTATATCAATCAGTGGAAATTGGCCCTTAGAACATTCCCTCGCATCTGTCAACACAAAATTTTAAGCCTGTCTCGAATATAAAATTTATCACTCTAATATTTTAACAACTAGCTAAAAACTATTTGAGTTCCCAGCCAATAAATTTCTATTCAAGTACAACTTAAAATTTGAGTCCCTAATGGATTTGAACCATTTTCGTTCATTGAGTTGACTGTTTTATGTTTATATGTCAACTCACATTTCAATTTATGCGTTTGTAATCTTAAGTATAACTAAAATTTATGGCACCAATAACTTAAAACTGAACTGTGTTTACGTGTTACGTTACAATCAGATTAAAAAAAAGAGGCATAAAGAGTAAGTTTATACCTAAATGATATATAACAGATTACTAGCTCAATAGGATACTGTCAAATATATCTGAATCTGATCCAATAAGTCTATGGGCCTGAGAGTTATCAGAATGTATCGTCATGAGTCAGTAAATTTTAACATGCCTATTCATCAATCTCTCGAACGTTATATATGACTAGAAACGTAAATGGCAAAAGGCTTCTAATTATAAGTTCTAAGATAAGAAACATTTGGCGTGTGTGGGTTGTCAGTCGACCACAATATGAAGATCACCCCAAAATCAAAAGAGAAGAACGTTTTGAACCTTGTGAGAGCAATCTTTTAAGTACATCTTGTAAAAAATCAATTAGAACCACTAGGTATAATAAGCTGAAATTTTCGAAAGCTGAAGCAGTATTAGTGATTTGCGGCGTAAATGAATTAAGTTTAGTGAATCGAGCTTATATTTGGCAGAACAATTGCAAAGGTAACAACAGAACTAATGCTAGTACGAATCTGATACAATTTGACATGTTATTCGGGCCTGAAGTATCGGGTTGCTTTGATCAGAATACCGAGTTTTTGTGATAACTTTTTAGAAAATTGAGAAAGTTCTGCTAATGGAGGAAACAAAGGTTTCGCTATTTCATCTGAAGGTTTTCGGCGGTCGTATATTACGAAATACAGAGAATAAAACAAGATTTATTAAATAAATTTATTGTGCTAACAATTACCAACACTTACTTCTGCGCTACTTACTACGTTATTTTGAAATTACTATTGTCATTTTGAAAATCCTGATATTTCGGCTTCAAATCATGATCCCATTTATTGATCACTTAACCAATGGTGACTTTCAGAAAAATAGACGGCATAATTACTCTCATATAAATTTTGAAAAGCAAAATGAAATAGGTTCTATCTGTCACTTCAGATGAGTTAAACTTAGAACTATTGTGATGGGTGTATATAGGAATAGAGCAAAAAGCATTTTTTTAATATTGTACCTTAAAATATATATTAATACACTTAAACTTTCAAATTTTATATCTTTAATGTATAATTAATAATATATATATTAATTATTTATTTATTTTTATACTTTATTATACCATAAATATATTACAAACAAAGCTTAAATATAGTTACAGATAGTGAAGTACAATGGGCGGACTTATGGCTAATTAGCCATTTCTTCCAGACAACCCAGACAACCCAATTATATCAAAGTTGAGTGTTATTGACAGCAAAACTTGAGAAGGGCTAATTTAATTGAAGCCAAGTTTTTTTTCAAATTATTTTAAAATTTTGTAAAAGGTTTTTATGTAATACAAGTTAGGAAATTGCGCATAAAATCGAAATATTTCGAAAAAACGTAGCGTTTATTTCAAATGCTTATAAAACGACCTTGTTACAATTTTACTTAACCTTACTTCTTATACCTGCTGTCTAGAAGTATAATTGATATAGTATTGTGGAGACAAAAATACAGACATACAAAAAATATTTTTTATTATTTCCTAAATATCTCTCATATGCAGACATGTGTGGGTTACAATATTTTATTATGTGTATAGATAAGGTATGGAATAGGCAATTATTGCTATAGACTAGTTATTGGAAAAGGCAATCAAGCGTACTATCCAGTGTTTATGACAGCTGGAATTGACATTTTGAGACATCTATCGAGGTAACGATGACGTCAATTGATGATGCACGATACAATCTATCATAGTTTAAAATATTCAACAAACACTGGTCATAAATTACATACATTAAAAAAATATTGTAGTATTACAAACTAAGAGTTGGGTGAACAGATAATTTATCTTAAAATCAATCTTCTTCATGAGTCATGGGTATGTTGTACTAAAAATAGATTTGTCACGTCCTTTTGATTATTATCTCAAGGAAATTCCAATATAATACAATGACCCATCAATTTAGTTGGAATTTGCAGAGATTATATTTTTTTCGACCTTAAAAGAACTAAATTAATCACGGAATAAGTTTAAAAAATATACAGGGTGTCCCGCGATAAAGTGCAACCCCGAAAGAGGGTGAAACTACACCACAAATTATCGACAAAAACCAGAAAAGAATTTAAAAAATTAAAATTTTTTTTTTTTTTTTATTGACGAATTAAGATTTTTATATAGCTTACGTAGCCTCTTTGTACAAAAAATGATGATTTTTGTACGTGTTTTTTGGGATACAGGCGTAATTTTTTTTTATTTGAATGGCAATATGGTAAGAAATAATAATAAATCATAAAATTTCCTGGTATTGGGGCATAATTCTGAGAAAATTAGAGATCATTGAAAAAAACAGTCATAAAAAATTCCTATTATTTTTATTTTTGTGTTTACCCACACATCAGGGAATTCGAAAATGTTTTTTATTATCATATCAAAATTTTCGACCCAGCGGGATTTGAACCCGCACCTTCCGACAATCCGTGTCCGGTGCTCTTAGCCGTTAAGCTATGGGCCTATACCCCGAGGAATCGAAATTCTTGATATGATTTTATTCGGTTTAAGCAACCGTGGTGCCATCTATAGCGAGCTCTTTACATCACTTCACTATTCAAAGTTTCATATTACAATGAAATTCTTTTGACAAGAGACGACACTAAGCTATTTTCAATTCCTATTATTTTTATTTTTGTGTTTACCCACACATCAGGGAATTCGAAAATGTTTTTTATTATCATATCAAAATTTTCGACCCAGCGGGATTTGAACCCGCACCTTCCGACAATCCGTGTCCGGTGCTCTTAGCCGTTAAGCTATGGGCCTATACCCCGAGGAATCGAAATTCTTGATATGATTTTATTCGGTTTAAGCAACCGTGGTGCCATCTATAGCGAGCTCTTTACATCACTTCACTATTCAAAGTTTCATATTACAATGAAATTCTTTTGACAAGAGACGACACTAAGCTATTTTCAATTCCTATTATTTTTATTTTTGTGTTTACCCACACATCAGGGAATTCGAAAATGTTTTTTATTATCATATCAAAATTTTCGACCCAGCGGGATTTGAACCCGCACCTTCCGACAATCCGTGTCCGGTGCTCTTAGCCGTTAAGCTATGGGCCTATACCCCGAGGAATCGAAATTCTTGATATGATTTTATTCGGTTTAAGCAACCGTGGTGCCATCTATAGCGAGCTCTTTACATCACTTCACTATTCAAAGTTAGGTATAGGCCCATAGCTTAACGGCTAAGAGCACCGGACACGGATTGTCGGAAGGTGCGGGTTCAAATCCCGCTGGGTCGAAAATTTTGATATGATAATAAAAAACATTTTCGAATTCCCTGATGTGTGGGTAAACACAAAAATAAAAATAATAGGAATTGAAAATAGCTTAGTGTCGTCTCTTGTCAAAAGAATTTCATTGTAATATGAAACTTTGAATAGTGAAGTGATGTAAAGAGCTCGCTATAGATGGCACCACGGTTGCTTAAACCGAATAAAATCATATCAAGAATTTCGATTCCTCGGGGTATAGGCCCATAGCTTAACGGCTAAGAGCACCGGACACGGATTGTCGGAAGGTGCGGGTTCAAATCCCGCTGGGTCGAAAATTTTGATATGATAATAAAAAACATTTTCGAATTCCCTGATGTGTGGGTAAACACAAAAATAAAAATAATAGGAATTGAAAATAGCTTAGTGTCGTCTCTTGTCAAAAGAATTTCATTGTAATATGAAACTTTGAATAGTGAAGTGATGTAAAGAGCTCGCTATAGATGGCACCACGGTTGCTTAAACCGAATAAAATCATATCAAGAATTTCGATTCCTCGGGGTATAGGCCCATAGCTTAACGGCTAAGAGCACCGGACACGGATTGTCGGAAGGTGCGGGTTCAAATCCCGCTGGGTCGAAAATTTTGATATGATAATAAAAAACATTTTCGAATTCCCTGATGTGTGGGTAAACACAAAAATAAAAATAATAGGAATTGAAAATAGCTTAGTGTCGTCTCTTGTCAAAAGAATTTCATTGTAATATGAAACTTTGAATAGTGAAGTGATGTAAAGAGCTCGCTATAGATGGCACCACGGTTGCTTAAACCGAATAAAATCATATCAAGAATTTCGATTCCTCGGGGTATAGGCCCATAGCTTAACGGCTAAGAGCACCGGACACGGATTGTCGGAAGGTGCGGGTTCAAATCCCGCTGGGTCGAAAATTTTGATATGATAATAAAAAACATTTTCGAATTCCCTGATGTGTGGGTAAACACAAAAATAAAAATAATAGGAATTGAAAATAGCTTAGTGTCGTCTCTTGTCAAAAGAATTTCATTGTAATATGAAACTTTGAATAGTGAAGTGATGTAAAGAGCTCGCTATAGATGGCACCACGGTTGCTTAAACCGAATAAAATCATATCAAGAATTTCGATTCCTCGGGGTATAGGCCCATAGCTTAACGGCTAAGAGCACCGGACACGGATTGTCGGAAGGTGCGGGTTCAAATCCCGCTGGGTCGAAAATTTTGATATGATAATAAAAAACATTTTCGAATTCCCTGATGTGTGGGTAAACACAAAAATAAAAATAATAGGAATTGAAAATAGCTTAGTGTCGTCTCTTGTCAAAAGAATTTCATTGTAATATGAAACTTTGAATAGTGAAGTGATGTAAAGAGCTCGCTATAGATGGCACCACGGTTGCTTAAACCGAATAAAATCATATCAAGAATTTCGATTCCTCGGGGTATAGGCCCATAGCTTAACGGCTAAGAGCACCGGACACGGATTGTCGGAAGGTGCGGGTTCAAATCCCGCTGGGTCGAAAATTTTGATATGATAATAAAAAACATTTTCGAATTCCCTGATGTGTGGGTAAACACAAAAATAAAAATAATAGGAATTGAAAATAGCTTAGTGTCGTCTCTTGTCAAAAGAATTTCATTGTAATATGAAACTTTGAATAGTGAAGTGATGTAAAGAGCTCGCTATAGATGGCACCACGGTTGCTTAAACCGAATAAAATCATATCAAGAATTTCGATTCCTCGGGGTATAGGCCCATAGCTTAACGGCTAAGAGCACCGGACACGGATTGTCGGAAGGTGCGGGTTCAAATCCCGCTGGGTCGAAAATTTTGATATGATAATAAAAAACATTTTCGAATTCCCTGATGTGTGGGTAAACACAAAAATAAAAATAATAGGAATTGAAAATAGCTTAGTGTCGTCTCTTGTCAAAAGAATTTCATTGTAATATGAAACTTTGAATAGTGAAGTGATGTAAAGAGCTCGCTATAGATGGCACCACGGTTGCTTAAACCGAATAAAATCATATCAAGAATTTCGATTCCTCGGGGTATAGGCCCATAGCTTAACGGCTAAGAGCACCGGACACGGATTGTCGGAAGGTGCGGGTTCAAATCCCGCTGGGTCGAAAATTTTGATATGATAATAAAAAACATTTTCGAATTCCCTGATGTGTGGGTAAACACAAAAATAAAAATAATAGGAATTGAAAATAGCTTAGTGTCGTCTCTTGTCAAAAGAATTTCATTGTAATATGAAACTTTGAATAGTGAAGTGATGTAAAGAGCTCGCTATAGATGGCACCACGGTTGCTTAAACCGAATAAAATCATATCAAGAATTTCGATTCCTCGGGGTATAGGCCCATAGCTTAACGGCTAAGAGCACCGGACACGGATTGTCGGAAGGTGCGGGTTCAAATCCCGCTGGGTCGAAAATTTTGATATGATAATAAAAAACATTTTCGAATTCCCTGATGTGTGGGTAAACACAAAAATAAAAATAATAGGAATTGAAAATAGCTTAGTGTCGTCTCTTGTCAAAAGAATTTCATTGTAATATGAAACTTTGAATAGTGAAGTGATGTAAAGAGCTCGCTATAGATGGCACCACGGTTGCTTAAACCGAATAAAATCATATCAAGAATTTCGATTCCTCGGGGTATAGGCCCATAGCTTAACGGCTAAGAGCACCGGACACGGATTGTCGGAAGGTGCGGGTTCAAATCCCGCTGGGTCGAAAATTTTGATATGATAATAAAAAACATTTTCGAATTCCCTGATGTGTGGGTAAACACAAAAATAAAAATAATAGGAATTGAAAATAGCTTAGTGTCGTCTCTTGTCAAAAGAATTTCATTGTAATATGAAACTTTGAATAGTGAAGTGATGTAAAGAGCTCGCTATAGATGGCACCACGGTTGCTTAAACCGAATAAAATCATATCAAGAATTTCGATTCCTCGGGGTATAGGCCCATAGCTTAACGGCTAAGAGCACCGGACACGGATTGTCGGAAGGTGCGGGTTCAAATCCCGCTGGGTCGAAAATTTTGATATGATAATAAAAAACAGTCATAAAAAATGGATTTTTTTTCATAGTTAAAGTCATAATGCCACTTTTTTGCGAGCTAATTGTTATTTTATCCTTACCGCCAAGTACGTGGCGTAATATTTTATTTTATTTTAAAGTAATCGACCCACTACTTTGGAAGAAATCATCATTTTTTGTACATAGAGTCTACGTAAGATATAAAAATCTTAATTCGTCAATAAGAAATAAAATATTTTTTTACAAAGTTTTTTCTATGTTTTTTATCGATAATTTATGGTCTAGTTTCACCCCCTTTCGGGGTTGCACTTTATCGCGGGACACCCTGTATATTTACTAATTAGTTAATCACTTAGACATAAGCGTGTTTATTATTATAAACACTTGATAAGTCTCTCTTCCATTTGCTTCACTTTGTTTAAATAAATTGTTAAAAATATTATTATTTTTTACGTTTTGTTACGTAAATATCTAGCACCTACTAATTTTTGTCCTTGCACTTATTTTTTGCGTAAAAGCGTTATCTATCTTGGTTAATTTTCGTTATGTCTAGAGCGTTACAGTATTTGGTAACGTAAAGTACGTACATAAGCAAGCATGTAGTCCAAATAAAAATTAATATAAAATTCAAAAGTCAACTATAGACACATCAATTTTATTTACTTACTTCAGTTAACATAAATTCTTGTTTTGATTTCATAGTAAATAAGAATAAATAAAATATACTTATTCATTCTTTTTATTGCCGTTCACTGTGAAGTAGGTACGTAATAACGGAATATAAGTGTCCCCAGATAATAGTATAAGTGCGTACTTCATTGTACAGATACGATTAAAAAAGCCTATGAACGTTGATCACGTTTCGTCTCTTGAGACTTGGAGCACGTTATTGGTGTCCTTCAGATAAGTGGCTGACCCAATTCCTTTAGACAAGTTTGTTCTGACACTTGATCGTTAACGTGGGGAAATGTTAAAGCTCTTCGAGAAAAGAATCAAAGTTTTGTAATATTGTAGTCATTACAATTGTCTGGCTACTACTCAGCAAGAATCTACACACATAAAGTTTGATGGTTGAATAGCATCGATAAGAACTAATTCAGTCTTCTTAATTATGTTATTATAATTAATCAAAAGAAAATTTATAAGATTGTAAGTTGGGCTCTAAATGGTTGTATTAAAGATTTTTATACAGTGTTGAAAAACAAGCAAACAACAATTTATAATAATTATCATACTTATAAAGATCGAAATAATATTTTATAATATGAAGGTTTCAAATATTGTTTTGTTTGCCTTTTCTGCTGTATATTTATCACATTACTCTTGTTTACTTTGTCGATGCCTAAATAGCCCGACTTCTCATCACTCAATAAAATCAAGTTCTTGTTTATCTAGGGCAAAACCATAAATATTCGACAACTAATTTAATAGATTCAAACAGTTCAATCCCATAAACATTTACTTGTGTATACTATACCTCAATTAAATTGGAACAAAAGTGTAGGCAAAAACTATATACAATTATCGTAGCAAATTCTGTTCAATTATTAAATTTTTTGTTTATATATTATCAAAACTAAAAATTACATCAAGTTAGCTAACTGTACAAGGTTTAGTTATTAGAAGCTACTTGATGATGTTATGTTCTTTGCATATTAAGTGTTAAATTGTAGTATATTTTATAGGTACTCATTTTAAAATTTAGTACATATTTCGCGCGTTGCAGTTGGTAAACCTGTTTAAGATCACGACCGTGTTTGGTATGTGAGCGGCGACGCTAGGCGTGGTGCGAGGCCGACTGGTGCTAAGAAATTGAAAGTATAGCTTGTGACTTGTCTGTTTTTTGTCGTGGTTCAGCCTGCTCTTATATAATTACGTTTTTAATTTATGGCATTCCCTGTTTGAATGATTGGCAAATTAGTCTACAAAACAGGTATCTCAGTGAAATTTTATCTTTAATTTTCATTTTTAAATGGTAATGATACTCGTAACTGTCTATAAGTAAAAATATATTAAGATATCATCATCACTTCATCACTTAAGCCTATCGCAGTCCACTGCTGGACATAGGCCTCCACAAGTTCGACCCAAAAATGGCGTGAACTCATGTGTTTTACCCATAGTCACCACGCTGGGCAGGCGGGTTGGTGACCGCAGGGCTAGCTTTGTCGCGCCGAAGACGCTGCTGTCTGTCTTTTCATGCTAGGTACCAACTTTGAAGCATAGGAATAGAACAAAATAAATGGTATGGATTCTCAAGAGAACATTTTTGTAAATTTCGATAGTAGTTGTATGGAAAATATAGACCGACATACATTTTGTATGAATCAAAAACTGGATAAACAACTGCGCAGAGCTGGTCGACGAACGGCGACGAACTAGTTGTCATTGCTCATTGATACCGCTTGCAAAATGTTTACAGTAGAAGTACATAGAAGCGTTTTAATCTCCACTCGCGTTTTAATTTACTAGTGTGTTGAATATTCATTCATTAAAAACGAAATACTTGAGCGAAGTTACATAAGATAGAGTACATTGCATGGGAAACTTAGGTTTAACTGATATCTGTTACTTACATTCCAGAATAATGCCATTACTATTACAGTTCACAGTTTTTTGGACTTCTTCTTCGGCAAAACTAGTATGTGTTTGGAAGAAGTTCTCCTCACAATACTAATAAAACAACAGTAGTCACCAGAATTAAATACTTAAGAATTCTGAAGTTTGTTGATATCTAAAAGTACACATTACATTTGCGCGGGATGTATAATCTTGTTATAGATGAAAGTGGATGGCATCTGGCACGTTGTTAGAGAAATTGACAGTCTATCAAATATAGTTCAGTTACGTATTATAGTACTATTTACTAATCTGTGATTAAACCCAACTGATAATGCAATGAATTAATGAATGGATCCATCATAAATACCTAGTGCCTCTTCTACTACTGGATGGAACTCTACTACTACTTGTCATATAGTAGAGTTTTGTTATATTGAGATTTTTCAGATATAAGTCACCAAAGTTTAAGCAATTAATTACTGCCTTTATGTTTCCAATCTGTCTCTATTCTTTTGCCACAGGCAAAATTAATGTTTTTCTTATTTAGTTTCAGTACGTGATATAGTTTTATGAGGCTTAAATTACTTTGTTAAACAACTGCGACCATTTCGTCTGGACCTCTTCCAAGTACCTACTCGGTAAAGAAGTAATAACATTAATCTATGTGCTCACAAGAGCTAATGAACCAAAGTTCAGCATTAAAACTCTTATATAAGTATCAAAAACTTTTGAGTGGTTTCTAAAATTCAATCGTAAGTAGGTAATCGAAAATTCTAGAACGTAGCACTTTAAAGTAGATAACTGAAAAAGAAATATAGAGTTTAACTCTCCACTAAACGTCTCACACTAGAAATTTCGACTAGCCCGTTGGCGCAATTTGTAATGGCCCTGCTTTCTGCTCCCCGGGTTGCGGGTTCGATTCTCGCCTGAGTCTGGGTGTAATATTTGTATTTATATATTTACATGTGTTTTATGTCTATTTAAAGAAAATAAAATGCTGTAACAGTCATCTGTTACCTATAACACAAGCAGTTGCTTACCATAGGAACAGACGACCGTGTGTGTATGTTATAATAAGATATATATTTATGAAAGTTTGTTTTATAAAAACGCATGAACATTTTTGTAACAAGCTTTAATCTATAGAAAAAAAAAATGAAATTTAACTTCTTTTCCTTGTATAACTAGTAACTAACTATGATTAATATAGGAAAAATTTACTTTAAAATTTAACTAAATGATTAGCTTATAGTCATCGAAACCAAGTTAAAAGTATGATTCATACCAAAATATCTAGACACGCGGTAGCGTGTCAAGCCAAGTTCAAGCAAAATAACGTATTTTCACGAATACTTTTATGTATATAGAAATATGCATTGTCTGGTATAATATACAATTGATCGAAACTTGGATCTACAACAGCCTCGGCTTACTTCCTGAGATACGTTTCACTTAGAACAAAGGAAGCGAGATACCTCCACATGTCAGCGCTTTACAAAGGATTTGCAAACTGTTTTGTATTCCGTTTTCATATAATTTACAATATTTTAGATATGTTGAAAACCGCTGACAGTACGCATAATTTAATATTTTCAATACAAGTAGGTACATATTAAATAATTATTATTCTTTCCATATTTACTAGACTGCGACAAAGATTCGAGGCAATTATTAGTATATTTTTTCATACCAAATGAAAATAATAAGACAAATATAGAGCAGACATTATTAAAACATTTTAATCACATAATATCTGCTGAGATTTAATACAATTCATTTTGTCACTCCTGTAGTAGACCGTTCGTAGTAATTATTCGTCTGGCTTTAAACAAGGAGGTTCGTTACGCGAATAAGCGACATTAACATTTACTAAATTGCAAATGGCTGGGAAATGGTGACGTCACAATGTCCCTATTAGAATGACCGCGAATTATGCAAATTGTTAAAGAACATTTATCTAATTTTTTTATAGTCTTTTCTGAACTATTAGAGAACGTTTTACGTTATTATATTTATCAACACTATATTAAAAGCAAGTCAATATAATGGTTTGATAGGTTTTTGAAATGTAGTAACTAACTTTAAGCATAATAAGAAGGCTCAAGCTCGGGTGTCCCTGCGTGCAAGGCTAGCAGCATTATACATATATCACTACACGATTTAATGCAGAATTAAAAGATGTGTAAAGAAATCAGAGCAATTGACATAGTAGTTATTAATGGGTTACATAATACATAGAACTGGAATTTCTAATCGGCTGCTCAAGAACAAGTAGTATTAAAAATTTATTCCGGAGACTTTATGACTCAAGTCTCAAGGTAAATGACTACTATCTTATGACTGTAAAATAAAAATATTGATGCTAAATTTTAGAAACGTTTATAATATTTATTAATGATAATTTTATTAAAATTTGTTAACAAATTCCAATAAAACAAAACGGGCATGTTAATAGCCCAATGAAGTTCAATGTAAGTATAAAAACATTGTTGCTTACACAATAAAACAGTCATCATTCGTGTATATTAAAATTTACATTTTGTATTTTTTACATAAAACAGAAAGACGTCAGATTTTATTAGTGGATGATTTGATGATCTTGTATGACGACATTTAAGATTAATATGAATATAAAAATGTATTGGGTTTTTTACACCATTACACCCTGCTTTGCTGAGTTCACAGTTGACGTGATAATAATTATGACGCCGTAAGCAAGTTGTGTTATAAATTTTTCAAGTCATTTTGGCCCGGCCACGCCACGGTGCAATTTTGCGTATGGTATACTTGAATAAATACAGAAAGTGCGTAACATAGAGCAGAATTTTTAGTTTTTCTAATTTCTAATAAGACCACGTTACAATTGATTATACTGGTATAAGAAAGCATTACGAATAGATGTGTTCATAGCATAAAGTGCTGTGTCACACTATTTAAAGAAACATATTTATAAGTAGGCACCTACATGTAGTTGTACGCATTTATTATTATTACCTCATTTCATTTTCCAGCTTCACTTATCTCAGTCACTTAATAAAACAGCATTTTGTGACAAACAACAAAGTCCATGTACCCTTATTGTTCTGTGTGTTGCCTCGTGGTTGCCTCTATGAGTTCCTTTGTTCTGTTTAAACTCTGATAACGTAGGGTTTATTTAATTGTCTGGATGTTTTTTGGAATAATTTTTGCCTCTTCTTGGTTGCGGTATTAAATTTTATTTTATTTTGAAACAGAGTGTTAAAATAGAGTTGAGGCTTTTGAAGAAAGAATACGACAAAGTGGTATTTGCGTAGTACGCCTCCCTATTCAATATCAACACCTTTAGTTACAACAAACAAAACATAGCACACTTGTGGATCGCTCTGGAAGGTGAGCAAGTGACATTTAAAAATTGTTCCGTCTGCCGCATTTGTGAATAATTGGACCGGTTAGTGCGACGAATTTAGATCTGGACACGGGTTAGCGAGAGACATCCGTTTGTTTTGCATCTTTTAATATTAAATCTAATAAGCAGCCATTTTCTTTGCAGCATTAACATTTTTATTTTTTTGTAGCATAAAAAAATTGATTTGCATTTTATTAATGCTTGTACCTCGATTCAAATACGTGTTAAAAATTATATAAAAACATTGACCGTGTCAGAGAATTAACATTTCTGGTTTAAAAAATCGACGACTATGCACTTCAAATTCTGTCTCGTATAACTTTTGCTTTGGGAATTAACAAAAGAATCTCTTTTCCTTTTCACCTTCGTCGTGAAAAGAATTCTTATAAAGAATTTGGTCCTATAAAAAATGTATGCTTTAGAAGAGGTTGGAAATTGACTTTAATTTACTATTACATTATTTATTCTTATGATTTGCTTGTTTTCCTTGCAAATATATACTGTTTAATAAATATTGATTACTCGTGAATACTTGTACTTTATAAATTACTTACAAAATAGGAGTGTATTAAAAATATTGATACCATACTTAGACCTGTGTATTACGTACTATACATATTTTCAAGTGTAAAAACAGCGCAATTTTTTGACAAAATGAAACAAGAACCACCAATGAAACACCAATGAAAAACTCATTCGTGTTTTAAAAAAATTTTACCAATAAGTATCATATTTTTGTCACAGATAATGATAGTAAAAAATGGTGTAAGTACTCGAAAATGATGGAGAAGGTCGTAGTGAGTGAAAGTGCTAAAGAGGGGAGGGAGGTACAACAAGGCTGCGAACTGCACCGACCTTAGCGTGCCAAATACTGGTTGAGTAATATTAACCATTGCGTTATTACGTGTAATAACCATTTTTATTATTTCGTTTTAATCACGTGATTCTAAGTTAAAAACTTAACAAATTCGGTGAAATCCCAATAGGTTTTAAAACACAATACATGTAACATGTAGAGTTATAACGTGACGACAAATATACAAATTAGTATTTGTTTGGCTTATCTATCGACCTATTTGCATATAAAGTTCTAATAGATACACGTAGCTTTACTTGCCTTAAGGATTTTACACATATAATTGATTTTTTTTAAAGATGACACCTATACACATCTATAACACCTATCTCAGTGATTTGTCAATGATTTTATTTTATTTATATTATATTTTTAAAGGGTCGACAACAGACATTACAAAAACAATATATTAGGTATACAAAACATACGTTCATCTAATTATATAAAATAAGGCACATAAAAAAATTATAGATCTGCTAAATTTCAAAACGAGTCTCTTGTATAAATATCTAAGTGCAATGATAATTATAACATTACATTTTTTGATACTACTCGCCTCCTACTGCTTTGCTTGCAATCATTTTTCAACGCTTTAATAACATTATTAATTTGCTTCACACTATAATAATTGTCTTAGGAGTTAAATTTTGAAGAATTGTTTCATTAACAGCTAATATGTTGTATATAAAGTTATAAACATTATTCCAAATTATTATTAATTATGTCTCCACCTCCACCAGTTCTTGGCATAGGTTGATGCATTCATTAGTCAACCAACAATTTTATTAAAATCAACTTTTTACTTAACTTTATAGATAATCAACTTTAGTGTAAATATATTGTACATAAATATTCGAAAAAAATGTATACAAAAACAAAAATATAAGACGTGGTATATCTTAATTGTTTCTTCCTTATTACAACAAAATATTCATAATGCATCTGGTAGGAAAAACGAGATAAAATAATATAAAAAATAAGTTGCTACACAAATGATACTTAATGGAAGCTCACATACTGCGTTTATTATAATATGGTTTATATCATAATAAAAGACAAAATTAGTTTTATTTTACGGGACTTACCGCGATTCTTACTTTGAAACTCCCGATATTTTGTCGACTTGCAGCCGCCATGGTCGCGGGCCGAATTTTATGTTTCTGCCTCCAGTAGTTCTTGCTATACGATTATATGTAGATTAGACAACCAACTCCTACGTTTATTATCAACTTTAGTGTAACTATATTTTACATAAATGTACGACAAAAAATTATACAAAAACAAAAATATAAGATGTGATATATCTCTGTTGTTTCTTCCTTATAACAACAAAATATTTATAATGCATCTGGTAGAAAAAACGAGATAAAATAATACAAAAAAGAAGTTGCTACACAAATTATACTTGACGGAAGATCACAAACTTTGTTTATTACAGTATGGTTTATATCATAGTAAAAGAAGAAATACGTACTAATAAATCTACTTTTATCCTTAACTCAATATTATGTATAGAACTACATATATCATTCAGTATGTTTTTATTCGGAAGCGGACATAAAAAACGGAAGTTTCAGTATGTAGGTATAAAGTAAATAGTCAAGGTGAGAACAGTATAAAATATAAATCAATGTACATCTGAGGTTACCCGTGTGAGAAGTAAGTTTTGAACAAGTTTTCTCAAACTATTGAAGGCGGAGGTCACAGCTGTTCCGCACTTCGAACAAGTTTGAATTCCAGTTTTTCTTTTGTTTTGATTTACGCATATCTCTATAAACGTAGGTAATATTTTATGTATTAACTAGCTTCTGCGCGCGACTTCGTCGGCGTGGACTCCGCTCCTATTGGTCTTAGCGTGATGATACATAGCCTATAGCCTTCCTCGATAAATGGGCTATCTAACACTGAAAGAATTTTTCAAATCGGCCCAGTAGTTCCAGAGATTACCGCGTTCAAACAAACAAACAAACAAACAACCAAACAAACAAACTCTTCAGCTTTATATATTAATAGTATAGATATGTTCTAAAGTTATTTTAGGATGTACTCTAGATTTTTTAATTTGCTACTTTCTCGCTGCAGATCAGTACAGATTAGATCACAAAGCAGCAAGCTGCAGAAGAAATAGAGTCATAAAAAGTTTTCTAATGATATAACGTTTACCACAAATCACTCAGTGAATTAATAAAATGGAAACAGCTCTTATTTACGTAGATTAAATCTACTGCAACAAAAAATAAAGTGCACTTAATGAGAAAAAAAAATAGTGTGTTTCGTTACTGAGATTATAAATACAAAAATGTAACTATATTATAATTATGTTTTGCGAATATTCGTATATACTTTACATATTTTATAATATTATTATCTAAGAGTATAATATACTCGTAGATAATACCAAGTTTTATCAAAATCTTGTCTATAGTTTTCAATTTATCACACACGGAAATACAATACTTTTTGATTTTTACATTATATAAAATGTTTAAAATAATATGTGCACGTGAAAACTTACAAATGTCCAAATTTAAACCCTTTAAATTATTATTTAAATCATTATTTGAACATTAATTTTTGGTTACTAAATTCTTAATAATTGTGTTTGTTCGCAAACGAAAAAAATCGACTTCAATTACATCGACAAGCAATACAACGTAAGTAGACAAAAAATAATCAATTAAATACGTGTTATCAAAGATTACTCAAAAAGTAGTCATCAAATGTAGATCAAAATGGACATACAAAACAAGCATCAGCTTTCGATTAAAACACGAATCATCAAATCGGTGTATTCTGTTAAAAGTTATGGTATAATAAATACCACGTAGGCTGACGAAATAATAGTCAAGTAAATACGCATTATTAGATATATATAACTCGAAAAGTACTTGTTAGCCTTACCTTTCGATTAAAAAAAAATCAAAATCGGTCCACCCAGTCAAAAGTTCTGAGGTAACTAACATTCATAAAAAAATACAATCGAATTAAGAACCTCTCCTCCTTTTTGGAAGTGAGTTAAAACGTAATAAATCCGCTATCAGAATTTTTAATTTTTTTAATTTTATTTGGTTGGTTATACAACTTGGTCGGCAAACAAGCGTACGGCTCACCTGATGGTAAACGATTACCGTAGCTTATAGACTTCTGCAACACTAGAAGCATCGCAAGCGCGTTGCCGACCCTACCCCCAATTCTCCCCTGGAGCTCTGGTCACCTTACTCACCACAGAAACACAACACTGCTTGAAAACAGTATTATTTAGCTGTGATCTTCTGTAAGGTCGAGAGATACTACCCCAGTCGGGCTGCTGCTGTGCCCTACCTCAGTTAGAATTATTATATCTGAATTAAAATTTTATATATGACATAAGAAAATAAGAAAGTCAATGTGGTGGTTCTAGTCAAGGGAACTAGACTCCTTTGATTAACCGCATTCCGAGGTACTCTTAGTAATAGTATTACTAAGAGTAATCTGGAATGCGGTAAACATACCACTCGGTCCTTATTATGCCTCAAGGTATTTAACCTTCGTACCGTCGTATGAGTGTATTAGTTATTACTTAAATGACACCTACATAGATCTAAATGAAATAAAATGCAATATTATTTGCAGCTATTAAGTGCATCTGAATTAGAAATACTATCGTTCTTTTTGTACATTATTGTTTATTATTTTATTATTGAGTCGCCTAAAAGGTACGTATATAAAATTACTACTGAAGGCTAAATTAAGGGATAAGTCAAATCATTCTCTCTTTGTGCATGTTTACGACTGCATATTATGTACGATGTTGCATAAAATTTTGAAGGACTACCATATAGATATTTTTAAGTGTACAGTACATAATGTGATATTGTTTCGATTTGTTTTGCTAGCTTTGTGTAATTATTGAATTTTTATCTTGTTCCAGCCTTTTCAGTTCATTTTCTATTAGTTGTTTTTTATGCAGGCGGGTTTTTAGTTGTCTTTTAATTATTATTTTATTTATGTGTTTTTATTTCAAGACGTCTCCGATCTGGTCTTGGAACGTCCGCCTAGGTCTGCCCCTTCCAACACTTCCATTCACAATCGGTCAATCGCCTTATACACTATTGTAAAAATTATAATTATTAAAATGAAATAACTATTTGTAATTACACTGTCAACAGGTGACAGTTCCCGCTGCGTTGAGTTTCGGTACATGTGAGATTGATTTGACATTTGTGGTTTTAAAATAATTTACATTACATCATATCAGTCATATTATCCATGATATTCTAGTACATACGGTGTTCCTTAATGAACATTTTATCTCATGAAAAAGTGTTTTTTCAAACTCAACATGCAATTTCTATAATATTTACGCTTCAGTATGTAACATCCAACTGCTGGGCAATAGGCCTCTTTCCCAGAAGAATCAGAGCTTAATCCACCATGTTGCTCCAATGCGGGTTAGCGGATATGTTCCCTACTATGAGTAACGATCGCTATCAGGTGTACATGATAACAACTGGGACCGACAACTTAACGTGTTCTTAGAGGCATGGTGGGGAGATCCACAAGGACTAATTACCAGACCGGAAATAAATATTTGTATAAACATAAATATCCACTCCGAGCGGGAATCGAACCCGCAACCGTCGGTGTTTAGCCGCCACCGACACGGCACACGCACCATTATACCAGGTGGTCGTCAATTTATATAAGTGCCGTACATAAAAGGAATTATTAAAAATTTTACAATACTGGCTGACTTTTTAGCAATAACGATGGTTATGACACGCATAACGTTATATAACATTATTATCTTGATCTGAACAATTTGTTGAAAAGTAGGTTGATTTAATTAAACTTTGATAAAATGTCACGGTAAGTCACGGTGTAAAGTAGTTTAAAAAGACAAAACAATAAAAAGTTAAATTAAAACGAATTTAATTGTAACGTAGTCCCACGGTCAAATAACTTGAATAAAGGTCACAGTGCTTGCTTCAGTTCATAGTTTCGAATTCTAATACTGGGTCGTAATACTTAATGATTGAGTCATTAAAATAAAGTGCAATTTAAACATGTTCGTTTCATATAATGACATGTAATAAATCTAGTTTAAGTGAGGTTGCTTAAGAATAACCAGGACGTTCATAATAAAATGTTTGTGAATGATCTATCACTTATTTGTCGGATGTTGATGTCTAGAAATTGTGTATACTTTCCACATCTATCATTTGAATAACAAGCTCTAGAAGATAAAAACTTGAGAAAGTCGTGTTAAAGCAATTAATTCAAATACCGAGCGCATTCGATGGAAACACTTCGTTTTGTGATGGAAAATTGATAATTGAATCTTTTAGACACATTAAATATTTCAACAGGATAAGAATATATTATAAAATTATATAGTTCTAAATATGCATCAAAGTATATTATTTTAAACTTAGCTTATTGGAATTTTCTGCTAGAGACATTTTTAATTTATCTCTTTTGTAAATAAACCTACAGCTATTTGAACCTTTTATTTTTTGCATGTTTTCCCACAGATAGAAAACACATATGTCGATCTTAATAAATTCGAAAGCAAATATCTAGATTCAAGAAAAATATTTTAAGCCTAATATCCAACAACTTAGAGTGCAAATTGCGTTGTATTTATGTTACAATCAATAGTACCTCAATGAGAACGGATTGCACCCTCGTAATTCCTGAGGTATTTAATAGTGAAATAATAGCTCGATCGGTTACTTAAACCGATAAAATTTATCACGCTCCAATTACTCGTTCTCGTGTGCATTGAGACGTTGAGATGGGTGTTTCGTTTACGCTAGACTCTAATGACTGGTACGAGATACCATTTATGCTCTACATGTCACGGTAATATATTGTTTTTTTTTCTTCTTCTAATTTTCTACGACTGTCGCAAGGCGTGTGTCGTTAACTACTTAATCCGTAAATAATAGTTTATAAAAGTATGTACCCCTAGACTTTCGTTATGAATTGTTTATTTTGATATTTACGCTTTCATTGCAGTAACTTTCGCCAACATAAAGTGACGTATTCATATTATGCGGCTTTCATAATGTATCTAATTTAAAAGGTGAATTCGTAGTTATATTAGGTACTCTCGTTAGTGAATACAAGGCAGCCATAAATTAAAAATAATGTAATAAATAAATATTAACAAACAAATATTATTACAAATTTATATTATTTAATTAATTAAAATAATGTACCTAATGTCACGGTTCGGATTACGTATTTCTTCACAAATATTTGTTACTATTTCTTTTTAAACGATATCGCGACTATTAATGTTAAAGATTATTAACGTTCAATATCAATAAAATAATAATAATCAATCAATTTTTGATTTTGTTTGCCACTAATATACTTCGGGAACAATTCGTATAGTCACGTATCTCTTATACTTATCTCATATAATTATCTCAAAACTCTGTTTATTGCAACTTAAATAGAAGATTACAATGATTGCGTCTGGCTGTTCGACCCGGCATTATCGCTAACAGTTACAAAACTCTTGCTATATTGTTAAAATTTGTTACGTTATACTGTTTATTAATTAATGTAATATTAACAGTTGGTACGTACCTACACTTAAAATTGTAACTTTGCAAAATAGTAAAAACAAATTAAGAAATTGAGTGCTGAAACAAAAAATATTAATTTAGTAACCTCCTATTATATCTTTCGTAAAACTAAGTTAAAATTAATAAATATGTGCATATTTTCATAACAATCTTTTGCATATCTTGTAAGATTCCAACACTAGAATATGTGGAAAGAATTTTGAAGAAAGTTTTGTATTAATTAGTTCTCGTAAAAATATACACAAACATACCATACTTTTATTGAATTAATTAAGAATGTATTGTAATGATATTGTATCACACGTGTGGTTTTATCCGTGGTGATATTTTTGATTACTGCAATACGTCCATTGGTGAAAATAGAAGATAATAAGCAAACGCATATTATGTTACAAAATCAGCTTGTTTTTGTTTGTGTAAAAACTATAGTCCCTCTAGCACCGTACCTACACACACCGTGCAATTGTTTCGTCCACTATTGTTAATTAATTATAATAATAGTAATAAATTTAAATTATAATAAAATAATAATAACTTATTGCTGGACCGACGATCTACGTAAGATTGCCGGTGATGGCTGGATGAGGATTGTGGTCTAAGAGACGTGGAAGAGCGACCTTCACCGATCTGATAACTCAATGAGACATATTTTTTTATCAAATATAATTTATAAATTTTAATAAATATACATATGATAACTTGCCTATCAAAAAGTATGGCAGTAAAAGTATGCTTTCGTGAAGGTGGCGAGTGCACTGGGCAGACTCCTCCCGAACCTCGGAGGACCCAGCGCCGCCTGCAGGCAGCTGTACTCCGGTGTCTGCCGGAGTATGACAACGTACGGTGCCCCGGTTTGGGCGGATCGCCTCACTGCGAGGAATAAGGCCGCGCTGCGCTCTGCGCAGAGGACCATCGCGGTGAGGGTGATTCGGGAGTACCGTACGGTATCGTGGGCTGCAGCCACTTCTCTAGCCGGCGACCCCCCGTGGGAACTCGTGGCGGAGGTTCTTGCCGATACCTACTCTTACGTCTCGGGTAGGAGGGCTCTTGGTGAGAGCCCCACGTTGGACGGGATCCTACGGGTGCGCCGGATAGGGCAGGAAGCGTTAATGCAGAGGTGGGGGGAGAACCTGGCACAGGAGCGGTATGGCACACGCGTTACGGCTGCCCTGCGCCCGGTCCTTGAGCGGTGGATGCGTCGAAAACGCAAGCCCCTCACCTTCCGTCTGACGCAGGTTCTCACCGGGCAAGGTTGCTTTGGTGACTACCTGTGTCGGACGGCCCAAAGGGAGCCGACGACTGAATGTCACGATTGTGGTGCGGTGGTGGACTCTGCCCAGCATACCCTCGAGGTGTGCCCGAGATGGGCGGCGCTGCGTCGCGATCTGACGACAGTCCTCGGAGGGGACTTTTCACTCCCGAGCGTCATCACCGCGATGCTCGGCAACGACGAGTCCTGGAAGGCGACGGTCTCCTTCTGCGAGACAGTAATGTCCCAGAAGGAGGCTGACGAGCGGGTGAGAGAGGAGGCCGCCGACGTGGCTTCCACCCGCGGGCGACGAATGGGGGTGCGTAGGAGGCGCTACTTAATGCGCTTCCAGTAACGCCCCTGTGCCCGTGTCGGGCCGGGATGGGAACCCAGGCCTGCTAGACACGGGGTCGTCGGGACTGTTCAGAGGTGAGCCGGACAGTCCCTATGGAGGAGAAGTCTGGCCTTTTCGCCGAGGCCAGCCTGTCGCTGGAGGGATCCTGTTGCCTGCAGATCCGGGACCGTCCAATTAAAGCGGCTGAAGGCTCCCGCAGGGGGTCCGACATACGGTCTAGGACTGCCTACCCGGGCGTCCTGGATATCACCCGTAAATGGGTTACCCTGCGATATCAAAAAAAAAGTAAAAGTATGCTTGCCTATGATAAAGTATGCGAAAAATCGGGTTGTCTGGCGCGCACTTGGGAAGTCCTATCACCTATGTCCAGCAGTGGACTGCAATAGGCTGAACTGACTGGTTGACTGACTGATTATTTTTAACAATTTTTAAGAGAACCCTTTTTTAAATCAATAATTTGATTGCTTGGATTATATAATACATTTTCAACATATTTATTAAACAATGATGTCTATTAAACGATTACACACAACCTGTCAGAAATGAATAAGTTATTCATGTCACAAACATTTGAAAATTTTTTTTCGTTGATTGGTGGCAAAAACAATTTATATCATATAGTTGACAGCTATTTTTTATGATATATTTCATGGAAAAAGCGATGAATTTTCGTGGAATCCATTTTTCACTATGACACCACACGTCATTGATATATGAAGTCATATCTATTCAAGATTTAATATTTTGTTTATATTTTATTTATATGTTTTAAAAACATAGCTTCTCATATAAATAGATAGTAAATATAACTGTAGTAAAAATATGTATTAAAATAGAATAATATGTAAAATCTATTAGTAGTTCTTACATATACCTACAGACAAAAACCTTATAATTACTTACACTATAGTAGACTATTTTTAATTGTTGCAATAAATGTTGCAACTTGCAAGTATTTTATAATGTAAGTATATTGCACAAAAAAGATAATATTAGCTCAATATTTAATTTGTTTTGTTTGTTCTTATGATTCATAATAAAAATATGTATTTGACCAGTAAGATGGTCTTCCCAATTTGATGATGCACATGGGCGCCGAAACTGTAATTACTATCACGAATAATGACAGCATCAATAAAACAATTCTTATTCCATAAAATATTGTAGTACGTAAAATTAAATTTTATTGTTTAATAGTTTCGAAGGTCATAAAGAGAGGTCAGAAGATACTAAACATTTATGTCCTTTTGTCACGATAACTACTAAATATTTGTCAGTTTGTGTCAAATTGACCTTCGTATAACGCAAAGGAAACGTTAGGTCTGTAATGATTGCTGTCACAGTAATTTTCATTCGACATGGATATAAAAATACAAATTCTTTTGTTTTGTTTTTATCACCTAACCATCATTTAGGGATCATAGATTAGTTACTTGAATTGCTATTTCACGTGTGGTACCTAAATATGCAATTACTGAGTATTTTTAACAAATAACGATGATATTTAAAATATAATAAAGAAATAATAAAACTAAAATAAATAATCAAACTAAAATTGATAAATAAATTTAACTTTTGTAATACTTTTTTACTCAAATCGATTACATTACTGAAATACTTTACTTAACAAAATGCCACCAACAACATAAAATCAATTAGACAACTATTTTTTTTTTATCGATAAAAAAACAATAATTGTGTCACATAGTTTACTCGTTAAGAAATAAGATTTCAAACACAACAGATAATCGTTTTTACCATATACATGACATTGACTAAGAAAATATTTAATTTCAGTTTTAGCATAAAACACAAGCTGCAGTTTGTAATAAACAAAAATTGAATATTAATAGAGTTAGGCACGGCCCCACACATGACAATACGTCGACCGTGAGAATGTTTCATAACCCCCACAGTGGGGATAATTCAAATAGGCTTCTCCACGCTCGGACTTTTGTTACTTGCATGCAATACTTTTGTTGTGTAATGCCATTGCTTTGCAATTAATGTTGGTTTTGTGAAAGATTGTGGGCGCAGACTTATTTTTACGCAATTGTTGATTAGGCTGTCAGGTGCAGTACCACGACAAGTATCACTTACTTGGACGTCTAAACATCCTTGTCGTATGTTTTTATATCTTTTGATTAACCGAGACCAAACTTAAATAAATTTGTCTGTGTGATGCTAAATATTTTTTCAATTGCATTGTTCGCTGATTCATCAACGCGGACGTTTGATACTTTACAAATTGATTTCATTAATGTTTATGGTTACCTGTTAACGCTTATTTTTTTATCAGAGCAAAATATTTTCGGTTTTTTTATATTATTATTTATTGTACGTACCACCTATACTTTAACACCGCAGCACTTCATATATGTATACATTTATGAACACACTCTTTACTACAGTTTCTTTTGTTAAGACTATTATGTACCACAGATTAGTAAATAGTACTACGCTATTACGAAAATATTTTTTGAAAATTGAATTCTGAAATTCTGATGTTTGTGAGCTCAACAACCGAAAAATCCCTTAACTTCTTGTAAAACATCGAGAAAATATAGATAACAAAATATCAAAACATTATGTAAATGTAATTGCATTGTATGATTGTAGACAAAAAATCTTGTGAAGTAATACTAAAGCGGTTACATTTATAATATATTTATAATAACATTGAAATACGTTAACCTAGATGATTCGTGAAGCATGTCGTATTATACAGATATTATAGAAATAAATTAGTATATAAAAATTCTTGTAAGCGTGTTCAGATTTTCTCATTTTTATCGTAATGTGCATGCATAATTATACGTGTAGAATTATAATTACAATAATAAACTTCTTTATGTAATCTCATCAGTATTCTCTTCTACATATATAGGTATATTATATTTAATAAAGCTGTACGTACAGACTACTGTAATAATGTGTTTTCAATTGTAATTCTGTGTTTATGTCAACATTAAGGAATCTCAACCCCGTACCCAACTCACAACTACTCTGCTACTTTTACAATCTTAAAATGTGTTTATATACGTATTACTCGTATAATCAAGGTTATTTCATATTATTAATCTGAAGAGATTTGTTTATCTTGCTATTTAGGAGACAGCAATAATATACAACCTTATTCTAAAAAAATAAACAAATATATTGTGATATATTTAATCGTGATTAAGAGTAAAATCTTGAAGATCATTTTTATATGTATGGCATGTGCAGAGGGTGGTTAAGATTTTTGTTAAGAAATAAATTGTTCGTACTTCAGACGCTTTAAAAACATATTTAATGGAGAAAGAGTACAAAATTCAATAAAGTTTGGTGCGAAATGGGTAAAGAAAATTTAAATGATTTCAAACAACGGCTAAGTATCTGCAGATATTCTGCATTGTTCTTTATTGGTAACATAACGCTTTAACGGATAATGTTAAATACCTGTCTAATACTAAACAATTAAACAAACAGAACCTTAACCTTTGTTTGTGCGAGAGTTAAAGAATCGCGAATAACACGGCTCCGCTTCCAGTATTCTGTTTTATCTTCGCTGGTTTTTTTTTTTCATTTATTCGCGTTTAAAGTATATTTATACAGGATCGTTGAATAAAAATACTGGTGTTTGTTTTAGCAATTCAAACGTAACAATGAACGCCGAATATAAAATTCGATTTAAAAATCCGCAATTAAATCTGGCGTATTGTTTCATTCCTTTCCATGCGTTATAACAGTTGTGTTTTGTATTGAGTAGGTAATGTTTGCCAACAAATAGTGGCCGGTTATTGGATTCGAATTAATTTCGAATGAATGAATCAAAAATTTTTAAATATTATTATCTGTTGTCACCCGTTAGGGCACAGAATTATACCTTATTCGAAATTTGAAAAAGTCCGACTTAAGAAGTACCTACCTCAACTTTACAGAAGATCACAGCTAAATAATACTACTCTTAATTAGTGTTGTGTTCCTATGGCCATTAAAGTAGCCGAAGCTCATGGAGAGGATACGGGGTTAGGATCGATAGTGCGTTTGTAAGGATCCTATGGGATCCTAGTATTGCAGGCGTCCTGCAACGGTATTCGCTTACAAGATCCCGCTGCTGGGATAGACCATTTCTGTTAAACCGCATCATCGTTGAGTATTTGTAGCCTTGATCCGGCATGGAGATAAATTTGTAAACAATATCTCTCTATCTATTGTCATTTAACTATTAGACTATTATTTATCCCGTGATTTAATGTAACAAAACTGTATATAAAAAGTTCTTTCAACAGATAACATTTTCTAATAAATACTCGCTATCAATATATAAAGCGATTTTTAATCGTTTGCAGTGGAAGTAAAAGCGCAATATCTTCGATAACCTTCGAGAGTAATTAATCATTATAACATTTCAATTCGCATTTAAATCGTTACCGTTAATATCTTCCTTCTTTAAAAAAAATTATTCCACGTAATATTTTATTGCAATATCCGACTTCCAGTTCTTAGTACTTCTTGGTTGCTTGATTTTTTTTAAATAAACGGTGTAATATTAAAATTGACATAACAAAGATAATAATTCTCGAATAGGATTGATTATAAAGTCGATGCAAATTATAAAACTATAAAAGGAAGGTAACAGCAATCAAAAGACATGTAACGAATATTAAAATATATATAGGTATATAGCATATTATATCTAAATATCGAGAGATCGCGCACCACTTTAGCCATAAAAAGCGTTATATCATTAAGATACCTGGTGTTAGAAATAATAGAAAATTACATATCGAAATATTTTTCTGATTTCTCTATTCTTAAATATTTGAAAAAGATAAAAATAAAGAGATAAATAAAAAAAACAACCAACTTAAGAATTTAATCATAATCGTTAGAGCTGCTCGAGATTGTCGTGGCATTTAACATAATAAAATTAAATTCAGTAATTAATATATATATTAAATTAAATAATAAGGATTTGGAAAGAGAAAAGACAATGGGAACCGATATTAATGTAATCTTGAGACCTGAACACGGTCATATTGTGATAAATGTTATCGTATATTATTAACAATGGCAACCCTTACTTGTCGTGTAATATTAAATGAAACACGTTCAATGGGCTCGGAAATAATTAATGATAACCGAACCGCACAAAACATAACCGTCGGGTCTTTTCTACGCATAAATAAATCCTCGTCATAATTAGATGTCGGTTTAAAACTTACGAAATGTGTAACATTCTTTATGAATGTCGTTTTGATCTATTCTTGTGATAAAATGGTACGAAGGCCGATTAAAAGTTAGAAACCTTTCGAAAACCTTTGAAAAAACTTCTTCAAGTTATTGATAAGTAATAGGAACGTTCTTTTGTGCAACGATGTAGGTATGCTGTGTAAATTTATATAAATAAAAATGCATTGCCGAAATGTATGTATGGGTATACCTTCCAAACGATAGCAATAAATTAGACATTTTTTTGTGTTCAATATTCAAAATCAGAATATTTTATTCAGCATAAAATTATTACAATTTCTTACTGAACGTCATGAGTCTACTACCGGACTACCGATCGGTTCGGAAAAAAGAAGCCTCTGACCTGAGAAGAACTGGCGAAAGAAACTCAGCAAGTATACAGACAGTACTCAGAAAGACAGAAACTATACAGACAGTACTCAGCAAGTACTCAGAAGTATTGTCAGGATATATTTGAATGGACTATAATTATTTTAAAAACATCTTTATATACATACGAAAAAAAATTGGCGGTGTGAAGTTCACCAGGTCAGCTAGCTATTTTTGAAAATATCTCAAGCAATATTTTTAAGTTATAACCTTCCTTGAAGGGATTAGCTCAGAGCCTTGCGTGAGCTATGCAGTCGTGTTTTAGCATCGGGTAGAAACTGTTCGGCGAGCCGGAACGCGTCGCTTTCACGAACTGACGTCGACCGCGTCACGTTTCACTACGTACACGTTACGTCGCAAATATACATAAGTATAATGAGATAATACAATTTTATTAAATGACTAGTTTCTGCGCGCGACTTCGTCGGCGTGGACTCCGCTCCTATTAGTCTTAGCGTGATGATACATAGCCTATAGCCTTCCTCGATAAATGGGCTATCTAACACTGAAATAATTTTTCAAATCGGCCTAGTAGTTCCGGAGATTACCGCGTTCAAACAAACAAACAAACAAACAAACAAACAAACAAACAATCAAACAAACAAACTCTTCAGCTTTATTATATTAGTATAGATTTTTTGGTCAGTGGGGATGTTTATTGAAATGTTATCCATAATAATAAAATCCAATCTAGAACAAATAGAGCCGAAATCGGACGAAATTATTCAATTAATATAATAATATTAAGTAAGTTTTGTATTCTGATCTAAACATATATAATTTTAATTATATTCTGTTTATAAGGAGCGGAACGACAATACAGTATATAATGTCAAGTACCTCGAGGATATTACTACAAGTCTACAAAATACAGACAGCCACTGCCCGAGAACAAAATTTTCTTTTCTCGAAGTCAGTTGAAAAGACGCGTATCACTCTAACAAGATATATCAGAATGATTTCAATATATCATGACGTGTATGAGAGATATTGATTCGTCTTTTCCCCGTAAGTTATTTCTCTCTTCACATCCAAACTGCAGAGCCAATATAAGCCTTTTTGATACGAATATTATAATACCTCTCAACATTTTGTTGGCAATAAGAAAGTATAGTTTTGATGTACTTTTAAGTAACTACTTCGTACTAATCTACTTCGATTCGATTTGGTACAAATTTCTCGGTCCACTTATGCTAATATTTATTTCTAAGCGTGATATAACTAAACTAATTAAAATTTTATGCCTTTTTTTAAGAAGTTATGATCAAAATTTTCACATAAGATTTATAATACGAGTATTTGCCGTTTTATAATTACCGTCGATCAAAAGTTTAACCCTTTTTTAAACTAATTCCGACCTGATAGAAATCCACTGTTATAAAGTTCAAATTCCCATTTTCAACAAAAGTTTTAATTAAAAAATGTTTACGATCCCTAATGGTTAAAACAAATACAAAATTGTACGAAATATTTTTTATTTGAGTTTGTGTTGGATTTTCGTAATGTTGAATTTAGAAAGAATTGTATTTACAAAAAAAAAAAAAATAATAATATATTCAGTGCTATTTCATAATATGACGCTTTTTCAAAGACTAATATTTTAAGTAACAACTACAAATAACAGTCGCTTAAAATATATCGCAAGGTATTTAACAAGACAACATTCTAATATTATTCACAAAATAAAGAAAATTAGTTGAAGCCAAGATATGCGAAAGGGGAATAATCAAATAGAATCACTTTCTCACGTGTGACATTTGTAGAACTTAATATACACATATCATACATACATAATTATAGTTTTATAAACATATCTAAATTACAAATGAATTTTAAGGTAATTATTTCTTTAATTAAGTAAGTTTCAAAAAGTCTGTATCTTAATTAAACAATTTCGTTGTCTGAAACTAGGATACCTAGGAATTTATTAAAGTTAGTCGCCAAGTTGAAACCACCTGACACCTTGTTTCGAGCACTCTATTAAACTATACCCAATTTTGTAGTGACTGATGATTGATTTAACTTCAATGGAGACGTATAGCACCATTCAACGAATATAGATTATGTTTCACTAAGCAACAAGGTCCATTCTACCTTGAAAGTGTAAAATTTAATAGAAACTGTAAGTAAACTCGAACTGTAGTAGTAAAGGTCGTTTGTGAATATTTAATCGTCTTTAAAATAGTTTGCTTACAAATTTTATACTTAGTGTTTTATTATATAAAAATTTACAATATAAAATTATTTCTACACGATTACGTAGTCATTAAATATGAATGTATTTGAATAATAATAAATAAGTACATATAAATATAGACACAATTATGTTAGCATTAGATCCTTCTCCTAGATGGGGAAGAGGCCTATGCCCAACAGTGGGATATTACAGGCTGAATCGTGATCGTGAAGTTAGCATTAAATTCAAATACAGTAACTTTATTATAATAAACATTTATTATAACGTTATAATACTTTTCAAGCGAAATTAAATTATATTTTAATATAGGAACTAAAACACTTTTCAAAGCTACCTTCTCCTCATTCATTCAAAAGAGCATTTCAGAGCATTTTAATTCTTTAAACACTTTCATAATTAGCGTGACACGAAAAATAGGTGTGAAGTACTCCTGCATCGGTGGTTTTAATTGGAACCCTATTAACAACTCGATAATTGCCTACCATATAAGTTCGTTAATTACGTACCGACATTCGTTTTAAAATTAAAAATGAATTTATTTTGTTTCAGATAACGACATCGGGATGACTTCAACGTAATACGCAGTGCCAATTATCTGTGCCAAAATGGAATACTCGAAAGAGCGGTGAACTATTGAACTTCGAAACGTTCACATGAACGAGAGACACTTTTTAAAAGTATCAATGGTACGGTGAAAATAGTAGAATAAAATGCAGCGGCGACGTTGGAGATTTGCGACAATCGTTGCTTTCCTGCTTTTCGCAACAAAGGACACGCAGTGTCAAGGTAACGTTATAAGTTACTTGTGTTGAAATATAGAAGATTATTATTATTATATACTTTATTGCACTCAAAAAAAATACATGTAGAAACAACATAATAATAAAGTTTATGGCAAAGGTGGACTTATCTCTGAAAGAGATTTCTTCCAGTCAACCCATATTTATCTATTTTAAAATTATATTAAGGTTGAGATACATATTACGAAAATCTAGACTTTATGTCTTTAAATTATATGAAATGTTTGTTAAGTTGAAATGTAAAGTTTTGCGCTATTTATATCGTTAAATATTCTGGTTTAACAATTACTTCTCAATTTTGTACTGTAGTGGTACCTATATATGGTCTAAGATCCGGGATATAGCAAAATATTCCCTCATCTGTTAATTAGATGAAACAATTTTTTATAGGCTGATTTTGATATTATGAATTTATAAAAACAACCTCTGCCACCATAAGCCTGCTGAATTTTTTTTAATCTTTTCCCTCACATGTTAATTACATGTAGTAAGCTAAAACCGTTATTATTTAACTTTATATACCTAACGGTAGTAGGCAGCCATCTCTATGATTGCATATTGAATCTGTCGCAAATTGAAATTAGATACAAACATTTTCGCCATCAATTCTCAGTAGGCTAATAAATTTTCATTGGTAGGTATGCCAAATTCAATTAGTACGATTAATTTAGTTTAAAAAATAACTTAACGTATGAAATTGAGATTATATTAACTTCAAATGGAAATTAATGTCTTACAAATATTATTAAATCTCATAAATTTGAAATTGATTAACCAAATATGACCTTAATGTACAAAGGTATGTATCAAAAAGCAATTCATATTTAATTTATATTATAACCAATACCAATACCGATAATAATACATATACAATGAAAAGATAAGATGAGAACTTGTTACCTATACTCTCTTTTATTATTACCTACACATTTATAATTACATTTAGACTTGGGTACTAGACTTTTAGATCTAGGTTTAGGGCGAAATAGTTACTTCATTTCAATAACATGAATAAGATTTAAAGAATGTGGTTTAAAAAAAGTTTAGACTAAAAAAAATATGATTTGTAAGAGTTAACTTTGTTTGTGATGGCATATTGATATTAGTTCGTACTGATATTATGACCTATAAAATGTGACAAGATATTCTCACTTTATTGAATGTAACGTAATATAGAGCTCAAGATCTTTTGTGATTTATTAAAAAATAACGGCCACGTCTCGCGGTCACTTTGCAATAAGTATATTTACCTATGACTTTCCTGAAGCAGTGACAAGCATTATTTTGTATGTATACATACAAGAAGCAAAAATAACTTTGTAAACATCTTCTTTTCGTCTTCACAAAGCTTGTAGACATTTCTTGCGGCAAGGTATTCATATCTATAGTAAAACCCCGAATATTGTTTCACATTTGGCACTCACTATGTTTGAAGGTTGCCATTTAAAAAAAAAAAAAAACTTTTAATACACTAGGTAATAACTTTTATAGAGTATAGGAATATTTATATTGTTGTAATAAAAGTTAACCCTAATTAGTAATTAATTTCAATTAATTACTAATTTAAATGCATTCTCAATTAGTTATAAATTATACTCGTAGCTGCACATAAAATGTACGTGTCATAACAATATTTTGTAAGTTGTTCGCAAATTTACATTAAACAAAACATATTTTAAATTGGATTTAATTTAACGCACGCACGTAATTACTGTTACGTAATATTTGCGATGAATAAAAAATATTTAGTAAATAGAATAAATCTGATTCCCGTGATTTAATTTTTAACAAACGTGATTTATTTTAAATATTTTAACAATTTTATAAAACTTGTTTCATGGACTATTAAAGTTGTTAAAGATAAAAAGTTAAGTTATATAGCTATCGAGAATTGAAAGCCTGCTAATTAATATTTTACTGTAAAAAAAGAAACTTAAATTCAACGAATTTCACTTACAAAAGGACGAAATAAATAATTTAAATTATTGAACTCAAGTTTTCGATAAGCATAGTAATAATAGAAATAAATCGTTACTGAAAAATAAAAATAAAATAGATATTTTACATAAAAAGTCTGTAATCTAATTTTGTTCTAAACTATTGCCACCGCTTGTTACATACTCGTTTGTAACGAGTCCTTAGTTAGGGAAAAAACATTCACTATTTTCTGACCGATAAATTAAATACAAGCCCCGCGCGATGTGGGTTTTTGCCGCCCACGTGAGTCGCCTAACTGGCGCTCCATTTATTATTCAAGAGCTAAGTACGAATAGTACGAGGGCCTACTGCAAAATAACAATACGTTATTTAGGTTATATTGTAATTTTCAACATGTCACATCTGTTATTTTTACTTGAATATTTTGTTTAAGATCGCAGTTGTATTTAAAATTTTTGCTTTTTTTACACTAATTTCTGCTCTTTGTGAATTAATCTGTAGATACATACGTTTCTTTTTTATGTGGATTTATGTTATTATGGATTAAAAAAGAAAAAAAAGTGTGTGTACATTTGTACACACGTAAAAAGTTATACTTAGGTACTTCATTGGCTAGCTAACATCACGTTGCTAACTTCTTCTTCGTTGACTAGCTAACTTCAGGGTGTCGTTTTTTTCGTGACGGTGTTCGCACCGTGCGAATCGCACGCATCGTAAAAATTCACTCGCATCATTTTTCCTTAACGCGTCAAAAGAAGTATAACTTCAAAAATATTTTATAACATAATATAGAAATTGATATTTTCCAATAGGATCTCCTACTAGCTCACCCACCCGTGATCGTCGTATTAAGCTCTATTCATACAAGCTACGCAAGGTGAATAATTCTTTGAAGGAAATCTATAGAGCAATTAGTATTGAGCTTACATCAAAGGACGCCTAAATAAGCATGAATGTGAATTTAAATAAACATGCGTACATAATATGCTTATTCGAATGAAGCTTATGTTACATATAAACAAATCATTCTTATGAAAACAAATTATGTCATCATGTGGATAGAAAAAATCGAGTAATAAAGAAAGTGTTTAGGAAAACTCTTATGTATATAATACCCCGTCCGGCCATTTATTATCTTTTTGACACTTCAAGAAATTTTGACATTAGTGACTGCCTCACACGTTATTTATTCGATTTCAAATAATAATCGATTTTATTTAAGAAGAACTTTCGGTCGATTTAATGAAATACATTTAGTTTAAAAATATAATTTATTTATGCGTTTATTAGTTTTTTTATTATAAATGAAATATATAAATAATAAATAAATGAATGAACAGAGATATTGCTCTTTACTCTTGGTTTGCAATTAAATTTCAAGATTTCAACTTAATTTCTTGCAAATAATCAATCTTGGAGTCATAGATACTATTTCTATTTCCTTTTTTTATTAAATTTATAGAAACAATAATCACATCACGTAAAATTATTTTTATCATATGATCGATTTATTATTGATTAATTATTTCAAGAACTGTTTCATAGTCTGTGGTTGTTTGTTATGCACAGTACTAGTAGCAAGAGATTAATGATATTACGATTAGGAATAATATATTTTTTTATACATCTAGTTCATCAAACAAGCGCCTGCAGCACCAGGATCTCAAGTGCATTGCCGACCCTACCCCCAATCCCTCCAGGAGTTCTATTTACCTTACTTACCACAGGAACACAACACTGCTTGAAAGCAATATTATTTAGCTGTGATCTTCTGCAAGGTCGATTAACTTCCCCAGTTGGGCTGCTTCAGATTTTGTGCAGGATATTTCCTGCTGTACCCTATCTCAGTTAATAATTAATTCCTATAAAATCGATTCAGGAGTGTTAAATTATATCAATAACAAACAATAACATTTTTCCTCTTTATAAATATAATCTTGAATCAAGGGGTCATTGTAAAACTATTGCCTTTTATTCTGACAAAAGCAGACACCCCTTTCAACTCGTACAACAATAAATGTCAATTGTTCATTCCATAATATTTTATGTAAACGTAAAAAGCGTCAAGTTATCGTTTACATAATACTTTATGTTTCATTCAATACGTGCTTCGTGAGTTGTGTCTATGCAGTTTCAAGCAATTTACTTTTATGTACATACCCCGATCCTTCGCATTGTGCCAATATGCAACGCGATAGCAATCTTTATAGCTATATACGTTGATCCAATGAAAAGCGGCTAATACTCGTTTATGTAAAGCATCGAAAGGCATCCGATGAATGTTCAATATCTGATATAAATTTAACAAAGCGTTTCTCTTTAAAATTTCATTGGCATTTTGAAAATACATTATGACACTCGATCGTTGTGGTAATGTGTCATTTACTGCTATTATATGATAATGATAAAAGTAATATTAATATGATATTAAGTTTAATTTCTATTTTACAAATACAGTTTTTGTGATGTTTTTAAAGAACTTGCGTTACATTTTTATTGCGTGTAAAAAAGTAACTATTATTTTTCTTGATTTTCCGTGTACGGAAAATATATACATTTGCATAAAACTACATATTGACATTGTATATTGAAGCAGCGCGTTAGCTTATAATAACAAAGGGTGACATTTTGATCTTATTAAGCAAACTGTTTCAAACAAAGAATTAATAAATTATCTCTAGTTACAATAACAAGCTATTTATTTATTTATTCTGTGATGTAAAAATAATAATAATAATAGGGTACTTTCCGTAGTGAAAAATAAATTATAAATTTTGATAAAAATTAAAATTTATATAGAAATACACCTAAATATTCTGATTTAGAATCATAAAAGCACATTATTGATTTATTATATTGAAATTAAAAGTCGTATATTTTAATCTGTATATCACGTGACCTAAAACACGAGCCGCCATGGTGTGACGTCATACGGGCAATAACAAAGTTCTGTCAGTGCTGTCAACAGCTAGTGTACATACTATACCTCGTGCGTTGTAGCATGGTGCGGGTGACAGTTGCCAATATGACGTTGACTTCTGTCAATACACATTACTAGGGATGTGACATTATGTAATTCATTTTTATCACTGACGATATTCGCAGCATAAATCTAGTTCTGATAATTAGTGTTATAAAAATGTGTGTGCTATTCAGTTGTGCAATGTAACTACGTGTATAAACTTGTCAATATATATATATTTTAGGGCTACATAATATCTTTGTACTATAAAATATGTACCTAATCAAAATCGGATTTATGCCTTGTATGTGACACGTATTTATTGCTACTAGTGGTCGCCCAGAGGTCGAAATTCGACCATAATTAAAATTTTATATTAATAGAAAACCAAATAATTATGACAATAAAGAACCTTCTTTTAAATAACTTTTTAATTTGACTACAGACTTTGACAATCAACAAAATAGTATAATATGCGTGTGTGTGTGTGGTAGTGTGTGTAATGCTATTTTTATTAATTTAATGTTTATTTTATGTATAATTTTGAAAAAATATTAGCATTCCGAACTCCTTCTCTATATAAACTATACGATTCAGCCTGTAATATCCCACTGTTGGGCATAGGCCTCTTTCCCATGTAGGAGAAGGATCTGAGCTTAATCCACCACGCTGCTCCAATGCGGGTTGGCGGATATATTCCTACTATGAGTAACGATCGCTATCAGGTGTATATGATAACAACCGGGACCGACGGCTTAACGTGCTCTCCGAGGCACGGTACCACAGGTAAGCACGAGACCCACAAGGACTGCACAAACACCCAGACCACGACATACATCTGTATGGCCAATACAAATGTTGTCGTGTGCGGGGATCGAACCCGCAACCGCCCGCGCAACAGCCAATCGCAATCCAGTGCTGTGACCACTGCGCCAACGCGGCGTCGATATAAACTATAAGTGTGCGAAATTTCATACTTCTCCGTCCACGCAATTTTCGTAAAAAGGGGTACAAAGTTTTTTCTTCACGTATTAATATATAGATTCCATTTACGGCAAATAAGATGTTGGCTCTATTACAAGAGGCCACCAACAATGTTCAATCCGAAGACTGGTCGAAGGTTGTGAATAAAATAAAAAGGAACATTATGTCTGATTGGGATCGTGACATCCATATTGACAATATAATGGACTCATCTTTAATAGGTAATATCCGTCACAGATACAGATGATGAATTTAGAGACAATTCAGATGTTCCTGACTCTGATATGAGTTTAAACGAATAAAATCAATTTTAATATAATACTACTACAATAATAATATAATACTTTTTACAATAATAATTGAACTACGCCCAATATACGTTTTTTTATTATAAAAAAACATCGACTATCTATCGTAGCAGTACGTCACATCACTAAGCACGTCTATGGCGTTACGTTATACGCATAACACTTTTCTGAATTTTTCTTTCCATTCGTTTTTATTTGTAGACTAGAACATTCTGGTTGGGTTTAATTTAATTTACTACAGTAATTAATGATTTAGTGTATTACGAATGTGGTACAGGTGAAATACTAAGTCATAATTTGTAAATCGCGGCAACTTTCAAGAGTGAAACGAAACGCTACTGAAACTGTCACCCGCACCATGCTACAGCGCACGAAGTATAATATCTATCAATTTTAACTTCAAGGAGTAATAGTTGTGTTCTTTCGTATAATAGCTCTTCATATCTTGTTCCAACTGAAATAATATGAATTCATTACTAATTTGTTGATGGCTGTCATAGTAATTGTAGGTTATGTTACTCTCTTACTTACGTCATACACTTTTGTTATTGCCCATATTACGTCACCAAAATGGCTGTAGCGTTTTCGCGGTAATAAAAAAGGTTTAAAATTTAATTTAATTTTATGGCATGAAAACGTGTTTATTTTGCCGAAATATATATTTTTTGTGGCTTTTTATTAGAAAATCAACATTTTGAAGTACTTTTTCAAACATAGTGGAATACCCTATTGTACAATCAATAATTAACAGATAGATTCGACATTCCAATTAGAGATTGCAAACCGGGCCCGGCCATTTTTACTGAGCCCGGTCACCGGACCCGGTACGTAAACCGCGACTATACAAGTTTGGTTTTTTACAGTTACATTACACCTATCATATAAGATTTCGCTATTTAGTCAATTAGTAATAGTAACACTCACTAGTCTAAACTCTTAATAGCCAAAGTTTAAGAAAAAACATACTTTACTTTTAGCAAACAAGAATTTGTTTTGTTTATAACAATTAACAAAGCTACCAAAGTTTTTCTATCTATCTAATCTAAGTCTTTATGACACGTTTAGTACCTTATGCTGCGTTATTAATTTATTATTAACCGACGTCCAAAAAGGAGGAGGTTCTCAATTTGATTGAATTTTTTTAAATGTATGTTAGATCAGAACTTTTGACTTGGTGGACCGATTTCGATGAACTTTATTTTAACTGAAAGGTGTTGCGTGTCATGTGGTCCCATTCAAAGTTTAATTAAAATCTGACAAGTACTTAGAGTTATATAATAATGCGTATTTACTTGACTACTTTTTCGTCGACCGTATATCGTATCGTTATATCGTATCTCGTATTAAACCGCATAACTTTTCACTGGGTTTATCTATTTTCATGATTCTTACTTTAATCGAAGGCCAATACTTGTCATGTAGCCTTGTTTAAATTTGATCGAGATCTGATTACTACTTTTTGAGTAATCTTTGTTAGCGCGTATTTATTTGACTATTTTTTCGTCTTATTACGTTGTATTACTTGTCGATGTACCTAATTGAAGTCGGTTTTTTTTTGTTTGCGAGCACACACAATTATTTAAATACTATGTTTTCAAATAAACACTATTTAAGGAGTAAAGAGAAAAACCTGCTTATTTAAACTTATTAAAATGAATAATTACTAATACTAATGTTACTTTTCCGTCCATAAGTAAAAGTAATAAATTCTGTATTAAGTGCGTTTTTGAGACTTGAGTGAGGCTGATTATTATTGTGATAATTGTTCATAAGCCAGTTTGAAATAAATATTAACCTTGAATCATTGTGTTTTTTCATTCATATAGAGAAAATTTTCTTAAAATACTTAGGTTTCATCGCTAACGCAAAACCCGGCCGGGCCCGGCGGGCCCGGCCGGGTTGGCGACGAATGCTACCGGGCCCGGCCGCGTTGAAAAACATACCGGGTTGCAATCTCTAATTCCAATACATCTTTATGAGAAAACTAAAAACATTTAAAACATAAAAAACATATACATATATCCATTGTAAAACTTTCGCTTCTGTCATAGGCCTGAGGCCTCTTTCCCCATGCAGGAGAAGGATTAGAGCTTAATCCACCACGCTGCCTGCTCCAATGCGGGTTTGCGGATTGTAAAACATACTATGACATATTTATTATTGTAAACAGAAATATTTACCTATGTTGTGGGTTGATTCGTCCTTGTTAGTGTAAACAGGTTTCCCTGAAATATGCATTCAGCTTCAACTGACCGGTTCTTACCTAAGTCTAGAACGATTCCTGTTTCTGTAAACCGCATTATGTACTAGTTTCACATATTAAATAACCTATACAAATATGGTAAGTGACATAAAAACTACGCCTTAGGATTGAGGACTTGTTTACATAACATGATGGAAGCGGTGGCAAAATAAACACCATTGAGTTTTAGGAAATATAATCCACTTTAATAAACAGCGAGTGTAGTATATCACCTTCCCTTACAAGGAGGAAGATGCCTATACCTAGTAGTGAGATGATATAGGCTGGATTGATAGTATCGTAATCTAGTCATTTTTCAAGTAAATTAACTTATCTATACTAATATAATAAAGCTGAAGAGTTTGTTTGATTGTTTGTTTGTTTGTTTGTTTGTTTGTTTGTTTGTTTGTTTGAACGCGCTAATCTCAGGATCTACTGGACCGATTTGAAAAATTCTTTCAGTGTTAGATAGCCCATTTATCGAGGAAGGCTATAGGCTATATATCATTACGCTAAGACTAATAGGAGCGGAGTCCACGCCGACGAAGTCGCGCGCAGAAGCTAGTTAAATATAAGAAGAAATTTTAATGCCCTTTTCGTTATAAATGAAAAAAAAAACTATGAAAAATATTGTTTAACATATCGGTGAATTAATGAACACTAAAGTTAAATTAAAATAGTGCTACGCTACAAATGAGTTTTAGTTTTTTTACGTTATTACTGTTAATTTTCATAAATAAAGATAATGACTAACGTAATAACGTACAAATAAACTAACTGCTCTTTAACTATTGGCTCATATTACCGTTTTTCATACATTTTGCAATTAATGACCAAATCGTAATTTTTTAAGCGATAATTATTTGTTTGGATAGATAAAATGTTTTTCGTTATAGCATTTTTTTGATTTTTTTTAACATATTCATAAAGTAACCTCGTCGCAGAAAAATTTAAAATATTTTTACAACTGACGACTGTATTTTCGGCACCGCTTGTGTTTGTTTGTATGTTATGGCAAACACATAAATAACAGTGAGTTTTGCAATTATTAATAAATCAAGTAATTTAAAACGTTGAATTAAAATTGCTGATGACCAAACTACATTTATATAGCAACCCTATTTCAAAGCGTTCATTGCACGCATTAGATAATTATGTACACGTTAACAAACAGGATGTACGGAAAATCACAGCATCATGTCACTGGAGATGTAAATTTTAACAGCGAATATCAGCAAATGAACGGCATATGTCAAAACATCTCTTTATATTAACTAGTGGTCGCCCAGAGGTGGAAATTCGATCATAATTAAAAATTTAAATTAAAGAAAACCAAAAAATAATGAAAATAAAGAACCTTTTTTATAAATTTTCAATTTGACCACAGACTTTGACAATCAACAAAAGAGTATAATATACGTGTATGTGTCAAATACATGATAGTGTGTGTAATGTTTTTTTTGTTGATTTCATATATTTTTATGCATAAACTAGGGATGTAGGCTGGATGAGGATTGTGGAAAACCGGGGTGTCTGGTGCGAACTTGGGGAGGCCTATGTCCAGCAGTGTACTGCAATGGGCTGAACTGACTGACTGACTGACTTATGCATAATTTTAAATAAATATTAGCATTCTGCACTCCTTCTTTATACATATAAACTATAAGTGTACGAAATTTCATACTCCGCGCAATTTTCGTAAAAAGGGGTACAAGTTTCACGTATTAATATATAGGTAGATGATGGAAATTCTATTTAATTGTAGCGCAACGCCATCTTTAGTATCTCATGTATTATTAATTTTATTTCATTCATATTTGAAGTATGTTTTTTAGTGTTCATTATAATATAAAATGTAAAGATTACTTTTTTTTTCGTTCATTGAATCTACAAAATATTGTTGAAGTAAAACTTCTTTACGCACGCTTGACTTGGGGAGTAAGCCGGTGAATCGAATGTGATCGGGCGAGGCGAACGGCAGTTGAGAGGGAGATATGAGTTAGTGAAGATAAAAAGTGAGAGGGAGAGTGTTACGTTTCATAAGTTTACCTTTAACCAAACAGACACAGAGACATAATTTCTGAAACTAATAAATTGTTATTAGTACGAGTATACATTTAATATTTTATATTACCTGTATTATTTTCACAAAACTCTAGAATGTACAGATCCAAGTCATTTAGATTCTTACTACATATGCAACCGGAATAATAATTTACTTAGCTAAAATTTAATGTTAAAATTATTTAACTCACATTTATGAATTTAAGCTAATAAGCTTCTACGTATTCACCGACGCTAATTAATTTTCTTGTCAATTGCAGGAATATGCGGTGGACAAAAATATTTTTAATCTGTATTATAAAAGTTTTTCGCAAGATGGCTGAATAATGTAATTAAAAAATAGAAGTAAAGAAAATAATAAGTTATTTGTTTGTGTTATGTGTAATAATGAAATTCTGGCTATTTTGCCTGTTTTTAAAACAAAATTGATTTATCTAAACTACACAACCAATCTCTTTCGTATCTTCCACATTATACGTGACATTGGTGTAATTAACTGTGCTTCACTGGCACAACTGATACTTCAACATTAAATAAATTAATAATGAGTTCAAATGGTTAAATCGTAAATAAAAAATCACTTCGAAGCATATAAGCCTACTAGTACCTACATTAGCGAGGCTCGATATGTACTGCTGTATTTCAAACGTTCGCCGAACCTTGTACGTGTTCAGCTTCTCTAATTGGGGATTAGATCATGTAACTCCGCGCTGTATTGAATTAAGACTCACTATGAAATATCATTAAGAAGTCGAAAACAAATTAATTACTGGCTGGTTATATTTTTATTGAAACAAAATTTAAAAAAAAATGTCGCATAGATAAAAATATTATATGTAGGATGTTCGACTCTTAAGCACGTCCCTTCAAATGGGGGTTCTATAGATGTAGTAGATCACGTCCCGCGTGAAAAATATATTCAAATGTACAAAAAAGTAAAATATCCAACAGTACCTTGCCAGAGTAAGCAAAATGGCTAGGATCATTTGAAAGAATATATATAGTTAGGAGTCGAACGACCTATATAGGTTTTTTTTTTATGAAACTAGGTTGGCAAACAAGCGCACGGCTCACCTGATGGTAAGACCGTAGCCTATAGACGCCTGCAACACCAGAAGCATCGCAAGCGCGTTGCCGACCCTATCCCCAATCCCCCCCAGGAGCACTGGTTACCTTACTCACCAACAGGAACACAATACTGCTTGAAAACAGTATTATTTAGCTGTGGTCTTCTGTAAGGTCGAGGTACTACCCCAGTCGGGCTGCTCCATATTTTGAGCATGAAATTTCCTGCTGTGCCCTACCTCAGTTAAAATACCAGTAGAAAGACCTATATAGATATATTGTAAATACGCATTTTTGTATCAACAACAAAATAGCTTTAATTATGACAACACAAAAGTACCTAGACCAGGCAAAATTAAAAATATATTTTGTATGTGAGTTTAAAAACGAAGATAGTCAAGTGACGTATACTTTGACTGAAAAATCACAGACTTCGGCGAGCTGGCTTTAACTTATAATTTCTTTTCAAAGAAACATTAAAAAAATTGTATTTGGAGTGGAAGTAAAACTTTAAAGGAAAACTTTTCTCCGTTTTTAGACATTGCTGTCGTGTATACAATTTTAAAGTCCTTTTTTCATTGCATGTAGTTTTTTTTTATCTGTCTCTAAGAATGTAGTTGTGTACGTTACAATTGTATTATTACTTTAGTGATATATATGTGCAGTTGTAATTGGAAAACAGATTTAGATTGATTGAGTAACAATTGATATGTATTGTATCAACTTATTCTATTGTAGTGTATTGTCTGTTACTCTACTTAAATAAAATAAAATAGGTAACAGAAAATAAACTCATAGCAATGTAGACATGACTACAAATTTATATTACAAATATTTCCTGATATTGTAATTCAGGAAAAACTGTACTTTATATTTAAATCTCAAACAAATATCTTACCACTGTCTGTTAAATTTTCTAGTACTTTTTTAATGATATTTTCTTTAAAAACAGTACTAAAAAATTTACTGAAATGAATTTATACTGAGACGAAGAAAAATAAAAATTCATTTTATATTCTCTTTGACTACAAAGATATATAGTATATATTCATCGTACTTTTTTACCTGAGTAAGATGAGAATTTTATGCTCAGCACGTGAAGTTCATTTTCCATCTTAATCTTCCTCGAACCTCTCACCTTATCGTATATTTTGGTACATTCAGCTAATCCTCTTCTCGTAGTCATTGCGACGCGTAAAATCTTCTGAAAATTCAATGAATAATCAAATAGATTCTTGGTCATAAAGTTTTAATAAAATTTTCACTCCCTAGATTACAAAACCACGTTGAATCGACTATGTGCATTGAAGAAATGATTATTATTAAATTTTAATGTAAAGTCAAACTAATTATATTTATATAGCTAAATCAATACTAATTACTAAATATAGTATACTAGCTTCTGCGCGCGACTTCGTCGGCGTGGACTCCGCTCCTATTGGTCTTAGCGTGATGACTCATAGCCTATAGCCTTCCTCGATAAATGGGCTATCTAACACTGAAAGAATTTTTTAAATCAGCCCAGTAGTTCCAGAGATTACCGCGTTCAAACAAACAAACAAACAATCAAACAAACAAACAACCAAACAAACAAACTCTTCAGCTTTATATATTAGTATAGATTATATTATGAAAATATTTAATTTTTTAAATTCTCATATTTATTTCATTACACATACCTTGTCCTAACAATAACGGACACATATAAAAAAAGGATTTAATTTAGTGCTGTTTTTTGGAAGTTTAATTTAACAATAATTCGATATTTTACGATACTTTTAAACACATGACTATATTTGTAAATATAACATATATTAAAACTAACTAAAAGGCAAGAGTTGTCTTAAGTCCATTAATTTCAATTAAAAAGCGAGTTTATCTATCGTAAAAATAGTAGTACCATTTCTACAAAGCTATCAAGCAAGTAATCGGATGGTTGAGTTTGTTTCTATCCGCCATTATTCTGCTTCCCGGGCTCAAAGATAATTTATCTCTCAATGTCAGTGAAAACAAATTTATCACTCAATCAACGAAGCGTTTGAAGAAATGTTTTTAAACTAACCCTGCTCTTTGGTACCTTTCTTTAAAAATATAAATTAACATTAGACCTGGCGAGTGCGACACTCTTAAAGCAAACATGATTAAGTTTGTAGGAGTGTGTAGTAGTGTAGTAACCAATACTCGTATAATCATTATTACATATTATACAACAAAGTCGCTTCCCGCTGTCTGTCTGTCCCTATGTATGCTTAGATCTTTAAAACTACGCAATGGATTTTGATGCGGTTTTCTTTAGTAAATAGAATGATTCCAGAGGAAGGTTTATATGTATAATACATGCATAATTTATTTAGTAGAGCAACACTGATAGTTTTAGAGGTTTCTATTGTGATGTCGTAAATAAACAAATTTTTTGCGCTTTCATTGCAAATATTTATTTTATATTTTATATTTAGTATCAAGCATTGCACCCGTGCGGAGCCGGGGCGTGTTGCTAGTAATGAGTAAAATAAATACGTATCATTATTTTTAACGTATATATGAGTACTTCTGTAGGAAAATATTCTGGTATGTATGCGGGTGGTTAATAAATAAAATATCTTTAAAAAAAAACTAATGTGCTTTAGACCACAAGACTGAAGTCAAACTTCTGTACAATAGGCCGTCATTGTGTCTTAGATGTACACGAAACGTAACTGGCTATTAGAGAAAGAGAAACAAAACGTGTACTCGCACCTCTTTCTCTTTCTCCGTTCACCTCGCCCGATCACACTTTTCGTAACGCTCTTATCGTGCATTTACTAGCTTACTCCTCAAGTCAAGCATGTAAAGAAGTTTTAGTTGAAAAATATACGTAAGAAAAGACTCGCATGAAAAATGTTCAGTAAACGAGTCTTCATTGTCGAAGTAGTTTGATGGTAGGTACTATAGTATTTACGATATAAATTGGCTCAGCATTAACTTATGACAGTGGCTAAAAATTTCTTAAAATTTTTAAATTGACAAGTTACACATGAGTTCATTTTAAACTTGATCCAATCTTAGTATTTTTTTTATATGTAACAATAGCACTGAATTAATATACAATCCGTTTACCTAGATTAATAAAGCAAAGGCCTACTCTCGGGAAAGGAACGCAGCTCAAAGCCGCTCCACTACGACTTGGCAGATAAAAATTTCTGAGGTTTTTTTCCGACACGTCATGTAGATTTCTTTGCGATTTTTCCATCCGCACAAGTTGAATTTTAAACATAAAAGCATTCGAAAAGCACTTGAATACGTGTCGGTAAGAACTTAAAACGTTCTTTTGATTTGCAAGCTAATGTTTAAAAGACATTGAAAAATGGAATTCCGTTGTAAAAATCTCATAAAATTTACGAGAGACGTAGTAAGGGTTATAAAAACGCTTGTTACACTCCCGCAAAGCGATTAACAAACTAATCATCTCGCTGGACTTGTACTAATCGCCATTGTTCTGTTCTGCAGTTATTAAAAGTTTTACAAAAATTATTATCTTCTGATATCCCTCTAAAACTAAATTCTATTGATTGATCTACAAGTTCATATTATGAAACGTTGCTTGCGATTTTTATTGGCTAGGAATTTAATGTTTTTTTTTTATTATTTTTGTAATACCAATTTGACAGATACCTACAAAAAAATATGTAATTTTATGATCCTCAATTGTAAAAATTACCAATTAAAAACGCCTCAAAGGAATTCAGACTTTTTACGGATGTCAAAACTCGCAAAGCATAAATTTTACGTCAACATCGATCCTTTTTTTTACATATGATTAAGAACAAATTCATAAACTTACTAGCTTTCACCCGCGGCTTCACTCGCATTGATTTTTTTTAAATAAAAATAATCCTATGTATCTTATATTTCCAAAAATATGTGTACAAAGTTTCATAATGATCGGTTAAGCAGTTTTTTTTTAAATGTAACTAGATCGGCAAACAAGGGTACGGCTCACCTGATGGTAAGCGATTACATTAGCTTATAGACGTTTGCAACACTAGAAACATCGCAAGCGCGTAGCCGACCCCATCCCCAATTCCCCCCAGGAGCTCTGGTCACCTTACTCACCAACAGGAACACAACACTGCTTGAAAATAGTATTATTTAGCTGTGGTCTTCTGTAAGGTCGAGGTACTACCCCAGTCGGGCTGCTCCATATTTTGAGCAAGAAATTTCCTTCTGTGCCCTACCTCAGTTAAAATTGTAGAACTCTTTAAACTCAGTTTTCGCCTCAAAGCGTAACAAACAAACTTACATTAACATTTATAATATTATTAGGGATTATGTGATTATCTACACATCATAAAGTCACATGGATGACACAAGACCATCATAAATGTAATAACATTTATGATGGTCTTGTGGTTATTAAGACTTGTGAAGATTACAACCATTTTGAAAACCAACTCTGCTAAGTTCACCCACCAGCACATTATAATTTGATATTATTGTTTTAATATATGTATATATTTAATATATGTATAGATATTGTTTGACGACTTCTTTGCATGCTATTTATGATAAAAAATAAGTAAAACTTGGATTGTTAGTAAAATATACACAAAATAATATTTTTAGGATAGCTTAATTCCTGTTGTTGTACTAAAACAAATGTACATTAAACTTGCTTCTAGTATTCTCTTATGTTTATGATAGTTCTATTAGGATACATCACATCCAACATACATTTTTATTACCGTTATAAAGAAATATAAAGTTTCATTTAAAAAAATTATAAGTAGGTACATACTTAATTCAATTAAATTTAAATACGAATTTGCTTTTAATTAAGATTATAATTGTTAGCCGAGCTTTTGCTACATAAAATATTATTTAAATTAATAATGAGTAACTTATTTTACTTCGTCATTATCGTCACCTGTCAAAAGTTTTTTATATAAAAGCTAAGATCACAAACCAAACCCACTTTGAGCATAGCTTAGTTGAAAACTCATATATTATTGCATCCTGTAACAAATAACAAAAGAAATGAGCTTTCTGAGTACTAACAAATTAACCATCAAGAAAGTCTATCTATTACACTTTTTTTAAATAATAATTAGGTATATGTTATTTATTGTATACCAGAACAAAAAATAAAATAAAAATCAAATAAATAGAAAAATTACAAAAGGCGGCCTTTTGGCATAAGGATCTCTATCGAACTCGAAGACGAATAGATATTCTCCCAGGCAATCTTTGGATGGAAACTGAAAAATAATAATTTAGTAGGTGTCCTAAAACAACAAAATGAATATAAATCATTAATAAATATTATCAATATACAATTTTTTTTTTTCAATTAATAAATAAGTTGCAGAAAAGAAGCTTAACAACACACATTAATCATTCGACTGCTGATAAACAATTTTCACCACCCCTAAATGGTTTTCAAAATGCCCGTTTACGCCATAAAGAACTTTTAAGCCCTTTCTACACGTCACGCGCAGGCTACTCTACACGTGCGCCTAATTACCTACGATTTACGACCACCACACCCGGATATTAATGATTTTTGTTTTTTTTTTCAAAACAAAGTTTTAAATCAGCATGTATATAGGTCACGATTAAAATAATTAAGTGATTAAATGTATTTAAATGTAATATATGCTGATATCGTAACATTAGTTTGAAGGTGAACCAATTTATCTGAAAACTTCACTTCTTTAAAGTTTTTAATTAGTCTATTTGTTGAAGAAAATTATAGCTATAGAACATTATAATGAAGCTAAGACCTTAAATATGAAACATACATGTCTTAAAATTTAAAAATCATTAGGTAAAGTTTTCAATATAAAAATATATGACTATTACCATTCACAAATCTACTAGTAATTCTTCTTGACAAAATAATAAAATAATAAACTTCGTTGTGATCACTGAAAGTTAGAAGTCTCACTGCCAACCTTCATTAATTTTATACTGACTCATTGGCCGCAAAGTTAAGGTTTAAGGTTTTTTTCGGCGGTAGGAGCGTAAAAGTGACTAGACGTGCCTTTAAACTGTGCTTAACTTTATAATAATATAAAATTGTTAAAACTAATTTAAACCACTATTTTAATGAATTATATGTAATTCCACGAAGTACTACAGAGAAGCAACTGTTATCCTGATTATTTTTCTGCTCGACACCTACTACTTTAAAATTAAAATTACCCCCGCAAACCGAAAATACATTCCACTAGAGGGCCAGTTACTGCACCCTTCGATCTCTTCAAGTCTAAAAATGACCGAGTTCCAGAGGCACTTGTAAAGATCCAGTCCTACTAATAAACGAAGCAAATAGCTTCATTTATTTTGCTTTTTAAGATGTCATTTAAGATAGAATAATAAATAACAAAAGTAAAATGCGGTGACTACAAAATAAGCTTCATGTACGTTTATAGCATTAGTAAGAATAATAATCAATCAATGACTAAAGTAATTGTCGGTTGTGAAGGTTGTATGTCAAATGAGATATTGAAGAAGTAGTGAGCAGTCGAAATGACAAATATATATGAAAATTAATTTATAATATACTCGTACCAACAAAAACAACGTCTACTTTAAAAGCATATTTATCTATCTTTAGGTACTGGTACACAATTTTAATGAAGGTGCTACTAATTTTCATTGCAAACCGTTACTATAGTAGGTGCTACTGTAAAAATGTTTCAACAGCTCATTACGTCACTTGGTGATATATTACTGTTTTAATATATACTTTTGAAATAGAAGGAATGTCTGTCCTAAATAATTATGAATATCTATAATTATTACAAAATCTATACTAATATAATAAAGCTGAAGAGTTTGTTTGATTGTTTGTTTGTTTGTTTGTTTGTTTGAACGCGCTAATCTCAGGATCTACTGGTCCGATTTGAAAAATTCTTTCAGTGTTAGATAGCCCATTTATCGAGGAAGGCTATAGGCTATGTATCATCACGCTAAGACCAATAGGAGCGGAGTTCACGCCGACGAAGTCGCGCGCAGAAGCTAGTTTAAATATAAAAAAATTATAACCCAATACTTTAAATTTTTTTTCCACTTAAACACAAATTACTTCTCTTCGTAGTGAACATTACGGTTTTATTTAAAATATTTGTGCTAGAAAAATGTCGCTTGACCTTTCTCGAGCACCCGTTATTTGCATATTTTGTGACCTGTCTAAAGTATTCAATTGCGTTATATCTATATCTATACTTACTAACAAATAATATTGGAGTGTCTGTTTTTAATATTAAAATAACCACTTTTTACTAAATGTATATGAATCTATACACTGAACATATACCAAAATAACATTTTTTACCATTTTTGTCTGTCTGTCTCTCTGTCTGTCTGTTTGTTCCGGCTAATCTCTGAAACGGCTGGACCGATTTTGACGGTACTTTCACTGGCATATAGCTAATGTAATAGGGTGTAACTTAGGCACTTTTTATTTCGATTTTTTTTTATAACTGCGAACTGAACAATAACTTTTTTTGTTAAATTCCACGTGGACGAAGTCGCGGGCACAGCAGCTAGTATTAAATAAATTTAAAAATAATATTATTGTACTAAAAAACTTGCCACATAATTACTTTATCTTCGATAAAGATAAAGACTCTAAAATAAAAAAAATAATATAAATATTTTGACTTTGATAATGATTTTAATCAACATTTTTAATTTAATATTTCAAGGTAATAATATGTTTAAATTTTGGAAGTTATTTCAAAAGTGATAAAAACTACCGACCCAGTTTCAATAGTAACAATTACATAGAAAAATAATGATCAAAACGATTTTATTGATCAATTGTTTATAGTGATTATAATGGTTTTTGTTTTTTTTTTTTAAAAATGCAATCATATCCTTTCAAAATAAAACCATGACAGTTGTCTAGTAGATTTTATTGAATATTCCTTAAAAATAAAGCTGGAATAGTACCAAAGTGCTTTTCAATAGAACAGACTTAATCTTCTAACCTGATAGATTCATAAACATTTATCAAGGCTACGTATTGATGTGTGTAAGTATAATGTGCATGTAATATTCAATGAACGTCTACAAGTTTGTTTTTTGTTTATTCCTAAACGATTTACATAATATTATAAAGTCGAAGTTAGTGATAATAAATTTAAAAAAAAAGTGCGTGCGTACAAATTACACTTGTCAGAAATGAAACTTCTTTGGCAAACTAATTGAAAATAAAATTAATAAATAAATAATTTAAAACGGACGAAGTATCATAATTAAAAACAAAAACCTCGCCGTCCCATCAAAACGCGTTGCCGTTGCCGTAAAAATTTTACCCTCTTGTGCCTAAAGAAGTTTCACTTCAAAAACACGGTCTATTTAAGTAATAAAACTAGGTAAAGAGTCTTACATCTGAAAAAAACTGAGGAAGAATTTGTTGACGTTTAAAAATATTCACCAAGTTATCAAGAAAAATGAACAGAAACAGCGGAAGGAGCATAAGAGCTGTCAGATTTGATTGAGATAAGTTACGCAATTTTCTCTCCTTATAAAACAAGCGATATTATTATGTAGGTACTTTAACTGATAAATTATTGACTGTACCCGAAGTAAAAATTCAAAAAGACTTGAACGTTGTAGAAATAAAATATTCATAAAAGTTGCCATTTCAATTTTAAGCGAAATTATTCGTCCCCTGACAACCGCTTGCTCGTTAAATACATACTTTGTAAATATTTTTAATTATAAAAATTTGAGAATTAAAAATATAACCACGTCTATGAGTATCTTTAAAAGTTATGTCTACCTATATGTAAATCTAGCTTTAAATCTGAAAAAGGTAGAAATACGATCTCATAAACCTTTTCGTAATGAACTCGCGTATTTTATCCAGTAAAATAATAGGCCTCAAAAGAGCAGTTATATTTTACACGCGAACTGACATTTCATTCACTTTTGAAGCGTATTTTACAGTTATCCATATCATTCATATTATACTTCTACACTAATATTATAAAGAGGTACATAAAGTTTTTAACTTTGTTTGTTTGTAGGGGGTACTCCGATCTTGAAATTCTTTCACTAACAAAAAGCTACACTATTCAGAAGTGACATAGGCTATATTTTATTGTTATTGAACAAAAAATTCAGTGAAAAATAATATTATATGTAAATCAAGTCGGAAATGTGCGAACGAGATGAAACCTTTACTATATATTTGCATCACAAAAATAATTAACGCCTAACGGAGTGGGCGCGGGTCGGCTAGTACTTAATATAAAACTTAAAATAAAATTCTTTCATCATATCTAATTCTATACATTAATAATGTTTAGGATTTTATCTAGGGACTTCCTGTAATCGATCCCGAAGTTTAAATAGTTATTTTTTTTTCTATCTATCAGTGTGCACTGCGCTGAAACTACTAAATTAATTTAATTGAAACTTGGCACGATTTTAGTTCGTACTACGAGCTAGCACACTGAATATTCTGTGTATTGAAAGTCAGTACGTACCCTTTGGGAGAGGAAATGAAAGTCAAAATGTGTAATTAGTTTTAATTCGTATTTCAGTTTGACATTTTTAAGTTTATAATTTTCTTCTTCTGCGTTTTATTGGAATTGGAAAAAAATGGCTACAGCTATTCGAAACTTTTGGCCCGGTTTAAATCTAAACAGTTATCAATACAAACGAATACATATTTTGTCTTCAACAACATAGTTCATTCAACAGAGAATTCAAATAAACATTTTTATGATTACTTACACACAATCAAAATAAATCAAAATAAACCTTTTTCTATGATCCATATTTCGTGTATATTTATTCCGCTTGTCGACTAAACTTTAACCAAAATAACCTTTTAATTACCATACATTCCAAAAACAATGTAACTAAAATATGCTTATGGTATGCATAAAAATACAAATAAATCGCTTTATTATTTCCACACTCACACAACAGGCTCAAGGGGACCGTCCTTTTATTACGGTTACGGTAACTACCTTGGACTTTTATTGTTTTACAGATAAGATCCAAAATCCTATAATAAAAAATTCAAAGATCAACAACAATTTGGTGAAAACTTGCTCGCAATTTTATCACGTCTGTTTGTGTATCACCCTCAGGAAATAACGCCAACACGTATTACATTATTTCCGTATCTATTCAAGATAAGGTACGATGTTTTATAACATAAAAATAAAAGTACTCGTATTTTATTTCGAGAATATAGGTTTTGGATACTCTATAATATTTCCATCTTCGTAAGCTTTTCGAGTATCGTCAAAGTTCAAATTCTATAAAAAATATTTCACATTATATGAAAAAATATTATGATTCATAATTACAGTGCAACCTTAATATAACGTACCTCAATATAACGAATCCCTCGATTTAACAAAATTTTCGTAATCCCCTTGAATTGTCCATAAGATTCAATATAAAATATACCTTTACATTGCGAACATTTTTTGCGAACATCCTCTTTATAACGAATTTTCAACTATCAAGAAAAAGTATAAATACCTCTAATTAACGAATTTTGTCAACCCTAAACCTTTATATAAAGTTCCCACCAATGTATGACTCTTAATCTTGCCTACCTAATTTTTTTAAATAGAAAATACATGCAATAATTTGATAAAAATGTGTTATCATTTATTAGTAGAAGCTGTTCCCTATAACAAGACGAGTACGTAATGAGAGTAACGAATATTTTCTTGATCCCCTCTGATTTGTTATATTGAGGTTGCACTGTATAAAACGATATGGATATGGCTATTCCTACAAACTTTTACGCACGAAAATTAAAAAAGCTCCACTAAACTATTATAATTTTTTTTTTTGTTACCACAAATATATTTCACAGAACATATAAATTTTTAAGAAAATGATAGAATACAATATTATATTACAAAAGATTCAAATTCCTCTCAAACTCTTACAAATGTTATTATTTTTTTTTATTACATCGCTTCGTTTTACCTAAGCTACGTTTATTCGTACCGATTTATCGATTTTCTGTTAAGCTTAGCGATGCTTGTGAGCCCTTACTGTCACTTTTAATTAGGGATATGATACGCAGAAAGTATATCCTTTGTTTCCTTGAGATTATCCCTGCAAAAGACATAAATCAACGATGAAGATATATTTTAAAAAAAGAAAAGCCTATACTAACACATTTATATTGACATTATTATAAATTTTATGTTTCATATTTGCAGAAGTATTAGAAGTATTAGTATAGCTAGTTCACAAAAAAATATAGTACGTATTACATTACATTAAAATTGCAATAAATAAAACTACTACTGCATTCGTAGAATAAAACTTGTTGACGGCTTAAAAACTTTAGGCGAGTTGGTTAGAAAGTCTAAAAGTTAAGGATCTATTCCGACGGTAGTATACATATAATAAATGATATTTGTTAAATTTTAGTGTATTAATATCCACTCAAAAAGCTTATAAATAGAGTAGTAAACATTTTACTTAGATTTGCTATATAAGTTTTACAATTTCAGTTAACCGTATTTATGTCGACACATTTTACGTATTTTTATTGAAGTATATATATTTTATCCTATTTTATATACAATATAAACATAAGAAATGTCCAGTTTTAAACTTGTCCCAGTACCGCAATGAGTTAATTATTGTATTGTTCAAACAAGTTTTTTGTATTGTAATAAAACTTGACAGATTATTTTTCTAGCATATTGACGAATCGGAGTCAAAATTATATGTAAATTAGAAAGCCAAAAAGATCACCTGGAAAAACCAGTGACTTTACTTACGCTACTAAGATATTTTACAGGGTTTAGGCAATTGTAAAGTTTACTAAGATACCTCTGGTTGATGGAAAACCAAAAAACTAAACAAGATAGGACACAAAATACTCCTCGATGAATCCTTATAGACCAGAGATTACTAAGACACGTAGAAGTGCTTCCTACGGGAACAAATTAAGGGATCCAGTGAAAGGAATTGATACAACTATATATTTTGTTGAGTTTTTTTTTTATTAAACAAATGTTATGTTGGTTACATTTAAATTTAATTGAGATCTTACAAGTACTTTTTGAGCTATCTCAAATAATGCGTATTTACTTGACTATTTTTTCATCTATCTCCGTTGTATTACTGGTCGATGTAGTTGAAGTTGTTTTTTTATTCATTTGCAAACAAACACAATTATTAACTATAACACCAATTCGTTAAGGATAAAATTGGATTACCATTGTTAATAAAGATAATTCGACAGACAAATTCGTGAAATCCATTATGTTATTGTTCTGTTTGCTCGGTAATTTGGCATGGCTTCTTAGTCCTAAGTGAGTTTATAGCCCTAATACTGATTTGCATTGTTTCTCAGAATAAATACCGGTTAGATAAGCTTACATGTGTACATACTGTAAACTTAAATTTTAATTACAAAAATGTCTAAAAGGCTTACTTAATAAACTTATATTAGGTCAGTTACCTCAGTCAGCAGTAACCTGGCTGCAGGTAAGTATAGCAATCATAGATATGAGTGCCTACTACAGTCAGGTATATAATGTAAAATATTGACGGTTTTAGCTTACTACATGTAATTAACATGAGAGGGAAAAGATAAAATTTTTTTTAAGTATTAGGTATTATTTGCAGCAGGCTTATGGTGGCAGAGGTTGTTTTTATAAATTCACAATATTGAAACCAGCCTATAAAAAATTGTTTCATCTAATTAACAGATGAGGGAATATTTTGTTATATCCCGGATCTTAGACCATACAGACTTTGACAATCAACAAAAGAGTGTATATGCGTGTGTGTGTCAAATAGATGGTAGTGTGTGTGTCAAAAACATGGTAGTGTGTGTCATGTGTTTTTATCGATAGCATTATGCAGTCTGCACTCCTTCTCTGTATAAACTATAAGTGTACGAAATTTCATACTCCTCCGTCCGCGCAATTTTTTTTTCCTTTACGTATTAATGTATAGATAAAAAATAAACACAAATTTCTATGTGGTACAGAAAAAATCTAATGTGTATTTTTTCTGACGTTTCAGATGAAAACGACTTTTATTACACACCAGAAAGAAGTTTTGCTCAAGTTCAACCGCCTATATATCCAAACAATCGACCAGCAACTTCATTCTTTGAGAATGGCGATAGTTACAGAGTAGCACCTACAGCACAACAGCCACTGTTCAATGATGGACGTGTTAGATTTCCGATCCCAAACTATGATCAGAATCCATCACCTTTTCAATTACCGACAGGCAGGAGCCAGTCTGGTTCACAATATTACATTAATCAACCAGAATTTACGACACCTCAGCGGCAAAGGTTTAGACCCGCTTTACCTTATAACTTTCAACTTGTTCATCCTGCTTCTACCAAACGACCGGATGTTTCGCAAATTCATTCTGTTGCTTACCAAAATGATCCATCAAAACCGGAGACATTTTTAGGACAAATAACAATAAATAATCCCGATATAGATTACCTTCAAAATAACAGATATAAAAATATACCATTCGATGGTAACAGCCTTAAGAGCAATGGACAAAGTGGTCATATTGCACATGATGACGAAATTGATAATGAGGATCAAGACTTATTTGATCACCATAAAGTTACAACATACAATCCTACCAAACTAGCAGGCAGGCAAAAAATTAACATTCAACCAAGTAATTCTAGGTTTTCCCACTTCGAACGTCCTTCTACAGATGTGAAAAAAGTGTCTTCGAACGTACCTATACATAAATACAGTATTAATAATGACTTTAAACCAATAAAAAATAATCCAAATGTCTATCAAATTGCTTCAACGGAATATAAAACACTTCTAGATTTGGAACCTCTTCTTGAAGATGATATCAGTGACATAAGTTCTTTTAGAGAGTTGATGAAAAATAATCAAGCGTCTTATGACGTAGAAGTAATTAAATCGAACAACACATCAGAAAATGACGATAGCAAACCAGATGCAAGTTTTATGAATGCTGATAATATACCAAATGATTCTCACATGTTAATGTCCTTAGAATCTTCAACAAAATCAACATCTACTACAACCACTCCGACGACTACAGTGTCAAGAGACAGTGAAGAAGATAATACTCAAGAAGAAGATCTTAGTGATGGCGGAGGAGAAGAAGAAGAGGAGGAATATGTTGAATACTATGATGATGATGAAACTGCGGTACAACATACCACGACCTCAAAACCGGTAAAAACAAGTGAAGAACCAGTTACTGATATTTATGATGATTATGATGCAACTGAAGAGCCGGATAAAGAATCTGAAGCAGTTGTGAAAGTAAATGCTACCAAAACTTTTGATGTGTTAGTCATGAAACCTAATAAAACAATGGTAAAAGACGATAACTTTAAACAATTTACCGATACAACTGTTATAGATCAACCAGACAATGGAAACGATAACGACACTACGGCACCTAGTTTAAAATTCACATTTTCCAAAGAAGATGTTTCATCAATTGAAACACCATCGATTTTAGGTCAAGAAGTTGTCTCTGTTGTAACTACTAAAAGTGTTGTAAATGGTACTATATCAGTACCTGATTTTACTTATTCACCTACACAAAAATCACCAATAACTATTGCAACAAATAATGAGACTGATGACTCATTACCAGTAACAACAGAAAATTGGATCGTCGTTGCTTCTGTCCAAACGAGTAGAAGTGTTTCGGGAGCTCGCTTCTTACCTTTTCCGACAGTAGAACAAGATGAAAAGAAACAAGTATTATCAGAGGATGAAGATGATTACATTACTGAAAATCCGAAGTACCTGTCAAATAGTATGATAAATAGCTCGTCGTCAACTGAAAATATTAACGATAAATTAGATAGCATACAATCAGAGTTATCTAGTGCAGTATTATCTGGAAACTTGAATAATGAAGATAAAAATATAGAGTTGATAACAGAAACAACAACGGAACCAACGGCAAAGTCAGCTAAAGCTTCTATTTCTACTACGACTAGTACTACTACTACGACCACAACTCCTGTATCGCTAAATGTATTTACTTTAAAGAGTACACAATTTACTGTGGCTACAGAAAAATCTTCTCCAGATCCATTACCAGTGCAAATTAAAAAGTTTGCTCCACGAATAACTAGTTCAACTACACAAAAACCCAAGAAAAAGTTAGTTACAGTAATGGATGATCTCTCAGGTTTACTTCCAGCAGGATACAAACCAAGACTATCTTTCAAAGATAAACGTACCAGTACCACAACTACAACGACATCTACCACAACAACGAAACCTTTAATTAGTACTACCATCGCTGTTCCAGTAATAACTTCTGTACCTAAAATAATTAATGGCACGCAAGGTCGTTCTTCTGGGATAAGTTCTAAAAACAAAGTCATAATATTAGATGGGAAATCCTTACTTCCCAAAGAATATAAACCTAAAGAAAGAACACAAGATGATCTATTTAAAAAAGTTCAAAAAGACGACATTAGTAAATTTTTACCACCAGGATTTAAGCCTGAAGAAATAGAAACTGATAATACTGAAGATAAAGAAAAGGAAGACGTTTTGATAAAAGCCGAAAAAGTCGATATATCAGCGTTCTTACCTAAAGGTTTTAAACTTGATACCTCAACTACAACTACTACAACAACCACAGAAAAAGCTAATAATACAACAAATATACCAGTGAAAGCAGTACCAGTTGATATTTCAGCCTTGTTACCACCCGGATATAATCTCAACAATAGTGAAACAGTTGCAAATGAATCTATGTTACCTAAGATAGTATTCGCAGATGTAACAAATCTACTACCTCCTGGGTTTAATTTGAATAATTCAGAAGATTCTACACCTTCTACTACAACAACTACGTCTCCTACATCTCCTGGCAGTATTAAATTAGTCTTCCCATCAAGACCAGGAAAAACAAACCGAAAAACTACAACTCAAAAATTTAGCGTAGGTCCAGAACCGGTTACTCCGAAAATTCAAAAGGGCTGGCCAACTCGGTAAGTACATTACATAGAAATATCTATAAACTTTAGAACGTTTATACAAATATTACTAATTATAATTGGTTAATACTATTAAATTATGAAGCATATCAGAGTCTATAAATTTTAATAAAATTTTGATATTATGTATTTTTGTTTTATAACAAATATGTAGGTATGTTATTCATTTTCTATACTTATAATAAAACTATAATAGTTTAAATTTCAAAAACTATAGTAATTTAAGTTAGTTCGTAGACTTTTGTTGTATTTTAATTTTTAAAATGTTACCTTTAACCAACACTAAAGCCAAATATTTGAGCTTTTCATTTTTTAACTATTATCAAACAGACATGTGTATCAAACTACTGAATAATTTAAATGAAATTGGTCATAATTTAAATTGATACTACGGGTACAAGTAGATTAATATAATAAAATAATTTTTCGCTCATTATTTTGTTTTATATCAGAGCTTCGACTGAATTCACCGGTTGGCCATCACCATCAACAACACCTTTCTCAATTGAACGATTACTTGAAATGCAAAGAAATGCTTCTACGACACCACAAATAGAAATAAGCACCGAATCAACGACAAGGCGACTGATAACCACGACTACAACGACACCGGCGCCTCCACAACCAACTACTCCTGGAATATGTCGACACGAATGCGATATAGCAGCAACTATTAAAATTGTGTCAGGTAAAATTAAATCAAAATAATGTAATAATGTCTTTGAGGTGATCGAGTCGTAAGACATGAGTTATGTTTTTACTTAAAATATATATTTGATGCATTGTGATTTCAGGAGTAAAATGGGTGCCTGAATTTTTGGATCAACATACAAAAGAATGGCAGAAATTAGCCAAAGAGGTGAAAGAGGAGGTAATTAGTATAAATTTTATTAATCCGATTCATCTAATAAACATAGCGTGTCTAATAATTCCTTGTTTTTTGTACACAGCTCAATTCCGTTTACTCAAAATCTGATCTGCTAAGCAAATGGTACAAAGGCATTCGCATAGATGGATTCAGTCAAGGTTCCGTTCTCGTCGACTATTTTATCGAACTAAATAATGTTGAAAGAATTGATACAGTACAGCTGAAGAAATTCTTTCACAAATCCCTTCAAGAAGCTAGAGCTGGTTCTGTGATTGAAGAGGAGCAGGGCGATACTTTCGATCCTGATGTTATGCTGGGAGACCAACCTGTTGAGGATAGAATGAAAAAGAGCAACGAAAAGATGACCAAAACAATTGACAAATCGGCTGGAAAATTAGAAATAGGAAAATTTGTAATGGATCCGGCATACACAGAATTTATTGGTACAAAAAAACTCTTATTTAATAATTGTCTTTACGACAAATTTAAATTTACAATAGTTTAAATAATTATGCATTCATGCATTCAGCTTGTATCTCCCCACTGCTGGGCATAAGCCTCTTACTCCACGTAGGAGAAAGATTACTTAATCCACCACGCTGCTTCACTGCGGGTTGTCGGATATGTTCCTTATTATGAGTGACGATCGCTATCAGGTATTTATGATAACAACCGGGACCGACGGCTTAACGTGCTCTCTGAGACACGGTGGGGTGACCCACAAGGACAGACATACAAACCGGAAAGGAATATTTGTACAAATACATTTGTATGGATATTTATCCCGAACCTGAACTGAACTGAACCCGAAAACCAATGGTTGATAGGCGCGTACATGGCACACACACATCACTATTTACTATTTCAGTTTTGCCAAAACGCGGAGAGCCTACAATTGTTATTCCTGAAGAGGAGAGTCTTCTACCACAATGGGGTATAGCTGTAATTGTTATAGCTCTGGCATCACTTCTTTTCGTCGTTATATTTGGCGTTACTGTGGTAAGTGTGTATTAATATTTTATTATTAAAAAAGTATTCACAATGACAGTACTTGCTTGTTTAAAATTTGTTACAATCAAACAATACCTATTTTACAGCTTGTCAATCGTCAAAAAAGCACCAAAACGAAGCAACCTATTCCTCTTAGCGAAGACATGTTACGAGAACTTGATAAGAGTCACATGGGTGGATTTGATGACATGCATCAATTAAAAGAGCGAGATTTACCATACATACCTTCTGGAAAGGTAATATTTTATTTATTATTTAATTATAGGTATTATATACATGTTACAGCTGTTAGTCAATTGTATTTATTATGAGGTTTAATTACCTAAACAAAATATCCATGTTTGATGTGATTGCTCAACAAATTTTTTCCTATCCAGCGAATGTCAACAGCTTTCATAGAACAACTTGCTTATACCAATCCTGGCGATTCTTGGCGTTCAGAATGGACTCCACAGTTACAAAAACATATGCAACATTATACACCAGATTCTGGTCGTGGATCGCAGCTCTATGGCACCACCGGCAATGGGTATGACCATTTATTTTTATGTCATAATAATTTAAAAATTAATCAAAATTGAATAAGGCTATGTGAAGCATAACGTAGTGTTCAAAATATATTGTTTTTTTTTTACTCTAAAATTATGTATACATTTTTGTTTCATTAGTTATGGAGGATCGCAGCTTTACGGGCAAACGGGCGCCGGATCACAAGTATATGGTTACACAGGAGAGTTCCCTCGTTCGCACTACTCACGACGCCGTTCCGACTACGATAGCAACTTCTAGAACTTTCCTAGCGATAAAACTACAAATTAAACTTAATCCCTTGACAATATCATCCTTAAACCTCGGGTATAGAAATATAAATTAGTATAAAATAATAATTTAGGAATTCATAAATACCTACTACAGTTGGGCGCTGAAATCAACTTAAATAGTTCACTTAAGCCCAGCTTACATCGTTATCAGGTTGTGAAATATATATCCTCTTATTATTTGATAAATCATGAAATAAAATTTCGTAACAGTTTTTCTAGATAAATTTTAAGCCGCTTATAGTCCGGCCTACAACGTAACGTACATTTTGTGCCAAACGGGAATTTAACTTTCGATATTATAGTTAACGTATTATAATAGAGGTAACAAATTAGTCTGAAAGGCCTATACGTTTTATTGGCTATTTGAACGTTAGAAATTATTTAAAGATTTGTAAAACAAAACGTTTAAAGGATAATCCTAAAAATTTAAGAGAATCTGCCAAAATAGTAACATTGACTGATTGTGAGATGTAAATAGATAGAATAAGAACTCACCAATATTGTAAGTCGGAATAAGGTGAGTCTACACAGAACCCTGTAGATATCTTTGCATACCTATATTTGCTCAGAATCCGTAGTTTCATTGCGATGTGACAGAGTGTATTAGTGTGCCAAATGTCCGATTGGAGTTTATGTAAATATATGAAAAATACGCGTTATTCTTTTTATAAGTGAGTTAGATTGCGTGTAAAGTAGATGTCAGAAATTAACTATCAGTCGAAAGTAATGCGAAAGGAGAACGTAGATAGAGAACGTGAAATTGAAACGTAAAAAATCTAAGTATTTTGTTGTTATTATGAATTATAGTTTAATGTGTAACGCTTGAGATAAAATGAAGGCCAAAGGAAGTAGAAAAGGTCGACCCAGTATCAATGTACTTTGTCGAGTGTTCTTTACAACTAATTCAATTCGAACTGGTTCATTATTTCGTTGTTAGAAGGTGGCTTACTGCCATTATTGCGCCACCTCAACCGTTATTTTATTTTTTATTTTTTCAAGCTTTAATTTTGATGACGACATTTTGATTGCATCGAACTGACTCAATATGTAGAAATATCTAAGAAAAATTTTAATATTAATTTTTTTCTTCAATCAATAATATCTGTCTATCTTATAATAATACATTAATACCTATAAAATTACAAAAGTGTATCATACTAACTTTTACTTATTTACTACAGTCGATAATTTTAAAAATGAATTTAATACTCCATTAAAAACGAATTATGTCTCATTAAAAAAAATTAATATTTGTCAATTTATTGTAAATATGATAATATATTCAATGTTTGTTTCATTATTTTAAACGTTAAGCGTTATATAAAGTTTGTCTCATAATATTTTTCACAGACATTCATTGGTGTTTAACGTTATACCTGGTGTGTCGAACATTTACCAACTAGTTAATTAGAATTATTGAAATATATGCATGAAAGTACTTGTATATAAACATTTTTGTACATTTAGATCTTTAATTTAATTATCATAGTTTTAGTTAGTTACAAATTAAACCTGTAAGATCCTGAATATAGTATATAATATATAAATAAAATATGTGTTTTACTTTAATGCACCTGATAATATATTGCTCAACGTAACTTAAAAATATTATTTTGACATTTGAAGAGGAAATTAGAAGTAGTAATTTACTCCTTATGAAGGAATAACATTAATATATAACATTTAATGTAAACAAATTTTAGAAACATATTTTAGTAGACAGTTAAAATACAAATGTTGATTAATTATTATTTATATGCTTTATAGTACCAGGTAATAAGAGAAATGTATTACAACAGATAAAAAATCAACTAGCAACTTTTTCATAGCTATTTTAAACAGCAATCCAGTAAGAATCCTGTGTGTAATCTTTTTATCACGGCTGTGAGTAAAAGTTGCCACGGCGTTTACATAGTTGAGTAAGTATTTGTGGAAGTAAACAGCGTTGAAGAAAAGCGTGAATTCTTTATGCAGCTATTACGTGTAAGTTGTAAGCGATATCGAACTATAAGTTCGTGCATTCTATTTAAAGTGTCTTTTATACGAAATCTGGTTTAAATTTTCGTCAAAAAAAACATTATATTTGATATTAATGCAATTATTGAGTAAATATTTATAAATATAACGGTAATTATTCTTAAAAAGTAAACTCTAGTCGCGTGTCGGAACTAACACACACTTTCTTATCATTAGTAATAATAGCTCAATGTTTCTTATTGTTTTAAAAGATAAAATAGCATACAAGAGTTAATTTTTCAATAAGATAAACTAATTTTTTTTAGAGTACGGTACGGTTCGAGCTACGAACTATTCGTATTTTGTGGACTAAATTAAGTCTTGTGTTCCTGTTGGTGAGTATTGTGACCAGAGCTCCTGGGGGGAATTAGGGAATAGGGTCGGCAACGCGCTTGCAATGCTGCCGTTGTTGCAGACGTCTATAAGCTACGGTAATCGCTTACCATCAGGTGTCTCTATATCTTGTTTGCCAACTAGTAATATATATATACTAGCTGTGCCCCGCGGTTACCCCCGCGTTAATTTGAGGAAAATCATAGCTATAGCCTTTCCTAATTTCAAGTTTGTAGGTGTATTTTTCATTGGACTCTCGTACAAACTATCATCCCCTGTTTTAACACCAAAAGGGGGTTGATTTCTCAAAATACATTATTAGTACACCTCAACACCATCTATAGAGCATACATTTTGAATTTCAAGTCTCTTACTTCAAAAACATAGGACTTTCATACAAATTTCCAAACCCCGTTTAACCCCCTTAGGGGTGCAATTTCGTAAAACCCGTTCTTAGCTGACCTCTACTCGGCAAAAGGAATATTCCTACCAAATTTCAAGTCTCTACGCCTTATGGTTCCAGAGATATCGTGATGAGTCAATGGGTGGGTAACTCTTTTATATATATAGATTAAAAAAAAGAAGGACAGACATTTTCAATTATTGTTAGATATAAGAAAATAAAACTAGAGAAAACTCCTAAACGGTTAACGGTTAAATCCGCACTTAAAGTTTTGAGCAAGTACTCAAAAATTTTTAATAAGAATAGTTCATGAAATATTTGAACACTTTCTTACTTAGTTTTATTCACTGGCTACTGTTTGATCGTTTTACTTATTAGCAAGAAAGTTTTTCAAATCGAAAACCCTTTTAAAAGTGTACACAGTGTAACCGCCTAATTTAATTTACATGAATAAACTTCAACTAATACCTATAAATTTCATACTAATTAGTGTGGAACAATAATTTGAAATTTCAGTATAATAGTAATAATTTAACTATAATAGTATCTAATAATTTAACTGAGGTAGGGCACAGCAGGAAATTTCCTGCTCAAAATATGGAGCAGCCCGACTGGGGTAGTACCTCGACCTTACAGAAGACCACAGCTAAATAATACTGTTTTCAAGCAGTATTGTGTTCCTGTTGGTGAGTAAGGTGACCAGAGTTCCTGGGGGGGGGGATTGGGGATAGGGTCGGCAACGTGCTTGCGATGCTTCTGGACCTTCTGGTGTTGCAGGCGTCTATAGGCTACGGTCTTACCATCAGGTGAGCCGTACGCTGGTTTGCCAACCTAGTTACATAAAAAATAATAATAATAATAATAATTTAACGAACTAACTTAAAGCGTGAAAGTAATAAATTAAAGTTACTGTTCAATATGTCAATAGAATAAAAAAGGTATTAAAATTACAATAATATCATCAAGTATACGCAGCTGTTACTTTTGTCGAAAGTTTATACCGCATTCATACAAAAATGTCCAATGTTTTATTTTTCTTAGTAGACTTCAAAAAAACGAGGATATTCTCAATTCAACTGTATTATTTTTTATGTATGTTACCTCAAAACTTTTGCTTGCTGGACCGATTTCGATGATTTTTCAATCGAAAGGTAGTGCGTGTCAAGTGGTCCCATTTAAATTTAATTGAGACTTGACAAGTACTTTTTGAGTTGTCGCTAATAATGCACAATTTTAACAATTTTTTCGTCGATCTAGGTTGTATTTATATCTCATTACTTTTTACTGGGTGGACCAATTTCAATAATCCTTTTTTTTAATCTAAAGCTGGTGCTTGTCTCATTTAAATTTAATCGAGATCTAATGAGGACTTTCAGAGTAAACCTTGATAGCGCGTATTTACTTAACAATTTTTTCATCTATCTTGTGTTGTATTACTTGTGGATGTAATTGAAGTCGTTTTTATTTTTCAAAAACACAATTACTACGTTCTTCGTTGGGCTTTTATGTTTGAGGATGTGATTGAGTGATTGAATGAAGCTTTCATAATTTAAGTATAGCAGGTAGAGTCACCACACACCGCTCTGGTTTAATGGTGCGTGTGCCGTGTCGACGTGTTCGATTCCCGCTCGGAGTGGATATTTGTGTTTATACAAATACTAGCTTCTGCGCGCGACTTCGTCGGCGTGGACTCCGCTCCTATTGGTCTTAGCGTGATGATACATAGCCTATAGCCTTCCTCGATAAATGGGCTATCTAACACCGAAAGAATTTTTCAAATCGGACCAGTAGATCCTGAGATTAGCGCGTTCAAACAAACAAACATACAAACAAACAAACAATCAAACAAACAAACTCTTCAGCTTTATTATATCAGTATAGATTTATGGTCTGGTTGTTAGTCCTTTTGAGTCTCCCCACCATACCTCGGAGAAAACGTTAAGCAATCGGTCCCGGTTGTTATCATTTACACCTGATAGCGATCGTTACTCATAGTAGGGAATTTTTCCGCCAACAGCAAATGCAGCAGCGTGCATTAAGCTCTATTCTTTCTCCTACATGGGGAAAGAGGCCTACGTCCAACAGTCGGATATTACAGGCTGAAGCGTAAGCTTATAAAAAATTAAAAATTTACAACGTAGCTAAGCCATAAATAATCAGAATAGCACGGTTGAAATCCCACCGATCTTTTAGCACAAATAGAGGCTAAAACTAACGAATATAATTCCCTAACTAAAAATAAACTAAAACCAAATCCGATTTAGTACGGAACGATATAATTACATTAACCTATATTTATCCTGCGATATTACTTCGGGATGAGGATCCTTGTCATAACAATCTGCGATAGAGATAATGACCAATAACCTACAAAGATTTGCCAGAAAGTAGGCATCACATAACTATTGCTATATGTTGGTATATTTTCTTTACTTTCACAGCAAAAATACCACCGTTATTTCGTATATAAGACGAAAAGAAATACAGTACTAAAAATGTGTTTTGGACAATTTTAATGTTTTGTTTTATTAATTGTTCATTTTTCTTTCGCAAATGTACCTACTCGTACGTGATATTTTTAACATTTTTATAGATTTTGCCCTTTATTTTAAGTGCGTTATATAAAATCATCAGACATGATTTATCAGTAAACAGTGTGATAGCAGAATTGCGTCCTAAATAGAAACAATAAAAATTTAAGCACTAAAGTCTAAGTAGGAAGGAACGACTTAAACCAGCATTATTTTTGTATTCGTCTAGTAGCCTGTTTTCATCGTAGTAAAGGCAATTTACTTGAGGCTACTTGAACGTCACTATTAACCACGTTTCACGAGGAAATCTCGTTTAAAGCGGTTAGTACTTAGTAAAATGCAGTAAAACAAGAAAGTAGCAATCTTTCAGTGCCAAAGCTTTAAGTATTTTCTGATACGTTATCTTCAGTAAACATTCTAAGTAATTGCTATTTTTCGGAGTATTTATATACTATCTATTGAACTAATAATAATAGAAAACATAGGCAATTTATTTTAATTATTATTATGTGATATTAGTTATTCTATCGCATGAAATTCTTGGACTAAGGGCGCCTTCCAATTGGCCGCGCTACTTTGTAAATCTATGTAAATAACAACGCGCGGTTGGAGCGCTGCGGCCGCGCTGCTGTCTCGCTGCTGTCTCGCTGCAATCGCACGTTGTTATTTACGTAGATTTACAAAGTAGTTTACTAAATTTGAAGGCGCCCTTATACTTATTTGGAGAGAATATAAATCATGTCAGTCATAAATTAAAACTTAATTTTGTATTATCGTACAAAATACTCACTACTTTAATATAAATATTTGGAAAAATCTATTAAATCTCATCTAATTATGTATAACCGCTCTGGTGTAGTTGTATGAGTAGTCGCCTAAAACACCGACGGTTTGCGGGTTCGATTCCCGCTCGGGATTGATATCTGTATTTGTACAAATATTTCTTTCCGGTTTCAACCTGTAGTGGAGCACGTGGTGGATTAAGCTCCAATCCTTCTTCTACATGGAGAAAGAGGCCTTTGCCCAGCAGTGGGATATTAACGATTTAATGTACATGGAAACATTTTTATGAAAAACCGTACAAACACAAGCAATTGGCTTCTTAGTACCTGGCGTCGGTGGTTTAGTTTTTACGTACACAAAAGAAAAATAAATAAAAGAAGTTTTATACGTCTGCGTGACCTTATTGAGTACTTACGTAATGAATACAATTTTATCTGTACGGGCATTAGGTTTAATAAATTTTGTGGTATTTAGTACTAAAACCTATTATTATTATTATATACTTTATTGCACTAAAAAGAATATACAGAAAATTACATGTATAGTGGATGGCAAAGGTGGACTTATCCCTAGAAGAGATCTCTTCCAGTCAACCAATAGTCATGAGAGAGAGTGTCATATAGCGGGGGACACAGTGCAAGAAATAACAACCTAAAGAATATTTACATAACTGTAATATATTACATACTTACTAATATAAACACATAAACATATAATACATACATATATATACATATACATATACACCACATACATACATACATACTACATATACATAACATAATATTATAGATAAATACATACTCACACATTTACTAAGCAGATGATTGTAAATTGACTTGAGAAATAAAGTGCTCCTTTAATTTGCGTTTGAAAGAAACAAGGGAAGGACTTTTTTGGACGCTTTCTGGGAGTTTGTTCCACAGTAAAGAGGCGCGTACCGCAAATGAATTTAGTTTAAATTTAGTATTGCACTTTGGTACATCTAGCTTTGGTGTAATACCAGGGCGCCTGGAACGAGTAGGAGAGGGTAGGAAGTGAAAACGGGATCGAAGATAAGAAGGACAGTTTGGATCACGTAGGATGTTAAAGAGAGTGGTTAGGATATGCATATCTCGGCGAAGGCGAATAGGGAGCCATTTGATCTGAGCACGGAAGTGAGAGATACGATCAAACTTTCGCAGGCCAAAAATGAACCGTATGGCGAGATTCTGAAGTCGCTCCAATTTTCTAAGCAGCTCCTCAGTCACATCCAGATACCTATGGTATTTCGTCAGTATAATCGAATTGAAATTCAATTTTAGCAATATGAATACACAAACACCATTTTTAAAAACGCTTACTTGATAATTTTGAATCTATTTTTACTGGTTTTTGGTGGACCAAAAGGAAATTTTCACCCTTGCGCAATATTAAAGTAAAATAATTAATATTTCAATAGCAGTAGCTTCTAAATGATCCTTTGACATTTCACGCCGTGGGCTTTAGAGACCGTTTACGGAATTAATCGAAAAATTATAATTCAAGGGTCATGATTCGAATTTACATACCTAATAAGTTTATGTAACTGCTCATTATAATGAATGGGTTATTTAGGTTATTAATTCATTTAATGTAGGTACTAGCTTTCCGACCCTTCGGCTTCAAGACTTTCAATTATTTCAACGAAGACATTGTTCGCTTACAGAGATTGAGTATTACATTTAAAAAAAATTATAGAAAATTACAATTGCAAGGATTTTATGATTCATATTGTTTTTAATGCTTTATTTTTTACAACTTAATTTTATTGAATTTTAATGTAATTAAATAATATTATAGTTCGCAATAGTCTATGTATATACAGAAATGGACACATGTTTAACGTATTAGATACGTATACTTAATATGTAATTTCATAAATTTACGTATTCTTTACAAAGTAGTATTTCAACATTTTTAACATTTTCTTTAACGCCATAGAGAATTTAACATCAAGAAGCACAATTTATATCAAGACAGATTTAGCGCATAAGTAGTCCTCAAATAAATAAATAAACAATCTTTTGAGTTTACTACTTCAGCAAATTTTTTTATATAATAGGTATACATAACTAATAAAAGTGACTTTAAGTGTGTAACTGTATTAAACTGAAAATTATAACTTTAAGAAAAATCGAATATTTGTTTAAGACTTCATAAAGAGTCGTAAACTTGTTAGTGTCACTATTGTCGCTACTTAAAACTTTAAATTCACACGACTTTTTAAAATAAAATGTAAAGGTACAAAATTATTTTGACATAGTACGAGTAGATATATGAACGGATATATATATCTTTAAGTGTATGTTATTGTTTTCAAACATTTACAAAATTTATAAATATAATTAAGTATTCTTCAGTCTTTTATTTATAACTAGAGGTGCCCATGACACCTCGTGTGAAATTTAACAAAAAAAGTTATTGTTCAGTTTGCAGTTGTAAAAATAAATAAATTTCTAAAATAAAAATACCCTAAGTTACTCCTTATTACATCAGCTATCTGCCATTGAAAGTCCCTTCAAAATAAGTCCAGTCATTTCAGAGATTAGCCGAAACAAACAGACAGACAGACAAAAATTTTAAAAAATGTTATTTTGGTATATGTACCGTGTATACATCCATAAGTATGCATTTAGTAAAAAGCGGTTATTTTAATATTACAAACAGACACTAAAATTTTATTTATTTGTATAGATTTAAATATAGAATATTTGGAAATGTATAATAAAAAGTAGACTTATTTTTGTATGAATAAGAAATTAAATTTATAGGACAAGAAATATGTATATATATATAATTACAAAAGTAGCATCTACCGCGGTATGTGGGTATCGCTTTTACCACTCATTAACAAGAGAGATTAAGAAAACGTAGATAAAAAACTGACAAGTTTTCCACCAATCGTACAAATTTGTTTATAGGTATGAAGTGAAGGATCCAATCCTATATTTTTTGCAAGATCTAGAATTATCCTCTATACCAAGTCTCAAAGATCAGATCGTGCGAAACACCTCTCTGGTAGCAAAAAAAAATAGTATTCTTAAGTCAATTACCCCATAAAGAAGATCATTAAAAACACAATGCTTGTATTATTCTTTAAGAAAACTCACGAATCTTGGATGATCCCAAAATGCCAGGTGGCCGTAAGGTGAGACAAATTAAGAAGATTCCGTGTACTTAAGAATTACCCCCACAAACAATAAATTCGATCACGTGCGGGCGGTAATTACTACTGAACGATCTTGGTCGATCCTTGATCGCTTAGTGGAGAATACACATAATGGAATCATAACATTCGACCCGAGGCGTGATATGGATTCCAACCATGTGGATACTGAAACCTCTTATATTGTTTATTAAAGTGAATTCCAATAAAACTATCAATGCAGGTCACGTCGCTTAGTGCATGCTTAACTTTAGAGCCTCGCTGGCTGTCGCGCTGCAACCGCGCGTTGTTATTTACATACATTTACAAAGTCGCGCGGCAGCAGCGCTGCAGCCGCGCTGCCGCCGCGCGGCAAATTTGAAGGCGCCCTAAAATTTCTATAAGTCAGTTAAATACTTCTTTATGTAAAACCCGGTATTATAGTCATCTATACTAATATATAAATCTGAAGAGTTTGTTTGTTTGGTTGTTTGTTTGTTAGGTTGTTTGTTTGTTTGTTTGTTTGTTTGAACGCGGTAATCTCTGGAACTACTGGGCCGATTTGAAAAATTCTTTCAGTGTTAGATAGCCCATTTATCGAGGAAGGCTATAGGCTATGTATCATCACGCTAAGACCAATAGGAGCGGAGTCCACGCCGACGAAGTCGCGCGCAGAAACTAGTGTATTATAAAACAATCACAAAATGATCGTTTTGCTTACGACACGTTCAATTTTTGATTTTATGAACAGGACTTTACTTAACATTATTTTATTTAACTGAGGTAGAGCACAGCAGGAAATGTTCTACTCCAAATCTGGACCTGTGATCTTGCAGTGTTGTGTTCCTGTGGTGAGTAAGGTGACCAGAGCTCGCTGGGCTCGCTCGCTGAGCTGCGGGGGATTAGGGGTAGGGTCGGCAACGCGCTTGCGACGCTTGTAGTATTGCAGGTGTCATTACGCTTCGGTACCGGATGGTAATTGCTTACCAGTGAGCTGACCGCTTGTTTGCCGACCTAGTTGTATAAAAATTAAAATAAAACCTCATTTATTATACGTCGTTTTTGTTGTTCACTTTTTTTATTGATTTTTTTTCAGAAAATGTGTTTTCAAAAGTTTTAATAACGGAACTAACTAAATCCCTTTGGTATAATAATGGGTTGTTTTCCATGAATTTAATTGCCGGGTGAGATTACTGCGTATTTCATAACTTACTGAAAACGTTTAATTAATTTCGGTAGCTATTTTTCGTAAGGGCTATGAATAATTGAACCGTGCGAGATTTAACTGTAATTAATTTAAAGGCAACGGGCGTTCTGTACGGCCGCAACATACATTTTCCATCAAAGGGATTATACTCCAGAAATTCTACTAACACGTTCTGTAATTGAAAACTACGTGTACCTACGTATCTACTTTACCCGCTCAGATATTATATTAAAAATTGATTTCTCGAAGCGGTTCTTATATTAATTTAAGTATTAATATGCGACACAGTCATATTATAACATATGCATAACATAAATATCAAAAGTGGTTTTAGTTTTATGAAATTTTTAAAAAGTCATTACATTATATAAAATTATACTAAATTTCGATCATAACTTTTTATTGATATAATTATAAGTCATGGAGCCAATTGCTAATTTCTTCTACATTAAACAATCAATTATTTTTAAAAAAATTGCACGACTTGTTTATCAATCGATTAACATCGTTATGAGATTAAAATAATTTGGAAAATCCAAAAGTGCACGCCTCACACGCTTATTGTGTTACGAATTGAAATTAATAATAATTGCCTAAAAGAGAAATCAATTGAATAAAATATTATTATTTTTTGTGTCGATTTTGCAAGATAAAATCGTTCTTATATGTTAAGGTAGGTACTAAATTATCGCTGAGCCTGCTTAGCTAACCTATCTTTTTACCCGACTGCCAAGGAAGGGTTATGTTTTTCGCGCGTATCTTGTATGTATGTATGTATGTAATATTCTTAATTACCTGATTTCTCTAGAACCGCTGAACGGATTTGCATTATTGAGATATTGTTAGATTCGTCTTAGCAGCCCAAGTGTTCTTAGATAGGTGACATTAAAAAAAACAAACATGGCGGCTGTGCGAAGCCATTGTAGTTAATGAAGAAATAATTTTTTTTTTAGAATACTATAGTATGGCTATCAAATTAAAGGGCTCAATACAAGGATTTCAAAAATGTATATTATGATTATTATTACCGTAATAATAATAAAGAAATACAATAAGAAAGTTTAAAAAATGTTGACTTTGCTCTTTCCGTTTTTACGCAGGCGGGTTTTTTGTTTTCTTTTAATTATATTACTTGTTCTCGTTCGCTTTGTCTAAAATCATAGTTTTGACGAACTTGAGACATTCGACATTTTTTTGAGCAAGGTTTACATCATCCTTATTAGGAATTTGAGCAGAATAGATTCCACTATGTTTATTTCCAAGACAGCAGCTTTCAGGTTTATTCAGCTCAATCATAACATCATCTTTATAATTTTTCGAAAGACTCATAATTTTTACGACGTTCTCTTTTATAATCACGTTGTAATTGATCACGTTTTCTTGCAGAGTTTTTATTTTATTTTGGCATTTTCTATTATCGAAAATCTGTCGACACGTCACGAAACATAGATACAATTTTAACTTCACTGCCAAAAATATCATTAATGTCGCTAGATGCAGCAGAAGTTATTTAAAAAATAAATAATTCATGAAAAAGAAGAGAGGAAAAAAAAATAGACGGTGATAATTTTTATGAAAGAAACCCAGAAAATATTTCGAATTTCGTTAATATCTTTAAAACACTTAAGAGTTCAGTCATAATAAGAAAAAGAGTTCATCCTTAGAGTGACTGGAGTATTATTCAAAAGGAATAATTACAATTAATTGGCGTCTCTACATATATAGACTTTTTATATAAATAATAATAAAAACCTCTTTTTATCATTTTAATAAAAATATTTTTTGATAGTTGTCAAAGAATTTGATTTTAAGCTCTTCTTGTTAATATTTTACATTTTGCTACTTGATTCATTTTTATATTATAACAAAATAACAATTCGAGTTAGCGAATATTTTATAATCCGCTCATCCATTCGCTAAACCGAGCTCATTTGCTAAACTGGTGGTCATTCGCTAAGCTGGTAACCTCGAGCTTGAACGGCAACGCAGGCTTCGCAAGCATCACCGCAGACAGTTCCAACTCACTGAGAGCTATGCAGCATGTGGTTCCACTGGCCCGCCAACCGGCTATTGACCTTCGGTCTCGGAGGAGAGTAATGTGGCGTGTTTTTGATAGTCGTCAAAGAATTTGATTTTAAATTCTTCTTGATAATTTTTTTTTTTCAATTTAGTAAGTAAAATTATGTACGTACCCGTAGCACGTTATCTTATAATTATATTTTATGTTTTGTTACTTGAATATATTGTTTTTCTATTATCTTATAATTATATTTTTTTTGTATTTTGCTACTTTTTTATATTTTGCTACTTGAATATTGTTTTTCTATCATTATTATTCTTCAATAAAGAGTCAGCGAAGATAGATAACATCTTATTATTTCTCCGCTCGTTCAATTGCTTATACATTTCGCTAAAATTGTTTATATTTTTCTAAAACGAGAAGACAACTAAAAGTGCGCATACCAACGGACAGCTGTAGATATATTATTTGATTACATTTTTTTGTTATATATATTAAAGGGCTTAATCCACCACGCTGCTCCAATGCGAGTTGGTGGATGCCTTACTATACATAATACGATACCTTACCATACACTTTCAATATCATTGAAGTAATACGGTACCAAATTTCGAATCGATAGGACATATGGAAGGTAATTAGATTCCCTCATCAACTATTAAAGAGCTGATGATCTTCGAACGGCTGATCAGGTCATGGTTACCCTACCATATACTTTCAATATCATTAAAGTAACACGTACCAAATTTCGAATCGATAGGACATAAGGAAGGTAGTCAGATCCCCTCATCAACTAAAAAAAGTACCACAGGCAGTTACACAGATACACAGACACGTTAAACTTATATCACCCCTCATTTTGCGCCGGGGTTTAAAAAAGAAAAAATATTTATGAAAGAAACCCAGAAAATCTTTCGAATTTCGTTAATATCTTTAAAACGGTTAAGAGTTCAATCATAAAAAGATATACAGTTCATCTTTAGAGTGAATGAAGTATTATTCAAAAGAAATTATTACAATTAATTGTTTATATTTTCCTAAAACGTGAAGACAACAAAAGGGCACAGACCAACGGACAGCTGACATATCACTTTTTAATTACGTTTTTTTTGTTATAAATATTAAACAAAATGAAAAGAAAATACGCTGACTTTATAGATTAACATGTCTAGTTTCCGAAACAACCTTTTTTTTTAAAATTCAGTGCCTAACTTAACGTATAAGAACGATTTTATCTTGGAAAATGGACACAGAGCCGTCTTTCGATAGTAAAGCACACCCACACGCTTAAGCGTGTGACGCGTGCAACACGCTTAAGCGTGTGACGCGTGCAAAACAAAGTAGCAAATATTTTCACAACAGCGACGTTAATATTGATCAAAGGTTAAACAGCAAACAGATCTCCAAGTTTACTTTTCCGTGGACGAGGTAACGGTTACATAAATCACTGTTTTGCAAAGATTGATATAATGGGATTAATTTAAAAATAAAAAATAAACTTTTATCTTCAATTATTTTGTTTTATAAATTAGAGCACGTCACTCATGATTACACCCAACCTTTTAGATTGTGAATCACACCAAGATGCTTTATAGCCTATTTTAACTATGGATAATATATAATTATGGTCTAATGATAAGAGTGCCAATGTGAACTTTTTGTGAGTTATTTAATCTCTATATATATGTTGAAATCATCAGAAGTGGAAGAGGGCTGAACTGGTTTAATTAATAATGTAAGGCATTCGATGAATTCACATCCCACTTCTGATGTCGGAATCATCATCAGAAGAAAGGAGGGCCGGTTACACGAATTAATTACAATGTCAGGTAGCACAAGATATTTACACAGACTAATTAAAGGGGTGCTGGCCGAATTACTCATCATACAATGAATTCACCGAGCTATTCACTACTATTCACTACACAGCTATTTACTATCGCGTGGCAGAGGGACAAACTCAGAACAGTGCCCGGGACTTGCGACCCCGGGTGTAGGTTTAGGGAGGGCCCTCCTTACAATGCGCATTGGCGCTCACCGTCCACTGGCCGAGTTTCTCGCTGCGCCTAGTCAAATTATAGATCGTAATACAATTAGTAACAATTAATTCGTTTGTACAAACCAATTTTATTGAAGAGTCGAGGTTACGTTACTAACAGGATACAACGAGTGCTGCTAATCTATTCGCTGCTCCTTCTTTTCAGTTCAGTTCTTTGCTTAATGGCTTTTATAGTCATCGCAAAATAATAGGCCCGTTTGGACATATGTCATCGAGACGTAAATAGGGAAGTAACCATACGACTCGGTATTCGATACTCACGATAAATCGATTCAAGTTTGTATGAGTATTTGATCGATTTTAATAAGTAGTGTAAAGTATATTGAATTAAATTTCTGATTAGAACATTTAACTTAAACTTTAATATTGTAGGTAAATTGAAATGATACAATGGTACAAAAGATCAATTTGTCTTTATTCTAATTTTTTTTATTGTTTTCCAATGTTTACGCCAATTTCTCTCATTATAATTTTCAGGTTTTCTTGCGTTTTATTAGGTTCTCTACATGATGACATTGTTCTCCCGTGACCATGGTAGCTATAAAGACTTGTAATCTTTGATAACGCGTATTAAGTTGATTATTTTTTCGTTTACCTACGTTGTGTTACTTGTCAATGTAATTGAAGTCGTTTTTTTTTTCGTTTGCGAGCAAATACAATAAAATTATTTTCAGTAGAGATCACTACACAATATCGATTTACTATTAAAATCGAATGATGCTGCTGAAATTCAGTAATTAACTTGTTACAACACTAGTATTTAAAAACAAAAAGACTTAGAACGTAACTGTTTTTGAGACGTTTCGTAATAATTAGAAATTGCATGCTACTATAAACTAAGCGCGAAAAGAACACTCCCAGTATATTATATCATAATATTTAACGCACCAAAAAATTTACGTATGTTTTAAAAACACTTCATGTTATTAATAATTCTTATATTGTTTCTTACAGTTTCGTACCAAGTTACGTTCTAGGGTATTTGTTAAACGTCCAAACGGGCCTCTTATTTTGTGACAACTATAGTTGTATCCGTTTTCCTCAATAATAAAAATCTAATCGTCAACCTCTGACTGACATCTGCCACAATCTGTATCGAACATACTCAAACACACTGCTTGACGTTTCCGACCATAAAGGTTAAATGGAATTATTAAAAATAATAAATTTAATTTTAATAACTAGGTATGCATTGATTCTCCGACATATCTATCTTCTATATATATAAAAGAGTTACCCACCCATTGACTCATCACGATATCTCTGGAACCATAGGGCGTAGAGACTTGAAATTTGGTAGGAATATTCCTTTTGCCGAGTAGAGGTCAGCTAAGAACGGATTTTACGAAATTCCACGCCTAAGGGGGTAAAATGGGGGTTGGAAGTTTGTATAAAAGTCCTATGTTTTAGAAGTAACAGACTTGAAATTCAAAATGTATGGTCTATAGACGGTGTTGAGGTGTACTAATAATGTATTTTGAGAAATCAACCCCCTTTTGGGGTTAAAACAGGGGATGTTTGTTTGTATGAAAGTCCAATATATATAGCTATGCTTTTCCTCAAATTAACGCGGGGGTAACCGCGGGGCACAGCTAGTATATATATAAATGAATCGCTAAATGTGTTGCTAAGCGCAAATCTCGAGAGCAGCTGAACCAATTTCACTAATTCTTTTTTTATAACATTCCTTGAAGTACAAGGATGGTTATTACGGAAAAAAAGATTTTAAAAATTGGCTGAAAAAGTCTAAAAACAACACTTTTCTATATTCCCATACAAAAGATTCGTAATAATACTTAAAAGTCAATTTGAACTTTAATACCATACCATAAAGTTTAAGTGTTAGTGGAGGGATTTCGGGAAGGAAAGGTATTTAAAAAAAATCGACAGTTAGGCGATACGAAGTTCGCCGGGTCAGCTAGTAATCTATAAATATTTAAAGAAGAAACAAAGTATTACATTTTAGGCATACGTTTATATATGCCTAGGCAACTTATATAAAATGGACTCTAATGCTGACCAGCTTTCTCCCCACGGCGTCGCATGCATGGATTACACGTTTGTCTCAGTGGTCATACTGTCGTACCTTGGCTATTACATATTCCTGGCAAGACATCAGCACTTTTAAGCCCTCGACCTGCATTTCATGTATTATCCTACTCGTTAGATTATTGTACAAATGTACACGATATATAAAACAATTCATATTCATGTAATACAGTCCTATTTACACCCATAGTATATTGAAAATTAAATTAATGTTTTTCATGACATAAAACAGTACATTTTTATTTACCTTAATAATATAATCACGTAATAAAGTACTCGTCTACCTACTGATATTACAAAATTAATAATTGAATTACATTACAATGAAACAATGTTACAATTTTCCTAACGTAAATTAATTTAAAGAGTTTCAATAACAGTGAATAATTTCAACTGTTTTTGATGAACTCGAAAATATGTAAAGTTGAAATCCATTGTGTGAATTTATTGTATAAAATTGGTCGTAATAAAATTTTTAATCGTTTCCTTTGTTCATTGACTGTACATGCGGAACAAAGGCTGAAATTGTAAAAAAAAATAAGTAGCAATGAATGCTTTAACGTCCTTTTTTCGTTTTAAAAACGTATACTACATATTTTTAATTTAAAGTTGACGTAAAATAATAAACGACGGGAAAATGTTGTTCTCAATTCGACTGTATTTGTTTTTTTTTTGTATATTAACTCAGAACTTTTGAATGGGCCGACCGATTTCGATGATTTTTATTTTAATCGAAAGGTAGTGCGTGTCATTTGGTCCCATTTAAATTTATTTGAGATCTAACAAGTACTTTTTGAGTTATCTATACTAATATAATAAAGCTGAAGAGTTTGTTTGATTGTTTGTTTGTTTGTTTGTTTGAACGCGCTAATGTCAGGATCTACTGGTCCGATTTTAAAAATTCTTTCAGTATTAGATAGCCCATTTATCGAGGAAGGCTATAAGCTATATATCATCACGCTAAGACCAACAGGAGCGGAGTCCACGCCGACGAAGTCGCGCGCAGAAGCTAGTATCTAATAATGCGTTTTTACTTGACAATTTTTTCGACGACCTACGTTGTAATATACCGCATAAAATTTTTATTTTATTTTTATTTTATTTATTAATTTGTATTTGGGAAACAAACAGTACAATATAACACAAAGTAAAGAAAAACTACAACAAAATAGTGCATATACCAGTCAAGTTTCCACTAACAACTAACACATATAAGAAGCAGAGTGCAAAAATTAAAAAATTAAAATTTTACTAGGTTTACCGATTTTGATGATTTTTAATTTAGTCGAAAGCTGATGTTTATCATCTGATTACATTTAAATTTCATCGAGGTCTGATTACAACTTTTTGAATAATCTTTGTTAACGCGTATTTACTTGACTATTTTTTCGTCGTTGTATTAATAGTCGATAATTGAATTCGGTTTTTTTTCGTTTGCGAGCAAACATAATTATTTACGTTGACATTATTTGCGCGATCTACAAAAAAATATTGATCGCAGTCTTATAGAAAGATAGGTGGGTGGCCACTGTAGTGTTTTATCAACAACTAGCTGGTCATGACAATAACGAACCACTTCAGCCTATCGCTGTCTACTGCTGGACATAGGCCTCCCCAAGTTCACGTCAAAAACGGCTTGAAATTATGTGTTTTGTCCATAGTCACCACGCTGGGCAGGCGGGTTGGTGACCACAGGGCTTAGCTTTGTCACACCGAAAACGCTGCTGCCCTATTTCGGTGATTAATTTTTATTTATAAAGACAAATTCTTATGAAATTCTATTTAACGTTAAAAACAAAGAAATAAATAACGTAACCCTGTAAGCCGTTTTATACAAAAAAATGTTGTTCTAAAAAATAAATTCGAAAGAACACCATTGGAGAAGTATAATTTTATGCACAGCGCACATCGAGTCGGCAATTTGGTAAATCTGTCTGTAAGTGAGCGCTACACAAGCGGGCTTAAACTAAGCCCTACCAACTGTTTCCCGAGCCACGTTCCATTCTAGAGTGTACTGTAAATAAAGCATAACAACTAAAATGGACAAAAAGGTCAACACATTAATTCTTTTATCCCTTTTCATTAAACTATACGAATAAGTGAATATTTTTCAAGGGTTATATCGCAGTGGGTCATATTTTAAAAATATTTTTTTTAAATAAATCCTTTAGTTAATATTTTTATTGTTTTACGTTTTGCGCTATGCATATAAGCCAATAATTTAGCGAATCTGTCTGTAAGTGAGCGCTACGCTAACGAGCTTATACTAAGCCCTATTATCTGTTTCACGTCCGATGTTTCATTTCAAGTTCAGAATATAAATAACATAAACAATAGGCCATGCTAATAGGGATGTTTGCCGTGGTCTGGGTGTTTGTGCAGTCCTTGTGGGTCTCCCCACCGTGCCTCGGAGAGCACGTTAAGCCGTCGGTCCCGGTTGTTATCATGTACACCTGATAGCGATCGTTACTCATAGTAGGGAATATATCCGCCAACCCGCATTGGAGCAGTGTGGTGGATTAAGCTCTGATCCTTCTCCTACATGGGGAAGAAGCCTATGCCCAACAGTGGGATGTTACAGGCTGAATCGTGATCGTGAAACCTGAGGCGATCTCTTCATTGTTTTGCAATCATTTTTTCAATTTCATCTGTATGCCTTTCAATTTTAACAACTTTTTGGATATTTATAGCCAGATAATCGGACTTTATTAATAAAGACTAAGCTTAAATCAATTATTTAAAGCCGATTATAATAGCCGACGTGTTTTCGTACCAAGTTCTCTTAGACGAGGATTATAAGTCTAGTGATACATTTGACAGCACATAAAAAAAATACTGTACATTAAAGTTATAAAACGTATTAATCTTTAGAGTTACTAGTTTTAGAAAAAATATTTTATTAAAAAAGTAGTTTAGTGAAAAAGGTTGTAGACTAAATCCATTACGTTACAACTCACAGCAACGGAGTAGGAACATAAATTTGAACAAATATGACACGTTGAAATTGTACGCGGATAAAATCATCTCAAAACAAGACAGCTCGTTAAAATATATGAAATATAATATACGAAACATATACTTGATATAAAATGTACATCAATCTCATTGTTTAAAAAATAAGGGGTTATGTTGAGCTCGCAGACACTAAGTACTTCAGTCTCCTTACAATCTTGTTAGAGATAACAAGGTTTTAGTCGAAGCGGTTTAACCTCAACGTTAATGCATGTATAAGTAAATGAGACATGGCGTCCCTATATTCAGATAGATATATGTTAAAATTAATGGCTCTCAGAAAAACTCCAAAGTGAATAAGTATTTACTAATGCTGTAAAAAAAAAGTTTATTAATTTACATTGAAAGTGTTCAAATGATTATTTATATAATATTTTATTGCACACATTAATCAAAAAATCGTAGGCTGTATAAAATTACGCCACAACTCCTACTGACGAAATAGCAGCAATAAATGTCAATACAGGTAAAAGTATAAGAGAAATTCAGCTAAATTTTATGACGTAGTACTGAGTGACTTTCAGTTAACATTGTCTAAAATAATACATAAACAAAAGATACTCTATAATGCTAGTACGTAACCAAAAGTATGTTAATGTTGTATATAGTGAACAAACAATTGAAATGGAAACGAGAAATTGAACTCGGGAGCGAAAAATATATGTTTATTTTTCTTCTGAGTGCCCTCCGGCCTCTCGCCTTCGACGCTGAGATGTCATCAAATTGTAAGAGAGCCGTATTTATAAATTGTTTCTAAAACGAGTCACGTTTTCCATCTAAGAGTAAGCTCAAAAATTGGACCGATTTAAATAATGTACTTATTTTATGTTTTCGCTACGAACATTGGAAAGGAAAAGTAGTTTTAAACTAAATTTTTTAATAAGCATTCGTGCTATTTACAAATATTGTAGAATTACATCCTTTTCTTTTTATATTGAAGATTAAATTATTATACTTTCACTTAAACAAGATTAAAGATGTGAAAGCATAATAATTTAATCTTCAGTAAAACGACAAGCCCCTAATGAAAAGTATTATTAAACATAATATGTTAATTGTTTTGTGTTTGTAACATACCTATACGATTTTTAAAATTTCAGAATTTTTGGTTCATTTGGTGCTACACATACCAACTAATTTTTAAGTGGTTTCAAATATCTTTTCAAACTTACTATTATGATATTTGTTTTGTTACTATTGCTGTGTTAATTTAAATGGAAGCAAATAAAACAGATGCAAGATGAACCTTATCAATACATTTATTATTAATCAATACATTTATATCTATACATTTTACCTATATACTCGTATAATATCAACAAAACACTTAACGTTCATTTATGTTTTATACACTAATTCTTTTTTTATCATAACAATACCAAGTTCTATTGAGATGTATCTCGTGTGTGAGCATCAACAAGGCTAGAATAATATAATAGTATTATGCTTCGTAGCCTAAATCAATATACCAGATATATCGAGAAAATTTTCTAATTTATTACTTTTAAAACCAAAATACAACAATACATTTTTAAACGTTTCATCTCCATAAATAATTCGATACATTTTGAAAGAAGAAAAGTAATTTTATAAATTTTTATTCCATTTATTTGAAATAGTTAACCTTTTTTATACGAACGAGCAACAACGATTTCTAAGAAAAGCGTGTGCAACGAGCTTGGAGCAAATTGACCGATCAAAAACCGATTCTATTCTCTGCACCGACTATTTTCTTTAGCAAGCACGTGTCTCGCAAAGAAATATTAAAATAAAATATTGTAATCTAAAAGCGCATCGAAAATGAAAATGTCTATAAATTGTTATGTTATCAACATTTTTATTAATTCCATTTTGTTATTGCATTTGATTAATATTTAAGACTTCTTATCATTGTAATAAAGTAATTAAAATCGCATTTCATTACGCGATATTTCATTTAATTACTTCATAAAAATTATTTAACTTTTTGTTAAGTTTTATAGTCATGGTATTCTCAATAAAAAGTATTGTTAGGTACTCTGTAACTCTCAGTACAATAATTATCGTTTTTCAGGTTTTATAAAAAAACAGATTTTACGTAATCCTGCAAAAAAAAATTAAGTATTTTTGGCTCCACATACTTGAAAAACATTTTTACTCATAACACAGTTTATTTATTTACCATATGGACGTCTTAATTAAGCTATTATGTGTTTAATAAAGGAACTTCCAAAGATATGACACGGTCACCCTGAAAACTAACAATGTTATAAATATAAAAGAGGCTTATTACAAATTTATGTAAATTATATAACAAGTGAAAGTTAAATCAATTTCATCACTAAGCAATTTGTGTACACACAAATTCTACGTAAATTATATTTACTCAATCACTTTAACAGTTCGTTCAAATTTACTAACACATAACTTTGGAAAGTTCCCTTGTAGTTAACGAAGCATCCTTTAATATCTCGTTATCATCGTAGTAAGAACACAATACACCGCTGGAACGTTGTACTTAAATTTAATTTACTTGTTATATGTTCTTGTATTATAATACGAGACATAACCAGTGGTTTCTATGTCGAGTCTTAATACATACTTATAGGTACGTATATATACTAAACACATATATATGCATGGCTCAAATTAATGACTTCTGAATTTGTACTTTTTAGGTTGAGATGAGGGTTACGTAATATCCTCCTGTTCTATCCTTTCTAGCACAAGAATATACACATAGATATAATACAATACAATAAGACTATAGACCCCACGATTGATGTGGATTAAAATAATCAAACTTTTTTTTTGGAGTTTACTCCTTAAGAATCGATTTTTTTTTAATTGCATGCTATTTTCATTGTTTCTAATTTAATTTGTTATACACAGTTTTATTTTAATTTGTTGTTATCTTGTTATTTTGATTTTTTTTTTTGTCTATTCTTTATGTTGTTCTGTATATCGATGTACCTATGTATGAGTGTGAATAAATGATTATTATTATTATTATTATTATTTTCATATAAGGCCCCCGGTATGAAAAAAATATGAGGATTAAAATCTACTGAACGAATGACTTCGTTACGTTTTTGTGCGCCATCTATCTGCTACGACGTTTACGACGGCAGCGGCTACGACGGTTACGACGGTATCGGTTACGACGTTTTCTATAATGCCATCGATAGATGGTGTTATTTGATTCATTTATTTACCATTTGATATGGTATTAATCTTTTTCTTAGTCTATAAAGTCTTTTTTGTGCATATTTAGACAGTTGATCTGAAGAAGTAAACTCCAGTCGTGCGTCGGAGCTGACACACACACTTTTTCATTTTTAACCGTCTTCAAAAAAAAAAAGGAAAAGATTTTCAATCCAACTGATTTTTTAATATTATTTTCTGTTTGTTACTCCCATAGCTTTTTAATTGAAAGCTTGATCGAGATCTGACGGGTACTTTTTCAGTTATCTCTAATAGCGCATATTTAATTGACTATTTTTTCGACTCCTTACGTTGTATTATTTGTCGATGTAAAGTCGGTTGTTTTTGTTTGCGATCAAACACAATTCGTATTTAAAGCACAGATTAACTAATTCATTTTTGCTCGCTCGCTTTAGCCTGTAATATCCCACAGCTGGGCATAGGCCTCTTTCCCCATGTAGGCAAAGGACCAGAGCTTAATCCACAATGCTGCTCCAATGCGGGTTGGCGGATATATTCCCTACTATGAGTAACGATTGCAGCTATGAGGTGTACATGATAACAACCGGGACCGACGGCTTAACGTGCTCTCGAGGCACGGTGGGGAGACCCACAATGACTGCACAAACACCCAGACCATGACAAACATCTGTTTGGCCAATACAAATGTTTGTCATGTGCGAGGATTGAACCCGCAATCGCCAGCGCAACAGCCACAAACCAGTGTTGTGACCGTTGCGCCAACGCGTAGACCGTCTCTACGTGGTTAACTGGTTAGCCAGTTCATATTCAAAGCGGTAAATATACATAATATATCTATATTCTTGTAGTTTATCTATCTAGTTAACAAACTAATTCATTTAGCTACAACAAACTATATAATATAATTGTTTGATTTTGTTATTTGGTTATATACATATTATATACAATATACATTATACATGTTTGATTTATAATAAAGGAAACAAACGAAATTGATCGTCCGTCCGAGACGTTTATTACATTTACTAACTTTATTGATTCTATATCCCCACGTGTTCATGTGTGAAAGACCTGTCAGTTATTATTTCCGTCTCGTTATAGCGACGTTCACTAAATATTTTTATGTCTTTAGGCGCCGCGGGTATGTAGCAAGAAACCGAAAACTTTGTTATTTTGCCAGTTGTGGCAACAAGGGATGTCTAGTTTGCGATTACTACATTTTTATATTAAAGGTTTTTAAGAGGGCGCATAACGCGAGCAAAAAATCAGATTTCACCCGCGCGCCCGTGAGTAATTGATGAAACAAAATATACACAAAGCCTCGTGTCAGAGTGCGATAGACGATATAGTTTTGAGCGCATTACGAATGTAAAAAACGACAAATATGTTTTTTTATATATGTATAATGCCGAAACTAAAAGTAATTACATTAAATGCCTAAGCATAGCCTTTACTCACATTTAAATGTAATTAATTATCAAATTTTTGTCTTAATGGTCATAACCATATCGAGTATAAAAAGAAAAAATATAAAAATTAGAGGTTACTTCGGGATTATATTTTATCGAGGAAATTTCCCTATTTTATGTTTTTGATAAAGGTCAACCCTTGCAAATTATATCACGTAGTTTGTCATATATTTTTATTTTAAGATTTGGTCTGGAATTTTTCATGTCAAAACAAATAGAAGATTGGTAATTTTGCATTATGCGCGCTCTTAATAAAAAGCAACTTTTTATATACTGCACCATATACCTGTCACTATTTTACGTATTCTATTCGTTATCGAACGTCACCTATCTATACTAACGACCACTAGGGTCGCTCAGTGGTCGAAATTCGACCGTAAGTAATTAATTTAAATTAGAAGTTTAAACATTGAACAAAAGATGTTTAATGTTTTTTTTTATTGATTTAATGTATTTTTATACATAATTTAAAAAAAATATTTGCATTCTGCACTCCTTTTCTCCATAAACTATAAGTGTGCGAAATTTCATACTCCTCCGTCAGCGCAATTTTCGTAAAAAGGGGTACAAAGTTTTTGCTTCTTGTATTACTATTTAGAGATTACAAGCTGCTGTGCCCGCGACTTACGACAAATTAAAACGGGTTAAACCATGGGAAAAAGCTAGTAATATATAATGGAGCTAAATATTTTTTTTATTTTAAAGCTAAACCCCGCTTTAAAATAAAGAAACTGTTTATTTAGAAAAGTCATAAAACGTCTAACTATAAATATAGTCGTCTGTAAGTACACTACCGAAATCGTAGTGCTGTAAAATCTGCTTCATTTAATTCATAATAATTCGAATTTACTAAATACTAAGGTAATGGTCGATTACGTAGATGCGTATAATTATG